>JAUTXW010004291.1:0-73649 GCA_030620095.1 Kuschelorhynchus macadamiae
GTTTAAATGTTGAGCCCCGGATGGGCTTGCCAGTGAAGTGCTAGTCTTCTTGATTTCAGCTACGGATTTTTTCATCTCTTTGCTGGCTCTCACCTTGGTCAGAAACTCTGAACCAAATAAAAAATCATTTAATGATGTTTTAATAGCTGCAGATCTACAATCCGGACTTAAATGTGGATTGATTTTAAATCTTCTTTTTGAAGAAACCGCCTGGTGAGCATTTGTAAACAATTGTCCTGCTTTATAATTGAACCAAGAATAGCCAATCCCGCCCCCAGTTGTTCTTGTAGACCACATAAATAATGATCATTTTTTAATGCATATACAGGCAAAAGAGATTTTATTTCTTCGTTTAATTGTGGAGGATGGAGCGCCTTACAGTTCTCAGGTATTAAATGTTTGACTAAAAGCTTCTTTCTTTTGTCTGTTGTTAAGCCCTCTCGTAGATATGCAGTCCAACGTAGGCCTAATTCTTCATGAATGTTAGGCCCAAATTTATTTTGTTTGCCAGGGTCCTCCCCAAGCATCAATAATACTTGTTTATTAGGTACATCGCCTTGTATTGCACGATCATCAGCAATATCAATAATAATTTGCTCTTGGTCTAAATTAGAAGGTGATTGAAGCCCTAAAGGTGATAATCCCCTGATTCTTACCTGGTTTCGGCTAATCTGAATTTGAATCTGGAAGAAAAAACACCAACCTTATGTATAGGCGATATTAATAAAGAATGCAGTCAAAACAACGAACATTCTTTATACATACATAAAGGGCAAAATGTAGTCCAAACTATTTAATTGATATTCTGTATCATAAATTATGTAACAGGAATGCAGTTAAAGCAACGAACATTCTGTACATTTTATTAAATATTCGACGAGAATGCAGTCAACACAACGAACACTCTCTATAATAATAGTAAGAAATATATTTAATATATATATATATATATATATATATATATATATATATATATATATATATATATATATATATATATATATATATATAGATGTAGCCTTTGAATTTAATTCAAATTTGGAACGGAGATAAGAGGTCAACTGAACTCTCGAAGCAAAATATTTTGACATTTCTGTTACTTCCGGTTTGAGCGGAAGTGACGTCACCGTTGTTTAATTCTGAACATTTGTTTATAACATACTTGCACCTTTATCTTTAACCGTTTTTGAGATAATTGAGATTAAATAAAAAATTGGGAGAAAAGATGGCACTAATTAAATGGCATTTTTTTAGAAACTACTAAACATAAAGAGACAAAAATTTGGTGGGTTGAAATATTAATATGACCCAACAAGATAAATGTCATATTATACATTTATTTTATACAGGGTGGCTCAAAAATCGTATCATGTTAACACATTTTCTTTTTGCAATAACTATGATTTTTCAAATGGAACACCCTGTATAATTTCTAAGTAATGTTTTCTCTGTAGAATGCTTATTTCAAAAAGTTATAATGTTACTATACCCATCTTCAACGGTTTTTTAGATATTCAGGTTTTTATACTTGAACGTACTAAATATCCTAAAATTTGTAAAATTTAGTAGTTGGCTATGCATGATATGATAGGTTCTGGAAAAAGAAAAGTACAGTTGACTGTCAGAACAGTAACAAACTTTGACCTTTTCTTCACCTAATTTCAAAAATGGCAAATAAGTATTCACATTCTGATATTCTTAATCTGTTTATTATTCATGGAGGATGTAATCGAATAGTGGCAAGAACATGTAGAACATTTAACGAACGATATCCCCAACTACCACCAATAAACGAAAGAAAATTTAGAAAATTTGAGGCTAATTTTAAAAACCATGGCGATATTAAAACCGAACGGATTCAGGTTAGTCCGATTACTGGAGATGAAGACAATACCATTAACGTTTTAGGATATTTTGAAGCTTACCCTCACGCTTCGATTTACAGTGCACAAAGTGATTTGGGAATTTCCTATTCGACTATTGAAAGAATTTTAAACAAAAACGGAATGCACAATTATAAGTTTGAAACAGCGCAATTTTTAAGAGAGGGAGATGCTATTCAGCGCGTTGAGTTTTGCGAGATGTTTTTAATAAAAATGCAGGAAGATCCCAGTTTTGTATAAAAAGTTATTTGGTCGGACGAGTCAAAGTTTACACGAGAAGGAATTTTTAACAGAAGGAACTCTCATTTTTGGGCAAAAGAAAACCCACATTTTATACAGGAAAGAGGATTTCAAGACAAATTTGGCTTCAATGTTTTTTGTATACTAATGGACAATAAGTTTCAGTATTGTATCTACGATGAAAATCTTAATTCAGAAAAGTATTCAGATATTCTTAACAATACTTTAGGGCCATTTTTAAATACTTTAACCCCTGACGTAAGGTCATCCTGTTGGTATCAAATAGATGGTGCACCGGCACATTACACTCAACAAATTTCAACTTTGTTGTATAACTTATTCGATGACAGGTAGTTTAGACGAATGGGTCCTTCGTTATGGCCACCTCGGTCACCTGATCTTACACCATTAGATTTTTATCTGTGGGGCACCATCAAGGAAAGGATTTATCAAACGGCAGTTACTTCCAAGGATGATTTAATAAATAGGGTACGCGTAGCTTTTCGAAACCTAGATGGTGAAGAAGTTAGAAGAGCTACCACTCAGCATGTTGAAACATCTATTTTGAAATGTTTAGCGGCAAATGGAGGACATTTTCGATAAGTAACATTATTTTCATCATTATTCATATTGATGTTTAAGAAAGTGTTTGGAATAATATTTATTTTTATTATTGTTTTAATGGACGTATTAGTTTTAAGTCTTTTGTCCGTAATACTTATTGCCGCCAAACCCGTTTTTATGTTAATATTGTATCTAACTCTAACCTTTTCATTCTCTTTTTAAACTAACCTAAATTTGTTTGTTTAAAACCGTCACCATTTTAAATTAACTTCAACTTTTCTGAATTTTCTTTCGTTTAGTGATGGTAGATATTGTTGGTTAAATGTTGTACATGTTCTTGCTTCTATTCGATTGTATTTTTTATGAATAATAAACAGATTTAGAATATCAGAACGTGAGTAATTATAGGTCCTTTTTAATTAACGCAAATCTTCTGAATTTTCAATACCCTTTATTCACCTTATGATAACATGGTAATAAAGTAATGTCTACTTTCATAAACTGATCATAAAACGAAAGCAAAACTCGAAACGTTTTGTAAAATTTTGTAGTTGACTAAGTTGCTCTTCTGATAGTCAACGATAGTTTGTTTTCCTAAAACCTGTCATATCATAGCCAGCTACTAAATTTCACAAATTTTAGGATATTTAGTACGTTCAAGTATAAAAACCTGAATATCTAAAAAACCGTTGAAGATGGGTATAGGAACATTATAACTTTTTGAAATAAGCATTCTACAGAGAAAACATTACTTAGAAAATATACGGGATGTTCCCTTTAAAAAATCATAGTTATTGCAAAAAGAAAATGTGTTAACATGATACGATTTTTGAGCCACCCTGTATAAAATAAATGTATAATATGACATTTATCTTGTTGGGTCATATTAATATTTCAACCCACCAAATTTTTGTCTCTTTATGTTTAGTAGTTTCTAAAAAATTGCCATTTAATTAGTGCCATCTTTTCTTCCAATTTTTTATTTAATCTCAATTATCTCAAAAACGGTTCAAGATAAAGGTACAAGTATGTTATAAAAAAATGTTCAGAATTAAACAACGAAACAAAATTAATTAATAAATACAGGGTGTCCCATTTAAGATAGCAAAGGTGACGTCACTTCCGCTCAAACCGGAAATAACAGAAATGTCAAAATATTTTGCTTTGAGAGTTCAGTTGTCCTCTTATCTCCGTTCCGAATTTGAATAAAATTCCACGGCTACATTTAGAATTACGGCTAACGTACCAACGAGTTTGGGGCACCCTGTATATATATATATATATATATATATATATATATATATATATATATATATATATATATATATATATATATATATATATATATATATATATATATATATATATATATATATATATATATATATATATATATATATATATATATATATATATATGGCCAGAATGCCGTCAAGACAACGAACATTCTGGATCATTATAAAGCATAAAACCTATATGAAATAAATGCCATCATGGCTACAGACATTATGTAACATAGTTTAACCAGAATACAGTCAAGACAACGAACATTCTATACAAAAATTGCATCTTTTCTAATTATTAAGAAACATAAGCAGGCAGGCGCATTGACTCTAAAAAAATATATATATACATATATATAATATTATAAATAATTTTTACCTTCCAACTCGGATGATTCTGAAGAAAAATCCTCACTTTCACTAACCAACTTTTTTTCTAAACGATAGAGAGTCTTTTTTAGAGATATTAATTGTTTGTAATATTTTTCTTTTTCCCGTATTTTCGGCATCGTCTAACATTCTTTCAAACCAACTATACGCGACGCACAAGAAAAATGAACTGATAAGAGTTCGAACAGTCATCACTCGGCTGGGCGACTCGAGGATGTTTATGTTTACTTTACACATTCTTTCGAACTGACTTGTGCGTGGAAGGAAAAACCAAAAGCTATCATAGAAGGACGGAGATGCGAAGAATAATTAAGATTGAACCTCACGTGGTTAGTTCGTTTAATAATATAATTATTGCACATAAAAAATTAAAACATTATACGCATTCAAGATGGCATTTTTGACATTTATTTTATCGCACTGAACATCCAAGGAAAAAAAGATTTATAGCAATAGGTTTTCTATGGTTATTTTGTCAGTTACAGACATTTTAGAGTTTTTTTGTGAGTTTTACCTAACGTGGCCAGCGCCTAGATAATAGTGGATAGCGTTTCTGTATATCTAGTGTAAGAGGTGCAACACCTTAAATTCTCCGAAAACCAAACGGAGTTGCAAGTGCCAACACGAATATTCCATCCACCATTCCAATCGAGTCTTCATTATTCACTTTAACGTTTTAAAAATACGGGACATTAACAATATGGATCTAAATTCTTAGGTTTACCTTGTTTCTTAATAGGAATAAGAACTATGTTTTCAGAAACTTCACAATTATGCCCATTCTTCAAAATGTTATAACCTATACAAATCAAAATTTTAGTATTTCCAATAAGGACTGTATCATGGAATATGTTATATTATTTAGGCCTAAAGAGGTATCGCCAGATTTTTTAACGTTGATGTTATGTTTGGATTTTGCAGTAATATTATTATTAGAGAGATTAGAGACTGAGCTCGGTTTATTGGACTATTGGTTTCAGCTTGTTCATTCATAAAATATGGCTAGCTTTGCACGAAATCTTTAGAGCGTGAAAAATTTCGACACCTAAAAACTAATAATATGAATTGACTTAGAGGTCTTAATTTCAGACAAGATCGTAGATGACCTAAATAGGTGGAATACCTATTTAGGACAGGACTCATTTAGCCTTAAATTTTTTTTAAATGCAAGTTTAAAGACGGGGTGCTTGTTGTTTAGAACATAGGACCCATAGTGGACTATTACGGACGAATTAAAAGATATTCAATCTCTTGAACTCAAAGGTGTACATTACGTCTTAAAATGTTGTGGAATTGCACTGCCTAAATTTTGTACACTTACTTCCGCGTTGTGCAAATAATTCCTCATACATCCCTGATACTTCCCGTACATGCACTTTACTTCCTTGTACACTATTAATATTTCTTCTACATCCCCAATACTTCCCCTAACATCCCCAATATTTCCTCATACATCCTCAATATATCCCCATACATCCTTAATACCTCCCCATGAAACCCTGATTATTCATAACACATCCTTGATATTTCGCTCTTGGTAATAGTCAGATTTGGTTACTTGTACCTAAAATTTTGTCTCTCAAAGAAAAGCCCTAAATACTAGCAAATGCTCAATATTATCACGGATATTGGAGCTGGTAATGTGCAATTCGCTTCCTTTATGTAAACCAATAACACTTCAAGAACTTAATATTAATATTAAAAAAACAGGTCCACATCCCCAGGTTTTAATGGGATTACCTATTCAATGATTCGATTTTTACCAGTTAATGCTAAAATTCTTCTTTGTTCAGGAATAAATAAAATAAGTTAATACCAAAAACTCAGTTCGGTTTTCGGAGATGGGAAAGGTGTAATTGATTGTATTGCACATTTGACCTTGGATATTCAGAAGTGTTATACGGACTTACCTGGGAAGAACATATATATAATAATATAACCAAATCTGAAAAAGGCTTAAATATATTAAAAGCTAGCACTAGGCGGCACTGGGGCGCCGAACCAAAGGTAACATTAATATTCTATAGGGCTTATATTCGATCAATAATTGATTACGCATCTATTTTTTATGGTTCAGCAACCAACACCAGGTTATCCAGGGTCGATCGTCTTCAATATAAAGCTCTTCGAATTGTAATGGGAGCCTTCTGCTCAACTCCAAACCAAGATTTATTAGCAGAGTCTGGCGAACTACCCCTATATTTAACAAGACAATATTTGTCTGGTAAATTTCTTATTAAAAACAAGTTCCTAGGTAATGACATTCTGTTAAATAAGACTGCCAGATTGGCCACGGATAATTTGACTTCCAGCTATTGGATTCACAAAAATTCGCCTCCATTGGCATCAACATTTACTGATACCATAGTTCATTTTCAAAACATTAATATTAGTGATAGACTATCCTTCTTTGGAGCTGATTTCGAGTCATTGTTATGTGACGTTAACGTCATTTTCCCCAAGTATACTGAATTTGGTCGGATTAATGAGGCAACTGTTAATGACATAATGGTCAACCGTCCAGTTGCCGTAGCTATTTATACTGATGGTTCTAAAACACCAGATTATGTTGGATGTGCTTTTTATAGCCCTTCAAATAATTTTGTTGGAAGTTTTCAATTAAATACAAATTCTTCGTTATTCACAGCGGAGCTATATGCTTTGAAACAAGCTTTGAATCATGTTTGATAATACAAATGATTATATAATTTTATCAGATTCTATGTCATCTCTAAAAGCGATCAATAATAGGTTGAAAACTCTATAAAAATCCTCTAGTTGCTGACATATTTTCCCACACTTTGGCGTTAAAACAAAACAATATTAGCGTTTCATTGTATATGTAAAAGGTCATGCAAGTATTTCTGGCAACGACAAGGTTGATTCATTTGCCAAAAAGGTAATTCAGGAAAGGTACTTCTATATTAGGTCAGCAATACTACGATATCCTCTCCAAAATAAAGGATAGAGTCAAAGAATTTTGGAAAGAACAATATGCAAGTTACGCAGTCAATAACGCCAATCACTACACCAGAGTCAACTAATCCTTAGTAAGCAAACCAAGTATCCAAGAGAGTACCTTAAATAGACCTTGCTATATTACTTTTGCAAGAGCCATGTTTGGGTTGGGTACCTGCTTAATAAAATGAATCTTGCTGATAGTCCTCTATGTACATGCGACAATTCAAGTATTGATGACATAAATCACTGGCTTTTGAATTGCCAACATAACCGGATAGCATCAGATTATATTAATATTCCATTTTCTAGTTGGGAAAATAATATTTTCTGAATTCTTAGGCAAGTTTATGTTTAAATAGCACATTATAGAGAAATGATCTGAACCTAGAGTATCCTTACAGATCTCCCACTCCAAAAGTGGCGAGAGCTCAGTGGTAGCTAAGGAAATATCAACGCAAGACTTAGGTGAACTGGGTGATACCAGTCTAGTGGAAGAACCATTGTTTAAAACAATCAAATTACATGCATCTATTGCCTCTTGAAAAAATTCACCATGCAAGTTACTCGTATCCGAGTCCCACAATGGGTTGTGTGCATTGAAGTCTCCACCAAAAAATGAATAGTTCATAAATGACTCAAAAAATGACTCCCAATCTCTGCTAGAATACCTAACAGTAGGAAGTCGGTATATAGAGATAAAATTTATGTATTTATTATTTAATAATATTGATTCACCTATGAACTCAATTTTACCTGGATTGTAAGGCTGGTTGTTTAAAATTTGTTGAAATGTCAACTTGTTAGATATTAAAATAGCTACGCCACCTCCACCACCAGGGCGGTCTGCTCGCAATATGTCATAATTTGGTATAGAAAAATCCAAATTTGGTTTAAGCCATGTTTCTGATAACAAGACAATGTCAAATAGTTCCTGTTTTAAAAAAGTAATGAAGCTCTGTTTATTGGATATTACCGATTTACAATTCCACTGCATAATTTTAATTTTATTTTTATTACTAGTCATTATAAGTATTTTTATTTTCTAGATTACTTTAGATCTATGAAATTTTACTTCATCCTGCATATCAGTTACGTTAATCAAATCTTCTGATTTAATTTTATTAAAAAAAGATTTAAAGTATATTGATAAACTCTCTATAATTTTTTCTTTATATACAAAAAAATCATTTCTATGAGGGTTGGGTAATATGGAAGAGGAGCTGGCCGTAGAATAGAAGGTATATTATCGATATTTTCATATTTACTTTGACTGTATTTGTTATTATGTAAAGAATGATTGTCCTTAAAATGGGTTAGTTTTGGTTTCGTAACGCAGGCTTTATTAGAATTTTGCTCGGAATTTTGAGTAGGCAAATTAGGAAAATCCTTAGTACTATTTAAGATATCAAATCTATTTGACAATGTTGTTGGCATATGAGGAACTAGAATGAATTTGTTTGGCTTCTAAGAAGGATACATTTACTTCTGCCATAATTTCTTTTATTCGATTTTGCTTTTTAAAGTCACTACAATCGCGAGATATTGATGTATGCTGATCTGAATGACAACGAATGCATTTAGTTATTTGACAATCACTAAAATTTTCATGGCTTTCTCTGCATTTTTGACACTTTGGCGAACCTTTACATTGCTCAGCAACGTGTCCATACCGCAAACCGCATTTTTTACATTGAATAACAGAATATTTGAAGGGTTGTACATTACAGGTTTATATGTATTCTTGAGGGGAGTTTTGTTCCCAAAAAAGATACGGTAATTATCTGTCTGGGTACTTTTGTGTCGGTTCCATTATTGTTATTAGTGCGCAAGCGTCGCGTTACCTGTTTAGTATTTAGGAATGCTCTAGTTTAATTTCATTATATAAATATTGTTCGTCGAAAAAGGTAATTATTTTTGAGCGACTCTATATAAGCGTAGAATGGTCCGGAATCTTCCAAACGATACCTACTATTTAAATCATAATGTTTTGCTCATGGCTATCGTGAGATATTACATTTGCATTAGAATTTTTACGAACGGAATTAAAGAAATTTTGTAATTGTTGGACCTTTGTATGGTGTTGTAATGGAACGAACTCACCCGATGGAGGTGTTATATCCACGACCCATGTTGACTCATATCTAGGTGCTGCAGGACGTCTATTGTAGAGACCTTTAAAAAATCTTTTCAATACTGCCTCATACTCCGGATTATAGAAAACTAATGAAAATGCCGATCTATAGCAATTAAGGGAACAATAAGATAATCCGCTGTTAAAAATATTTGTTAAGAAAGCCAGTAATTAAAAGGGTTCCAGACCCTATCCAAACAAAAACTCCACCATTTTTTGTAAGAGTAGGAATATTGTTTTAAGGTTTTTTCTGAAATTGAGAATGGTTTCTCCTGGAAAGGCTCTCAATCTCAACCATTCCCGGATAGCTTCCCTGCCACCAGGGAAATTTTGTTGAACAACGGATGTTTGCCTCTGAAAGGAAAGAAAATAAGGTCATCGCCTGCTAACAATGTTATTGGTTCTATAAGTAGACTCATAAACTGTGGATACCATTGCTGTGTTTGGCACTATAACTATACCTGTTGCTTTGTCATTAATAATTTTATTGAATACCCTGGTAATTAGAGAAAATGGAGGAAATGTATAAAAGTAATAATTGGTCCAGCTAATTGTAAATGCATCTACTCGAAAGTTATCTGGATCTGGTCCCCATGAAACATATTTTTTGCATTTTGATTTATTCTTGAAGCGAAAAGATCAATTTCGGGACGGCCATATTTTCCTACAATTTTCTTGAAAGCATTTTGGTTTAATTTAAACTCGATATTGGATTGATTTTTACGTGATAGGAAATCTGCTTTGACATTTTGCTCGGTGTTTATATAAAAAGCAAAAATATATATGTTTCTGGACTCACACCAAAGCCAGATACTTCTGGCTATGCTGTTTAGGTTTGGATATCGGGTGCTGCCCATTCTATTTATACATGCAATGGCGTAACATTATCAATTCGCAATAAAATATGACAATTAGATCTTAGTTTTGCAAAACCTTTTAATGCATAGAAGGCAGCACACAACTCGAGATAGTTAGTATGATATACCTTTGAGTATTGTCCCAAAATCCCTGTGCCTCCTGGTCAATACACCTAGCTCCCCAGCCGGTACTTGAAGCGTCGAAAAATATTTCTAGGGAGTATGATGTCGATGTTATTTGTCTTCCTGAGTTATTTATATTATGTATCCACCAACTAATGTCAAATAACAAATCTTTTGGAATAATCATATTTAAGTTATAATTATCTCTATTTTGGGTTAATGCTTTTATCTTAATTTTTACAAGAGATTTTAAATGAAGCCAACCATAAATAAAAGTTGGTGAAATTGAAACCAATTGGCCTACTAATGTATCAAAGGTTTTTATTCTACAATTTGGTTTTCCTTTGAGTTTAATTAGCCGCTTTTTAATATCTTGTACCTTTTCTATTGGCAGGCCTAGTTGCAAAGTAACTGAATTGAATGTAAAACCTAAAAATATTATATTTTGTGTGGAAATTAAAATGCTCTTATGTTCGTTAAGAATAAAACCTAGGCTAGATAAAAGTTATATGGTATTTTTAGTCGTTTTGGAGCAATCCGCAAGAGTTTTACTAAAAATTAAAATGTCATCTAAATAAATGACTAAAGTATGCCCCTCTTGTCTCAATCTTTGAATTACCGGCTTTAGTAACTTAGTGAAAATAAGTGGCGCTACATTTAAACCAAAGGGCAAACATGTAAATTCGTAAATTATGTTTTGAAAACAAAATCTTAAATATTTTCTATAGTTTTCATTAATCGATAAAGGAAAATAGGCATCTTTTAAATCAATTTTTGACATGAAACAATTACACGTCATTAATTTCAAGGCGCTTCGATAATCTTTAAGATTAAGGATAAATCTATGTTCTCCATTAGGCTTTTTTATTAAAAAATATGAAGACAAAAACTGGTTCTTTTTATAAGAAACCTTCACTATAGCTCCTTTTTGGATTAATTTTCGAATTTCCGCTAGATAAATGCACAGTTTTGATTTTGAGATATTTATATTTGGAATTTTACGTTGGCTGGGTCTGCAAGAAAATGGCACCCAGTTACGAATCTGTATATTATTAGATATTTTATACCATTGGACTTTAAAAAGCTTTAGTCTGCCTACATATTTTTGTGATGTGTTTACCTCTATTTGCGATACGACCTCGGTGGGTACCTACCCCTTTCCGTTGGTTTCCTCTTGTACTGGCGTGTTTCTCCCTGCTGATGTTTTGTAAACTGGCCTTTCTGTCTCATTTCCTTCCTGTCTTCTTTTATTCTGGATTTGTAAAGGGGGCGCCTGGAGTTTAAATGTTGAGTCCCGGATGGGCTTGCCAGTGAAGTGCTAGTCTTCTTGATTTCAGCAACGGCTTTTTTCATCTCTTTGCTGGCTCTCACCTTGGTCAGAAAATCTGAACCAAATAAAAAATCATTTAATGATGTTTTAATAGCTGCAGATCTACAATACGGACTTAAATGTGGATTGATTTCAAATCTTCTTTTTGAAGAAACCGCCTGGTGAGCATTTGTAAACAATTGTCCTGCTTTCACCAACTTTCCATATTGTCACTGGTCAATTCTACGTCTTTGTTCGGTACCTCCAATTTTCTTGATATAATTGAACCAAGAATAGCCAATCCCGCCCCCAGTTGCTCTTGTAGACCACATAAATAATGATCATTTTTTAATGCATATACAGGCAAAAAAGATTTTATTTCTTCGTTTAATTGTGGAGGATGGTGCGCCTTACGGTATTAAATGTTTGACTAAAAGCTTCTTTCATTTGTCTGTTGTTAAGCCCTCTCGTAGATATGCAGTCCAACGTAGGCCTAATTCTTCATGAATGTTAGGCCCAAATTTATTTTGTTTGCCAGGGCCCTCCCTAAGCATCGATAATAATTGTTTATTAGGTACATCGCCTTGTATTGCACGATCATCAGCAATATCAATAACAATTTGCTCTTGGTCTAAATTAGAAGGTGATTGAAGCCCTAAAGGTGACCACATAAATAATGATCATTTTTTAATGCATATACAGGCAAAAGAGATTTTATTTCTTCGTTTAATTGTGGAGGATGGAGCGCCTTACAGTTCTCAGGTATTAAATGTTTGACTAAAAGCTTCTTTCTTTTGTCTGTTGTTAAGCCCTCTCGTAGATATGCAGTCCAACGTAGGCCTAATTCTTCATGAATGTTAAGCCCAAATTTATTTTGTTTGCCAGGGTCCTCCCCAAGCATCGATAATACTTGTTTATTAGGTACATCGCCTTGAGCGCCTCTCAAAGTCATTTTCGTATAAGTGATAATAACACTTAAAACCGTGCTTCTTTAAAATTTTCCTAGCACTTTCACGAGAGATATTACACTGGTATTCAAACACTCGAATGGAAGCAGTTCGATCATATTCAATATACGCTAAAATATTTGTCTCAACTTCTCCGCTTACTATGAAGGCATTAGCATCTTCATCTGCTTTATTTTATTTTCATTTTTTTAGGTGTTAAACTAACCATGGAAAATAATTTCTCGAAGGAGCGTCACGCCCTGGAAATCTTTCTTAATATAACTCCTTCGCTTGTTTGGTATTTATACTACATTCGCCATAGATATCGATAAGCAGTATGTCAATGTCAATTTGATGCTCTCATGTATAGAGTCCGGATTAAAAAGCATAAAAAAAGTTAAAATAAGCGCTTAAAAAGCATGTAATTTTTTACAAAAAAAGCATGAAATATGCATAAAAAAGACAAAAAAATGAAATACAAATTTATTGTTTATCTATAAAAAAACGTAATATAAAATATAATGGATAAACATTAAAATAAACAGAGCCTCTAATAAACAACAAAACAAAATAAAAAAATTAGTTTTTGTAGAAACAAGCAATAATTAAATGCTGATTTAAATGTTCCATAGTAAAGTTCTGTCTTCTATCACTTAAAATGTTTTTATAGTTGGAAAAACTTCTTTTTACGTCAACACTCGTTATGGGTGCATATTTAAATTTTGCAACCACATCTGGGTTCATCTGTAAGTCTGGGTCAGTACTCCCTGCCAATACCAAAGCAATTTTTTTTAATTTCTGAAAACCTTCATTTTTAGACAGTGTGTCTTTCAACTTTTTTTGTACTATTTGGCCAGTTGCTCCAAGAACATTGTCAATGGCTGTTTCAAAATTATTAATTATTTTAATGGAAGTATTTAATGTCATTCCTTGTTTCTCGAGGGACTTTATGGTGGAACTGACAAAACTAAAATTAGTTTTTAAATAGGATAAATTGTTTATTAATTCATTTTCATTTAGGACCGTTTGACAATCTTTAATTGCTTTGCTGGCTGTATCCGGTAGCTCAAATATAACTTTTTTAAAATTTTCAAAATTATCTGCATAATATAATGCGGCATCTAACCAAGTACCCCATCTTGTTAAAACTGGTTCAGGTGGTAATGGAATATTGGGAAGTCTTTCTTTAAAAAGTTGTACCCGCAAAGGCGCTTTGACAAAAACCTTTTTTCCATTTTTTTATAAGTTCGTTGAGAAGAGGAAATTGTTGCCTTATAGTTTCAGCAACTCTATTTAAGCCGTGAGCTAAGCAGGTACAATGGCATAAATTTGGATAAAACACTTTTAAATTTGTAGCCGTTTTAACCATATACGCTGCCGCATCAGAAAGCATGAGTAACACTTTGCTACAGGGAACTGCTTCTGGCAAGTAAAAGCTTGTTAGTGCCTCATTTACAAATCTTGCCACTGTGTTGCTGTTTGTGGCTTCTAGTTCCTTGGAACATATTAAATATCCTGTGGGTGATATTTCTTTATCAAGGACCCCGATAATTAAATTCGCAACATATCTTCCACAAACATCCGTGGTTTCATCCACTGTAAACCAAATATAGTGACTTCCAATTAGTTCCTTTATTTTTTGAATTGTTTCATTGTATATAGCGGTGACATAATTTTTTCTAAGGGTACTTTCGTCTGGTATACGCATCTTACAATATTTTTCCAAAAATGACCTTAATCCATCAATTTGTAATTTATTCAAAGGTATATTGGATTGTACCATAGCTCTGCATAAATCAAGATTAAATTTCCTTTGATCGCTCTGTCCTGAAGTTGATTCTAACGATTCAGCAATTCTCGATTGTTTCGGTCTATTCGCAATTTTTTTCAGACATTCTTGATGTAACTGTGTCTTAATGTGTTGAATTATATTGTATTTTTTATCGCATTGTATCTATAATAAAAAAAAAAACGTAAGAAACTAGCTAGATCCTCTAACCATTTTTTAAATTAAATTAATTTTCTCAAAAATGTATCATTTAGAAGCCACGCCAAGAAATAAACTGATAATTTTTTTGTCCAGTGGGGTAAAAAATAAATTAATTAATACTCTTAAACATTTGAGTATTTTTAAGTTTTTGGACAAGCAGTCAAAATTGTTTCAGTAAAAGTATGCATAAGTAAAGTACTGTGAAAAATTTTTAGATAAAAAAACTTACCGTTTTAACACAAGCTCTGCAAAACAATCGACCACCCTCGTATGTTAATTCTTTATAGTCTTTAATTAGCTCATTTATAGAAGGTTTTACTTTCGGCATTTTAAAACATTAAAGAAAATCACAACGTTACGCCAAATACCGACGATGCAAAATGAAAACATTTCATTCTTTTTCTCTTTCGATACGTAGAAAAAACAGCTGATGCAAGACGCAACTAATACCATAAAATCTATTTTTGGACTGGGGTTTCACGCGTATTATCGATTTAAAAAGAAGAAACTGCAAGCGAGACAGAAGTTTGTTTATTTTAATTCGCGTTGATAAAAGTGTGCGTGTGCAATAATATTATTTTACCTATATTTGCAGTACTTACTACAAGAAATCTAAAAAAAAGCTTTAAAAAAGCACAAAGCACAAAATAAGCATAAAAGTTGAAAAAAAGCAAAATAAGCATTAAAAACAGTGCCTTTTCGGCAATGTTTTTGTCTAATTCGTCAATATTAAAAGCCATCTAATGTTTGCCTGTAATATTTACAAAAAGCATATTGCCTTAAAATCCGGACTCTACTCATGTATATACCAAAATAGTTGTGAAAATAGCAATCGTGCTAAAAATGGTTTAAATATTTTGTGTAAAAGTTGGTATTTGTTTCTGCTGAAAGATTTCAGTTTGTGCTTTGAAATAAAAACTAAAGGTGTAGTGTGTCAGGAATTTATCATTTTATTTTAGATACTGATTTATACTTTAACGTTAATTTTAAAAAAATATCGATACCTATTTAAAATTTTCGATAAAAATTAAAATGTCATTGAAAAGAACTACTAAAACGTATCAAAATAGGAGATGAATCGAAATTTTTGCATGTTTTATCAACATTTGCCGTTTCATTAGGTTGCTTGACGAAAACTCGATCGATACCGCTATTTTGTCATTAAAAGAGGAATTTTTCGCGCTATCGAATGACGTAAAAATATATACAGGGTTCCCTTTAAAATTCTTGATCTAGGTACTTCCAGTTACACCGGAAGCAATATGCAATAATTGTTTTTGCTCGGAATATATGGGTCCTAATTTTAACCACTTTTCGTCGTTAATTAACAGACTAATTGGCAGATACTCAAATGAACAAGTCAAACAGAGACTAATATAATATTAAAAAGATAAAAAAAATATCAAAATAGGAGAATATTAAATATATATAACATATTATCTATACATTTAGCTTGATTCGTCTTTTAAACTAACTTCAAAAAAGAAGGAGGTTATCAATTTGACCACATGTATTTTTTTATGTACGTTCATCGATTACTCCGCGATGGTTTGACCAATTTGGATGAAGTTTTCAGGTAATATTCAGGATATCCCTCAGCAAGCATATTAAAAAATGTAAAACATGGTGGATTTACGCCATTTTCAATTGTTTCAACGAGTACCTAAGGCAATATAAATTGCGTTCACGATATCATTAGGAAAAAGTATACATGTTAATATCGTGTTTCGTCAGTTTTCCGGGTTTTTAAATCTTCTATAATATTAATACGGTGATTCTGGTAAAATTGCATATGCAATGGAGCCAGTAGTTGCTTATCTATATTTTTAAAACACTAAGATTTTTCAACAAGTTCGTAAGCGTTATACTGCACCAATTTACAAGACTTTTTTTCTGAAATGATCGTCTGGTTACAGTGACCTCTCAATACTGTTTTATTGCGTATGTTTTCTATAAAACCAATATGTTTTCCTTCAATAATATTTCTGCACTATGTGGTGAATGCGCCCCATATTCTTATAATTCTACTAGAAACTCATCGTGTCATCTAACGAAAAAGGTAGAACAAGGTCTGCCGGGCCAACTAGTTTATTTTCTTAGGGGCCTTCAAAATTTTAACCCAAGTTAAAGCTTTAAAACTTTGTGTAAATAGAACTAGGAGTCTTCCGATTCGTCTCGTCGAAGGCAGACCTTAACATAAGTGGTTTCACGTGTTCGGTTTTGCTGCTTTATTTCGGGGGGAAACGGGAGATTCAACCGCTCAGTGTGGAAACTAACGACCCCCGCGGGGGGAGCAGACGCTGTGAACGTGTGAGGCCTAGTTGTTCCCGCATTCTATCCCGTTCGTCTGCCGCAGTTCTACATAGAATATTAGCGTAATGGCCGCTACGTGGCGGGAGTGGAAGGGGTAAGGGGATAGCTTGAAAGAAAGAGCCATCTCGTGATATCAGTAGTACTCTCAAGGGGCATCTAGTGAAAGCCAAGATGCATTTCAGATATTTAAATAGGAAAAATTAAGAAGAATTTTAAAGATATTGGGTGTCCGGGAGTTTCGAGCTCGCCATCCGGACATCCTACCGATAACGTCTCCAAACTGGAATAAGGTGTAAATTATCTGGGTGGGTTGCCCCAGCTCTGACTAAGCCCCGGGCGGAGAGCAATCTGGCGATTGCCTTATAGCAAAGCCAATATGTCCTGTTATGTAACAGGATAAATAGGAAAGTCAAGTCAAATAGAACTAATAAGGATGAAATAAGAAAAGCAATAAAAGACCGTGCCTATTTAATGTGGTAAATATGTAGACACTCAATATATAAATATCTATTTTTGATTAAGTAATCAGGAATTAGTTTCCTTCATAAAATGAAATTTTCAATAAGGAATAAAATATTATTTTTAACTTTTTAGTGCTTTTTTGTTATGGGTTCTATTTTATTTACAAACATTCTATCGATCACTGGATTCACCTTCAGTTTTATACAAATCTTCAACTTGACATATTAATGGAAGTTGTAAATTAAGTAATTCTAATTTAAAAAAGTTGTTGGTATGTATCAGCTCTCCGTAATGATCAAATTTTGACAACAAAAGAAGTTATTCGAAAAGCAATGCAAAGCCTCGTTTATGTTAGCGATAGAATACAATTCTTGAATATTTGGCATTGAAAGTTGCAAATTTAGGCTAGACAACTTATTTTTAGAAAAGGATGGCTTGAAAGTATAAATATATAGCCTATTAGGAGTGGTTAATAATTTTAATAACATTTTTAACTAAATAATGGAATATAATATTTTTCAAATTTTAGTACATTTTTTTGAAGACCGATTTATTTTTTTTATTTCATCCTTTTTAATTCTATTTACAAGATTTTTATTGTAAAAGTCAGATTTAACAAAAATAGCCCCATATATGTATGTTATTTGCTGATAAGATCGTGAACGCTACCATTATATTACATCGCGTAGCGTAAATTTTAACGTTTTTCCAGTATGCTTGCTATGAAACCACACCAATATACTGAATATTCCTTGCAGATTTCGTCCAAATAGTTCAAACCCTCCCGGAGTAATTGATATATATATATATATATATATATATATATATATATATATATATATATATATATATACATAGGTTCGAATGGATTTGGATTTTTTGGGTAAATTAAAAAGGAAAACAAGTTTCTTATTTTTGTAAAACCTTATTTCTTTCTTGTTCAAGGCAGATTTTTTTAAAATCTGAACTAAGATTTTATTATCTATTATTTTAAACTAACACACCAATTATATTTTAAAAAATGAAACAATACCTACTTTTTTATCAGACTTTTATTAACAGACTAACTGACATATACTCAAATATATATATATACACACGTCAAACAATGGAACAGAAACTAATATAATATTAAAAACCTAAAAAAATTATTGAAATAAGAGAATAATAAATATATAATACATGCATACATACTATTTTCCATACATTTAGATCTATTGGTCTTGTTTTTAATCATGGGATTCATCTTCAATGCTATACAAATCTTCAACTTCACATAATAATGGAAACTTTAAATTAAATAATTCTGTACATGCTTGATATTTAATAGAAACATGTGGTTTAAATTAGAAGGCATCTGGAACTGCTGCGCAGTTCACATAATCTCGAAAGAGCTGGGAAGTGACATGGCTAGAAGTTTGGTTGGAACCCAATTGAGATATGGTATTCTGGGATTTTGCTCTCAGTATCAGTTTAATTCAGTTTTTATTTTGCAAAAGAGAGCAACTTTCCACTAGGTATAAAACAAATAACAAAATGAAATTATTTAGAAGTTTTTTAAAACATATTTTAATAGCAAAATCATTTTACAGTTTGCAGAAATTTTATGACAACTACTTGTGACTATCCAATTTATTGTTATATTAGTAATTTTAGCCGTTTTATTTTTTGATGTCCAATTTGTTACTACATTACTGTAATTTTAACCATTTTCATATTTTTTTTAGCATTATGTAATTATTGTGAGTCAATTTTAAGTCTATATGCTTAGTTTAAGCTATTTTAGTATGTACGACTTTTTAGGTTTATGGAAGTTGTTTACAAAAGTAAAGTCTTGTAAACAACTTCCATAAACTTAAAGAGTTGTACAAACTTGACTTTGACCTCAGATTTAGAAATTTGTACACTTGATGCATCTAATAGCATGTTATACATAAATTCTTGCCTTTGAAATAATTCTAGTTTAAATAACTTGTGGTGGAAACATTGCACTTCTTAAACAAGATGGAATATTTAAACTTCTACCTGAAGGAAACTAAATAGATATGAGAAATCCTGCTTAACAATGCTTAACCTTTTTTTTATGAAATAATGAGACCAAATACAATTCACTCCCATAGGTAATTATTCCCGAATTAAAGATTTTAATGTATTTCTATTTCGTTTTTTGATTTTTTTGACAGTGAACCATAAATCTCTAGGCAGTCCAAAATGATTCTACAATATGTAAAATTGTTGGAGCATGTTGGCATACACCAACGTTTCTCAGCCTTTCAGTATATGCAGACCTTTGTCCAAGTTTTATCAAACGGTGGACTCCTACATATAGGTATAAAAAAGTCCAATATAAAATTTAATAACAATAATTCTCTGATACCAGTAAAACTATCGCCCACTTAAATGAAAAACCTAATTTGATAATGAATGAATGAATGAACCATTTATTGAAAAGCATAACAGCTGTGCAATACACTAATTTTCCTATACTAATACTAATACTAGCCTATACTAAAAAAAACTAATACTGACCTATATAAATAAAGTACCGCAACAATAGTTTTTCCCTAATCACTACCTACATTTGAGTTAAATATATGTGTCTTTTCTGTGAAATCAGTTATAAAGTAATGAGCAGAATCAGTAAGAAAATGTTTTAATTTGGAATTGAATTTTGTTATTGGGTTTTGCTTTATATGATCAGGTATTTTATTATATAGACATTTTTTCCAAAATGATAAAGAGAATTACAAGTTACTGAATTATATTATTTCTAAATCTTGTCAATTATTATATATGTCATAAATACCAATGTGCTGGCTAGTATTTTATCAAAATCTACTTTTAATCTATTTCTCTATTGCCTTGTTTTCGTAGATACAACCGGAAAATTAAATTAACACTTTAATAGGTCTTTCGTAACGAAAAGAGAGTGTATCTTAATACCGGCTCAAAATGTATAAAGATTAGTGTTTTTAATTATGCTCTCCAATGCTAAATCACAGTGAATATAAAGCACCTTTTTTTTTCTGTGGCTGATAAGTCGCTTTCTTTGACCAAAATCGGTCGTAAATGGATTCGAATGCATAATTTAATATGGTCTGGACTCTGGAATAGTGTTCCCTAAAACTTATTTCTTAATCAGCAATGTTTGAAGTACTTTTTAATAAACGTATTTGGCAAAATATTGTTGTTGTAAAATTCTTATTTGTAAATTGCTTTTGCCACAATGCACTTTTAACTGTCAAGTAATCGGTACTGTTAAATAGATACATGAATTAAAAAAAGTCCCGGGAATAACTAAGAAACGTCAAAACAAATTCATTACAGACCTTATTAAGATCTTTTTTAAGTGTTGGAAATTTAAAATGTGCTTTATTAATAACTCTGTTTTATCACAATAATATAAATCTCATAACCAAGGAAACATATAAAACAAATAAAGTCATATTTGGGTTTATCCAAACAATAAGGCAGTTTGGCAACAACGACAGTTGTTGCCAAACTGTTCGGGTCAATAGCGGTTTTTAATCACTGAGGTAAAACGAAGTTTCGGGCCATTGCCTGTTTTAGTGCATTTACAGTCAAGTGACCGAATTTTGGATATTTCGACTGTTCGGGCCAGTGTCTGTTTTAAATCATTGAGGTAAATCGAAGTTTCGAGCCAATGATTTTTCGGGACATTGCCTGTTCGGGCCAGTGAATTTTCGGACCAAATGCATCGAACCGTTTCAATTATGCAACAAAATATTATTAACAACCCTAATGAACAGTAATGAATTCTTCGCAAGACAAAATGAAATTAAATTTGGCAACGTCGCTTCTTGAATACGAGGAAATGGCCGATTAATCATGAAATGTCAAATGTCTGTTTGTCTGTACCTGAGGCAAAATTTTTGAGTGCTACAAAAAATTTTTTACGAAACAGCCAAGGAAAACAGCCTATAACAAACTATCAATAAATTTTTATTAATTATTTATTCATTCATTTATTTATATATTTATTTATTTATTCATTTATTTATTTATTTATTTAAAAGTAGGTATGTACATACAAGAATAAAAAAACAATATTATGCAGTCTATAGCATCGGTATTTATTATGTATAAAACCTAATAAGTATGCAAACACAATTTCAAGACATTTTTTTTTGTTCACATTTTCCAGCTGCCTTTGCATTTTTCCAGTATTTGCTTACAATCTGCTGTTTTGAGATATTTCGCAAATTCTGTGCACGACTCGGTAAAATTATGTTTCACCATTAGCTCAGCTTCTAAAGTTTTGACACTTAGATTGTTTCTGTCCTTTCTCCATGCATGTGTCATCAAACTGAAAATTCTCTCACTCATAGCATTTGAATGAGGCATGGCAAAGGCAACTGATGCGATTTTTTCAAAATTAGCTGCAACATGATTTTGAAAAAAGCAAACCCACTGCTTATCAATAGAAATATCAGAAACATTTGCTGGTAAGTTCTTATAAAACTCCGAGAGTTCAACATATTCTTCAAAAAGCGCGTCCTCATCAACTTCAATATGGAAATCTGAACAAATTTTGAAAAAATCTTCTAGTTTTGGTTTGTTCTTTAGGATCATAGCGCTCAGGCACTTGAATTTGTTGTCTTCATTGTAGTTGTACCTAAAACCCAAAAAAATAATTATGTCTTAGATACCTCGATAATACATTAAAAATATTCCACAGTGACTACAATATTTATGATTCAGCACAACAATAATTATTTGAATAGTAGATAGAACTAAATGTTTTGCAAAGCATATTTTGAAGGATTTCTTACCATTTTTCCAAATAGTTGATGATTCTTTCTAGGAATGCATCCGCTTCACGCCTGAACAATTCTACTTTCACGAGGTCTTCACATTTTCGCAAAAAAGAATTTGCAATAGACCCATAGAATTGTTCTTCTCTTTTTTTAAAAAATGAGAGTTTTAAACTGTTCATTATCGTAAATAATTCAATCGCCAGCGTCTCGCTCGATTCCAATTTCCCAATTATTCCATTCATCAAATGTCCGACGTGTAGTATGAGTCCTGAAACATCAGAAGAAGATAAGATAAAGCAAAAATGAACCCAACGGTTTGAAAATGGTTACCTAAATATGCTTCAGCTAATTCGTCTTCCAAAAATTTCTTCAGCATTCCAGGTGGGGATTCCTGGGAAAGGAAATATGACTTAACTGGAGCAAAATGATTCAAAAATCGTTCAGTTGCAGGAATTAATGAAAGCCATCTTGTTGGTACACTTCTTAAAAGCTGCGACCATTCTTCGTCACAAAAAATGAAAAATTCTTTGAGCTCAGTAACTTTCTTTGTGCTGCTACTGAATTCGTTGAAACATTTGATAACGAGAGACTCCACGTCATATTTTAATGCGACTTGTCCAAACTTTCCTGCATTATGGATTATATGGCAAACACAACCGACAGGAATCAGTCTTTCATTTCTCTTGCGTAGCTCAGTGAACACACTCTGTTTTTTTCCGAAATTAACAGATGCGTTATCTGCACAATATGCAATCACATTCGCAATATTTAGGCCAGCTTCGTCTAAATGGTTGATCAAACTCTGAGCAATATCTGTTGATTTTTCTGAATCACTTGAATAAAAGCTTAGCAATTTTGTGTGAACCCCCGACTCTTTATTGAAATATCTCACGATAAGAGGAAATAACTTGACATTTCCTTTATTCGAGGCATCTGTCGCAATCGAAAATGACTTGTTATTCACTAGATCTTTCAAAATTCTATTTTTTGACTCTGGCCCAAGGACTCTTGTAATAATTTGCGTGGCTTTTGTTCTACCGCAACCATATTTTTGTGCTATTTTTGAGTCACAAAATATAGTTTTAAACAATTTTCCACCGCAGTCTGTGGATGCGTAGCTATGCGAGTGCTTCACACTGTGAAAAATGAAGCTACATTCTGCATGTATCGTTGCCAGTTCATTAACAGAATCATTTTTAAAAACATGATCGATTTTCTGAACTTTTGAAGTTGCTAAAATGTTTTTTTTATGTTTGTCAGTTTTCATATGTTTCGAGATATCTTTCTCTCCACCATGATTAATACTAAATTGCGAACCACAAGGTATGCATCTAGCCTGAGATAGTGATGACCCTTGTATTATATTGGGATATTTTTTACACCACTCTTTATTAAATTTAACTTCCCATTTTCTCTTCTTAACATTGACGCGCGGCCGCGGGGAATCTAATTCTTGATGGGATGTCGAAGTGCTCGGCTCTGTCATGGCTTTATGGGAAATTTCATCATCATCACAATCAATCTCATTCTGGCACTGGCCGACCCAATCAATATCATCAGATGTACTACTATCTGATGAAAACATTTTCACCTTTCACCACAAAACTATTCGCAAAAAAAAATTAAACACAGACGCTCACAAATACCTGGAACACATCACTCGGGGATAATAATAATAACGATTGCTTTCTGGGAATCCCAAATCTAAACAATCTAATATTTGATATGTCATTTGTCAATCCTGTCAGCGTACATTTCAAGCTTCAGGCGCTTTTTTAAATCCCAGTCTTAAATATTAAAAATCCAAATGCAACCGGAAAAAAAAGAAGAGAATGCAAGAAAAAGAAGAGGTACTTTTAGTACATCTAGCTGAATCTGCTTCTGCCTTCTGCTAAATGCCAAAATTGTTGGAAAGCGGGAGTTTGCGGGAGTGGGCGGGAGTTTTGTTTAAGAGCGGGAGTCTCCCGCCTAAATCGGGAGGGTTGGCAACCCTAATGGGAAATTAATTTATGCTTCCCAGTGCCCAGTTCTACATAGAATATTAGCGTAATGGCCGATATTAGACGAGAGGAGTGAGGGAATAGCTTGAAAAATCTTAAGGGTCACCTCTAGTGGAAGCCAAGATGCATTTTAGCTATTAAGAGAGGAAGGAGGAGTGTTTAAAAGATATTTGTAAGAATCGGGGTGCTCATCTGGGAGGGTCGCCTCACCTTTGACTAAGCCCCAGACGAAGAGCAATATGTAGAGGTGTTACGAAATACCCGTCACAGGTATTATGTTATTATGTAACAAGTATAAGCTATGAACAGCTTGCAATAGGTATTGGATTTCAAATACATCGTGTACCGTTCCGACCTAGTATTATTACCAGCTTGCCGAGACTCGCCTTAGCTTTGTTTATACATAGATAGCCCGAGTCTATTATGGAAACCTTAGTTTATGAATGAACCTACAAATTAGGTGGGGGCAAGCGGGAGCGACGAAAATTATGTTTACATATTTTTCTTTTTAATGTCAATTTTAAATTATGAGCACCGAATTTCGATTGCATTGAATCACACACACAGATAAATATCTTTAATTCGAATAGATTAAAAACAAATATTAATAAGATGAGGAATATAAACTTGTGTTACAATTGTTAATTACATTTTATAGTTCCTGAAAAATCTAGATAAATAAAAATGAAATCATAACATGTTCTCTTATAAGTTGTTCTATTATAACTATAAATTTGGTTTAGTTTGGAGTACCTATCCAGAAAAAAAATAAAATTAAAACAGTATATAAAGTGTAAACACAGAAGACATGTAACAGAGAACTGTTTTTTAGTTTTAACATATCAATACGAAATTTCGCACACTTATATTATACGATATGAAACAGATTTCTGATAAAACCATTTTTTTACTTCTGGTTTTACGGGAAATGACGTCTAGTTTTTTATTTTAAACAAGATTTTTTATTTTTTTACAGGATCACATATATATAAAATAATTGTTTTAAATAGTTTTTTTCGAACACTGATCTAAAAATCGTTTTAGACAATAATATCTCGTTCATGTTTACTTCCCTGGTAAAAGGGAAGTATTGTAATCGTGAAGAAATCACCCTTCGAGATTTTTTCTGATCTTCACGTTTCAGGTTGCCGAAAAACTTGATTGATCAGATATTAAGTTTCTAAATGGTTTTCGTTAACGATCTTCTTGTTTTTATGTTAGAGTGGCGTAATATTTGGGATTAGGATCCGGTATATATATTCTTCCGTTGTTTCGCAGATATTACGTTTCTAAATGGTTTCGTTAACCTTGTTTTTATGTTGGAGTGGGGTATTATTTGGTGTTCGTATCCAGTAAAAAAAACACGTTCGCACGACGTTTCGCTACTTTACCGTTGCGACCTCAGGACACATATATAGATTTTATATCCTGCATGGAACCTATATTATCAGTCCTTACCTTGTCCGTTAGCCCCAGATATTTCCCAGGTATTAGGTTTATAAATGGTTTTCGTTAACGATCCTCTTGTTGTAATGTTAGAGTGGGGTATTATTTAAGGTTAGGAAATATGTACGGACCAACGGAGTAGGTAAGGACTGATAATTTGGTTTTAACGCAGGGTATATAATCTATATAAATGTCCCGAAAATCCAATAAAGTTGCGAAACGTCGACAATTTAAAAAAGACTTTTGTTTTTTGTTACTGGATCCAAAATAATAAAAAAATAGCGCCCTTATAAAATATTTAAAAAAATCAGCCTGAAAATACTATTCGTTAAATTAATTTCAATTTTTGTGCAATTAGGTACGTACGTGTGATATAGAGATAAATTGGTAAGGTTGTGATACGAAATTAACATGGCGAAACAAAATAGCGGCCAAATAAAATGTTTAATAAATCAACATAAAAAATCTTGTTCAACTGACTTTAAATTCTGCAGAAAAATTAAATGTGAAAATAAGATAAACTGATATGAATTCAATATGACGTAAGAAAATAGCGATATGTAGATATAAAAACTACCTATTGAATTTATTTTAAATTATGTTCAATAGTCAAGTGTGGCATAGGTAGAAAGAAACTGGTAAAATATTGGTAGGAATCCATTAAGATGCAACAAAATGCCGCACAAAAAAATATTTGAAATGACAGTATATCTAACACGTATATATACTGTCACTATGCTCAGAATTAAATTGGGTCACACTTCATATCGGCATCACTGTTCCTAGCAAATATTAAAAATCATAACGAGGCAAGTTATGGGGAATGGGAATTTACCGATTTTTCCAGTTATTTTTGCAGTAAAATTACCTTTTTACTTCCCTCGTAAAGGATTGTAATCTTGAAAAAATGACACTACGAGTTTTTTTTTTAGATTTTTGCGTTTTAGGGTCTCTAAATGCCGAAAACATATTTTCTCAAATTCCGTCGTTCTGTCGGTCTGTTCGTGGCATAGTTATACAACTGTTAATCCGACTGCCTCCAAATATTGGTCAAACATTCAGGGTGACCTGGTAACATTTTGATAAAAATTCAATATGGCGAAACAGAACGGCAGCCTAGTAAAATGTTAAAAAAAAAATTATTACTAATAAACTAGTTATCCAATTTGACTCAAATTTTACACAAAATTCAAGTATTATGAGGAAATCAACAGACAACATTTTGTTATGAACCCAAGATGGCGAAATAAAATGGCGGCCTAATAAAATATTTAAAAAACAACTTAATAGATTGATTTCAGATTTGTGCAAATATTAATTATAGTAAAGAAATGAACTGGAAAAATTGTGGTACAAATTCAAGATGACGAAATAAAATGGCGCCCTTTTCTTATTCGGTCGATTCATTTTTGATTAATCGCAATGAAAAATATCATATGATTAATCGATTATTCGTAACAAAATAATCGATTCTTTTAGTTTTTCGATTAATCGTTTCCATCTCTAATATTAAGATGTATTTTTACATGAATTCTTTAAAAATTTAAGGTAAAAAACGCCTTATTATATATTAATATATTGCATGACATGAATTATATTATCAGTGGACTCAGTGCAGTCAGTGGACATTTATGAGCATGTAGTGTTTTCCAAAACTTTAACTATTTTGCTTTTTTTTGCATAAAAGTGGTTCCTCTAAAAATGTTTTGGTTGAAATGGGTGTTTTTTTAAGGTAAGCTTAACAGTATATCCCAAAAATTCTACTAATTCCTAATCTAATCCTGACAAAAGCCGAAATGGGAGCTTTAGTATATTTTTAACCCAATATACACTAAACTACTTGCAGCTTCCACTCAAATCTTCCACTCGTCTTGATGAAATACCAATAGTAGTCTGAAGAAAGGTTTATGATATAATTTGTAATCCCTTTGCTGATATTGTAACTGGTGGTTTTGTTCAGGGAATCTTTCCTAATCAGTTATGGAATGTAAAACATTACATACCAGTTTCTTTATTATCAGTATTTTCTAAAATATTTACATATCTTATATATGCTAGGTTACTAGATTAATTTATGAGTCAAAGAATATTTACACCCAAGTCAGTATGTATTCTTACTTAAACTATGCAGGATTAGGATGCTATTAAATTTTTGACTCTAATCATGAAAGGCTTGATAATGGTAAATAAAGTACACCACACAGATCTAAAACATCAACAAAAGGGGGAGGTATGTCAAAAGCAGGCTGTTTCCATGGATATACAGAGTTGTAGCCAACCGTGAATGATCATTGCACCTTTTCCGTAGTTACTCACATTCTTTTCATATTCTCAGATACGTGTGCCAAACTTAGGTGTGTGGCATTTACTTTGATATATCAAAAGCTCTCTGTTGCTGTAATATTTTGACCATTGTTGGTCTTTATATCCTGCAATGCGCATGTTACATCTTTAAGCATAGAAATCAATTTCTTAGATGAAGTGACCTTAACTATTATATGATAAGAAGCAGAAACAAACTGTATATTTCTAGTTGCCAACTTAAAGTGCTACTTACAAGAGATTTCTATCTTTTCATATAGAAGTTGAATTATGTATATTAGTGGATCAACTTCTTTTAAGTACATTTTTGACCCCTGTTAAAAGACTGACTTGAAAGAAGATCCGATGAATCTGTTGATATTGGCAAATTTTCCCAAAAAATATGTTTTACAGCTAGCATTTTTGAAATCAAATCAGTAACTATTTTCTTTTTTTTTTTTAAATAGAATATGGTATTCGGGTTGTTTCTAAACTCTGCTATCTTTTCATGGCTTAGCTTTGTAAAATATTCTTATTTTTTTTGTTTCTTTGTCGACAGCCTTTTTTAGGTATCAATTCATTTAAATCGTGAATATCATATATATTGGTTTTTTTCATCCATGCTTTACTGATCTGTCTGTGTAATGTGTCAGCCAGGGTATGCCCACTTTCAAAATACTATAGTGTTATTGATCGTGGGCCCCATTCAGCATTAACAATGCATGTTAGTGCTGTGTACAACATACAGTTTTCGCACCAAAATATGTAATGTTTATTATATTATATATTCAGCAACATCTTCAGCTTTTCAGCCACTAATAACCTTGTGTTACAATACACAGATATTTTCAAATGTTTTGTTTAAAGCTGCAAAGGTTTCATTGAAAATAAGCAATCTGCTAATAAAAACAGAGGGATCAAGATCATTTTTGGTAATAACAATATAGTAGCAATTACATTTGATGTCCAAATTATCCTCATCATGCCTTTTTACTTGCTCCTAGGTGGTCTCTGGATGCAATCCTGTAACAAATGTCTGTCTGTTTTGCCACATTCATTTTAAAATTTCGGTTTTGGCCAAATTCTGGGGTTGGTCTGTTTGGTATTTCAAAGTGTTTTCTTTTTCTTTTAATGACTTTCCTGTATGTTTCATATAAAACAGTTCCATATTTTTCTCAGAAATCTTTCCACATTTGGGTTACATTTAAGACTGAGGGTAGATATCTGCGGTTCGGAGCATGTGAAAGGTTATAATAGGATACTCGTGGTTGGTATAATTTAATATGTTCTTTAAAAGTAGCAGAGTCTTTTTTGTTGGGTGTAATTGATCTTCCCCTATTATCGGTGGTAACATTTATGGGATATATTTTGTTGTTGCTTTATTTTGGTATACATACCATATATTTTTAATGAGTATGCAAAAACAATTTTCCATACCTGCTTCTTGACACCATCTTCTTGTGTCATACTGTAAGTAAGAGAACATTGCCTGTTGTTGTTGATTCCTACCGTTCTACATTTAATATCAGTTATTTTCACATTCAGATACTGCCTTCTTTCTCCAAATTTCATTTTCCAAAATATTTCACAAATTTCTTGTCTTTGCTTATTGTTGAAATATTGAACGCATTTCGTTTTGCAGTGGCATATTGAAAGTAGTTTATATTTGTTTAAATTCTTTCACTTTTTTCTTCTTCTGTTCTAGCTCATTTATTTTTCTTTTCCTTTTTTGAATCAGTTTATTCAATATTCTCTCTTTCACTTTCACAAATAGCTGGGTCATCTTCATTGTTAACCCTAATATCAACCTTGCTGACTGTGCCTCACAATGAAAAAAATAATGAATTATTGGTTGTTATGTACCATGTTAGAAAGATAATTCAAATGAATTTATATAATGTAAATATTATGTTTTACTGAGCCACAGTATGAGTTGAGAATAGAACTGGATTTAAAAATATTTTCTTTTGTTTTCCCACTTTTGTGATAATTTCTTCTGCAGGGTTCTAATTTAGGGCAATATCTCAGTCTTCAAAGGTACTGTCAATTCGATGTTCTGCTTCTAAAAAAAGTGGAAGTAGTGCACAAAACTTTTAATTGATGAATCTTCTTATGATCAATAAGTGGTTGTAACTTCAAAAATTTTGACATGGTCTTTCGGTTTCCATTCTTTCTGGAAGAGGAGATCCTGCCTGGGTATTTATTTATCACAGTCAATATACAAAATTATATCTAAATCTAAGCCATAAAAAAAACATGATAAGATCATATTTATTTTGGAATAAGTCCCTGCTTTTCACTTTGGTATATAAGTAGATATATTTATTAAATGGGCTTTCTGTAAGTAGGTAATTAATTCAAAAAGCCTATGGGTTTATATGCACAAATCAGTCACTAATGATGCAATTAGGTGAATGCAACTAGATTTTGGTAATTAAGGGTTGTGAATTTGATCAAAGGTTTGTGTAGAGGTTTAATATTTAGGTATAAGTATATGCCTAAATTGTTTACACTGTTTTGTAAATTTTTTAATGTCTAGCATTTTTTAGAGAATTTGGCATTAGATTATACATTCGGGGTGGAATGTAGGCTAAGAATCTAATAGTTTTTATATGTCATATGCACTTTTTATCATTGGTGATAACCAGTTTAGTTTCTGTCAAAATAAATTGACAGCATATAAATAGGTCCACCGTGAAATTATAATATCCATATGCTGAAATAAATAATATAAAAGTATGGTAAGATATTTAAATTATTTTATAACTGTCATAAGATATGAGCAATCAACCTTAAATAAAGTTCATTTAAAATAACTAACCGAGCCCCAAAACAAAATAATGAAGCGGAATCAATTTTTTTTTGTCACCAGACAATTTGATCAATCAATGAGAATTCATAAGCAAATGTAAAATAATCAACTATATTAACTCATCAAATTCAATCAATTCAAGTCCAAATTCAATTAAAAGTTATATAATTAAAAGAGTACATGCAACACTATCATTGAGAATTGTAAAAAATATTAATATAAATCAAATCATCACATGTCATGTTAAACAGATGGTTGACCAATGAATACACAAAATATTTTTATACACAAAGTAAATACAGCTGGTAATTAAGTTAAAATATTTCTAAAGCGATACGAGAAAACGTAGCTTTCATATGTTTGGTTTTGAATAAGAGAATTACAATTAAAAAAGTAGACCCTGTGTATACTTCAACTCAAAATACTATAGTTGATGAGCTCGTGAATCCATCTTAGCTCTCCATTATACGATTATAGGAGGGGGATACATGAACATGCTATGGTTAGTCAAGCTCTTTTTAGGACCGGGGTCATTAGGGCGCTGTCAAATATGTCAGTAATGCAATGAATTTACAAAGTTTGAGACTTTTTTTGCAGGTTATATATTGCATATAAAGAAGAATTCGACTGAATAGTCCTGGTAGCTAACGCCAATAATAATACAAAGTAAAGAAGAATTATGGTTGGCAGCTAGTCATATGTTAGGGCAGGGGGTCATCTAGATATCTTTGAATGGGCCTTATATTTTCTTATATAAATATATCACGCTATTACACTATTATTGAAAAGTGGTAATATAAATGCAACAACTTTTATTTTGTATAAATGCAAGAACTTATATTTTAGTAAATTTTTGAATCCAGTGCAAAATTATGTGCCAACTTGGTTTAACATTTCTACCCTATGGACATCTTCAATTATTTTTGAGATATTCACATTTAAAACTTGATAATTTGGAGAGATTGTAAAATTTAAAAGGTTTGACCTAGGACAATACAATTTGCACATTCGTATCTTAATGGGCTTTCTTATTGCGCCACTTTTAAATTTCACATGACATTAAATATTTTAAATTTTGTTTTTACTTCCTGCATAAATGGGAAGTATTGTAATTTGAAGTGTAAGATTTTTGCTTATATTTGCGTTTTAGGATCCCTAGATCCCGACAAATATGATTCCGTCATTCTGTCTGTGCACAGCATAGTTCACAACCACTTATCCAGTCAATTAAAATATCAATCAGAAATCAAGAGGTGTATGGGTATAAAATGGCGGCGTCACAAAATGTTAATAACATAATGGCTGCCTATCGAAGTATTGAAAATTCAGTACCAAAAAGCTATTTCTCTTATTGAATTGAAGTTTTGCACACGAGTCAAGTGTGTAACAGGGATAAACGGGTAAAATTTTAGTGTCAATATGGCAAAAGAAAATGGCGACCTAATAAAATGTTTAAATATTCAGTAAAATTTCTTCTTCTGGGAAAACTTTTTATGAAGGTTAATAATAAAAGATATAATTAATTTTTTTATACTATGTAAGTAAAGTTATGAAACATAAATTATAGAGAATTCTATTACATACAGATAACACATTTTATAAATCCACATAGTTATTTGAGGGTTATTTCTAAATGGACAGAAATGCAAGCCCCTATAAGGGGAAATAAAGAAAATGTTCCTAAGCCACAGGCTGCAAACATAAATGTGTATTCCTGGTTTTTTATCTCGGGATTGATAACCACCACAACACCCACCCAAATTGGGGAATACCTTCGAAGTATTGGTCTTAAAGAAACTGTGAAACCTGTGAAAAAATCAAAACCTGGAGTGATGGAAAATACAGCTCATTTAAAGCCACAGTCCTGTTAAGAAATAAAGAAGCTGTTATGGCTGCGAACCTATAGCTCAAAGATATAAGTATAAGAAAGTTTTTAAACTTGGCAAAAACAGGATTCTGACAAAATAAGCCCTCTTCACTATAATATCTGCTCAGTTAGGAACCAAATCCATGAACTAGACATAAACCCTAGTGTGCAAACTTTGATATTGTGTGAATTATTTAGTTTTAGAGTGACAAGTATTGTCAAGCATTAACAGTTAGATCGCCAGGACTATCTTTGGAAAAACGCAGAATTGTGGCAGACATGACTTTGTTGTTGTGTGCTTAAGCATTAACCAGAGTTTTTCAGCACTGTGGCTTTGAAGCAGATTTTTGCTGTTAATGATACTTTGGACTTAACTTTTCTTGATGACAATGTTCTTTTAGACAAAATTTTTTTCATGGCACCTATATGTAGCAATGACATCATAATTATAATTAATGGTCTAAAAAATTCTAATTCCGGTGGTCATGACAGTATCTCTAATAACATTCTCAAAAAATGTAAATAGCTGAGATAATTTCTTCCCCAACAGCAAACTAAAACTAGCAACTGTCTTGCCTCTGTATAAAAGGGGAGATCATAATATTTATGCAAATTATCACGGGATAAGCCTTTTATCTAGTATTTCCAAAATATTTGGGCTGGTAATAAAGACTCAGCTGGTTTCGTTGTTTTACAAAAATAATCTGTTATTATCCCAGCATAGTTTTACAGTAAACAGAAGCACTGAAATGGCACTCTGTCAGTTTCAACAAACAATTGTCGAGTCCCTAGATAAAAGAATGTTAATACTGGGTATGTTTATAGATTTTTTCGCACATTTGATGTGATTCATCATAAACTGCTGCTTTTAAAGCTTTTTAGATATGGAGTGAGGGGGAAGCCTTTAGATCTTCTACATACCTATTTAACAAATTGAAGACAGTCAGTGAGAAACAATTCGACTCAAAGCAATCTTAGAATGGTGAAGACAGGGGTGCCTTAGGGCTCTATACTAAGACTATTTATTTTTTTGGTTTTTGCCGATGACTTGATCATCATCATCAAAGACAGTCAGTGAGAAACAATTCGACTCAAAGCAATCTTAGAATGGTGAAAACAGGGGTGCCTTAGGGCTCTATACTAGAACCGTTTATTTTTTACATTGAGGGTACCGCAGATGGCATCTCGGTGGCCTCCTATGCTGATGACACCAATGTCCTGGTTGTCAAGGACAGTTACATTTCACTGTGGGCCTTCGCGGAAGAGGTATATACTAGAATCGAGTTATGGTTGGAAAAAAATAAATTAAACTTAAATAAAAATAAAACCACAATAATACACTTTTTGATGAGAACAAACAATGCTGTAAATTTTAAATTGTTTGAAGACTCCGAAAACTGCTTGAATCTCAGCAATCAAACTAAGTTGTTAGGTGTCATGTTAGATGAAAACCTTCAATGGTCTCCTCAAATTGAGGAACTGTGTGGTAAGTTACGCAGCAGTTGCACTCAACTTTATGTCTTCACATTGCAGCTGGGACATTCTTTTAACATTATTAAGACTATGCAAGTATCCATTCCAGAATAAAATATGGGATATTAAATTGGGCTATGAGTCCCTCTATTGAAAGAGCCTTTATTTTCCAGAAACATGCTATCCTTTTGATTGCGGGATTAGTTTTCAGAGAATTCTGTAGGGATGCCTTCCAAGGGTTGGGGATTCTGAGAGTTGCTTGTATCTATCTTTATGAAGTGTGTTGTTTTGTTTATCATAACAAATCCATTTTTCAAGAAGTGAGATCTGCACATGATTATGACACCAGACGGAAAACTCTTTTGTTACCTGAAGTACATCACTCAGCAATGTATCAAAAATTTATTTATTTTACAGGATGTGTACTGTTTAGTAAATTAAGCAATGATGTTAGAGATGCCGCCAATATAAATATTTTTAAGAAACGGCTAAAAAAACATTTGTTATAAACATTGTATAGCCTAAATGAGTTTACTTAGATGTGCTTTTTGTTTTTGTGCTGTCATTTACTTGTCTACATTTTGTTACCTTTTAATTTTAGTTTTTATATTTGACATTTTCATCAATTATTATATTTTCTAAATACTTTTCAAATGAAGAAATAAATTATTTGATTTGATTTGATACTTAAACAGTATGATACGGAGAGGGATAAAGCTGAATGTAAGTGTTATAAAATTGCTTGCTATGCAGCTATCATCAAGGCAAAGAGATCAGTCTATGGTAGGACTATTAACTCTTCAACCAGCCCCACAAAGTGTATGTGAGATATAATAAACTCAAAAAGGGGTTCTAACAAAAAAGGGGAGGATGATTCATGTCCAATATCTCCAGCTGATTTTAATAACTTCTTTGCAAATGTAACAAATAACCTTATTAAGGATATGCCCCAAGCTAGCACCAATCCTATGCAGTACATGCATAATCGGAATATCCACTGCAGCCAGTTTAATTTTGATTAGTTAACTTTTACAGAAATGTGAGCCATTTGTGGATATTTAAAAAAGAGAAACAGCCCAGATGTTTTTGGAATGTCTGTTAGATCAATTCAACCAATAAAGAACCTGATTACTGTTACCCTAACCAAACTTTTTAATATGTGTATTAGAGAATGTATCTTCCCAACATTCTAAAATGTGCATTAGTTACGCCAATCTTTACAAAGGGGGATAGCAGTCTGGTTTCAAATTATAAGCTGATTTCTTTACTGCCAGTGATATCTAACATATTTGAAAGGCTTTGCTGATTGTGAAGTTTTTTGAATCAGAAAAACTCTGTCAATGCTTAGTTTGGGTTTAGACAGGGCAAACTCAATCATCAACAAAATCATTTTGAGAGCTTTCGACCTGCTTGTGGGCGTCTTGGACTCTTTTGAGAAGCAGTTTGTAGCACTGTGCCGTGACCTCAGTAAAGCATTTGATTGTGTCACACATAGAATTTTGTTAAACAAATTTAAATACTACAATTTTGGTGAAAATAGTATAAAAATGATATGGATCTTGTCTTAGCAACCACTATCAGACTGTACAGATAGGACAGGCGTCATCTGAAGAATAACTGATAGGTATTGGAGTACCACAGGGATCTATTCTAGAACCATTCCTATTTGTGATTTATATTTATGATTTACCTTGCTGTTACTCCGATGCCAAATATGTGCTTTTTGCAGATGACACCACTATTTCTGCAATTGGGGACTCATAGCAGGAGTTAGTAGAGCTGTTGTCAGTGGCATGCACAGCAGCAGAAGATTGTCAAAATGACTCCTTTTAAACGTAGAGAAAACTGAAATATTGCTCTTCTCTCTTACGAACATTAAGAATTGTCAAACACAATCATTAATATTCATGTACATCTTGAGATCAGACTAACATGGGAAGTACAAGTAGATAATGTGTGCAAACGATTGAGGAGATGTGTCTCACAGGAGACCATTAAAAGACCTTATTATGCAATATTCCACAGCATCGTGATCTATGGTATAATTATCTGGGGTGGATCAACACTTACTTTGGATACAGAGAGGAGTGTAGGGCTGCATTCTCCGAATTGAGTTTGCTTACTTTTCCATTAGCTTATATTGTTGAAAAATTGCTTTTTGTAAATCGGAACGCTGACGTGTATAGGACTCATGGTGATGTCTATATTCGCGATAGTAGAAACTGACATAATCTGGTGCCAATGTTTTGTAGATTAAGAAAGATCTGGTTTTCTAGCGGTTAAGTAGTTTAATAAACTCCCACAAACTATTAGGGAATTACCTTATAAAATGTTTAAACTTAAGATTAAAGAGTTTTCAACTAGTAGAGCTTTTTTCAACACTAGTGAGCACCTGAATTTTTCCTTTGATTCTAATGATTTTAATTTGTTTGAAACTTAGTGTTGTAATTAATGTATGCCTCTCCTTTATTGTATTAACTAGATTAGCGTATTTTATTTTTACTCTTGATATTAAATTTAATGTATACGTAACTTTGTTAATATACTACTTTGAATACTATTCCAGTTTGTATTCTTAATACTTAAAAAAATACAATCATAATGTGTTGTAATATATTATTGACTTTGGACTACTTTGACTTGTGTAAATACTTATGGGTGTGATGACACATATGTACTTTACCTGAAGTCGGAAAGTTGGGAGCCAAAAGTGTCTTTGAAATGACAAAGACTAGTATTTTAACATTCGATTATAGGAGTGGTGTACATGAACATACTATGGTCAGGCAAGCTCTTAATAGGACCAGGCTCATTGGTGCCCTACCAAATATGTCGTGAATATCTAGGTAATGCAATGAATTTACAAAGCCTGACACTTTTTATGCAGGATAAATATTGCATATAAAGAGGAATTATGGCAGCCACCCATTTGTATGTTAGAACATGGGGTGATCCAGATAACTCTTATTTGTAGAGATAAGAAAATACTATCGAATTTAAAAAATACCACATACACATATAAATGCAACAACTTGTATTTTATTAAATTTTTTACTTCAGTGCCAATTTTTGCGCTAACTTGATATAATATATCTACCCTAGGTAGTAGTATCTTCAATTTTTTTTTGAGATATTAACATTTGAAAATTGATAATTTTTAATTTTGAGAGGTTGTAAAATTTAAATGGTTTGACCTAAGATGAAACAATTTGCACATTCGTATTTTAATTTTTTAATGGTATTTCTTATTATGTCACTTTTAAATTCCACATAAATTCCCATAAGTAAAAACATCCGTAAATTCGCTTTTATTAGGACCGGGCTCATTGGTGCTCTGTCAAATATGTTGTATATATGCAGGTAATGCAATGAATTTATAAAGGCTGACACTTTTTATGCAGGTTATATATTGTGTATAAAGGAGAATTATGGTAGTCAGCCAGTTGTAAGTTAGGACGGGTTTGATCCAGATAACTTTGAATGGGCGTCATGTCTTTGTTATTTGTGGAGATAAGAAAAGACTATCGGATTTAAAAAAATGCTACACCAAACTAGTTAAAAAAAGCGTTAATCTAAATGCAACAACTTGTATTTTGTTAAATTTTTGAATTCATTGCAAAACTATTTGCCAACTTGATATAATATACCTCCACTATGCCCATCTTCAACTGTTTTTAAGTTATTTAGGATATTTGAACATTGATAATCTTTAAATTTGTGAGGTTGTAAAATTTAAATGCTTCGATCTAGGGCAAAACAATTTGCATGTTCTTATCTTAGTCTTTCTTATTGTGTTACTTTTAAATTTCTCATGACATTAAATATTTTACAATTGTATTTTTACTTCCCTCCTAAAAGAGTAAATAATTTTTTCTGAGATATTAATAAATGAAGGCTACGTTCTTGATTCCCAACATTGTGTAAAATTAAAATGTTGAAATACTGACTGAAGAAATAAAATAAATTAATTATTAAAAAAACAAAAAACTCCACTGCTTAGAAAATAATAAGGGAGGTAAAAAGCATAGTTTCAGGGTTACTAGATGTCGAAAAACATCTTTTCTTAATTTCGTCAGTCTGTCTTAATGAAATCACTATAATTTATATTGTAATTCAAGATTTTTTAAATTAAAATCCACTCTTAGGGTTGACACAAATACTGAAGTTATTAAGGCCAGTAAATTAAAATTGCTTTTAATTACACAGTTTGGAATTAATAGCCTGTCAAAACATCTTTAAAAACCAGAATTTTATATTATTTACTTTTAGGTATGAGATGATGTTACGGTCAGATAGTTAAAGATTCATCAACAAAAATATAAAAAGATTGCTTTTTTAATTGATTTTATTTTTCAATTTGTTTATAATTTTATTGTCTATGAATATTTTTTTTAAATAGCCAGCTTTTATTGGAATGCCAATGATTTCTTATTATTACCTTAGGTCCAAACATTTTAAAAATAAAAATTTGGTAAATTTCCTTTCCCCAGAACCTTCCTCCCAATTAATTTTTCTTTTTATAAGGAATAGTGAAGTGTGACCGAATTTTGTTCTGCACATATATACTGTTTTTTGTTCAGATATGTTTATTGGGTGCCATTTTGTTCCAGCATATTAGAGTTATTGCAATATCTTACTGGTTTCCTCCTATGCCACACTTGATTTTTGAACTTAAAATAAATTAAAGAGTGTAGTTTTTATACTGCTTTTTAAAAAAATTTATTATACCCTCATTTTGTTCCGTCATGTTGAATTCGTACCAAGATTTTGTAAGTGTGTTCATATTACATCTAATTTTTGTGCAAAATTTAAAGTCTATTGAATAAGTATGCTTTTTACGTTGATTGTTTAAACATTAGCCGCCGTCTTAAATTTGTACCACAAATTTTCTACAAAATTTGAAATCAATTTAAGAAGTAGTTTTTCGGCTGTATTTTAAAATATTTTATTAGGTTGCCATTTTGTTTTTGCTATTTTCGATTCATTCATACCAAAATGTTACCCGTTCATTCCTATGTAACGCTCGCTCGATTTTTTTGCAAAAGTAGAGTTAAAGTGGATAATTGGTTTTTTAGCAATAATTTTTTTAACATTTCACTAAGCCGCCATAGTTTCGCTATATTGAATTTTTACCAAAATGTTACAAGGCAATATGTTGTTTAGATGTTAGAGTAAAAAGCAAAGGTAGGGTCTCAATTCATTCATAAATCATGTTAGGGGTATGCGCCAACATGGTTCTCCTACTTTTCACATTCTATCCACCAATGTTTAAGATAAAACAAAAAGTGGGGATGGCCCATGTCCAAGTGATGGTCATTTGTTGACGAATGCCAGTGATGGCGCGAGGTTATTTATATATTATGATTTTAGATTTTTAAACTAAACAACAATTGTTTTTTAACACGCTTTGATTGGCTTCACTAATAGTCTGATTGAACGTTCATGTCTGGTTCAAATCTTGTAATGGACACCACTTCCACATTACCGATTTATTTCAAATTTGACATGCATACACTTTCGGATATAAAAAAATCCGAATTTTTTAGTAAACATTTAGAAATTTAAAATGGCGGCGCCAATACGGCCGTCGAATTTTGTTACTTATGTAGGGTTATATGAAATTTAAGATAGTCAGCATTTAAAAATTCAAAATAGGGACGTCAACATGACAATGTCAACATGTCGAACGAAATTGAATATTTGTGCGGATTATTTAAGAATGCACAACAAAATTCAAAGTTGTGACGCCAATATAGCGAACGACAGATTCGACTGAAAAATCGGTATCTAGGAGTATTTAGGTATGAAAGGTATTAAGTTTTAGTCAATATTTAAGAATTAAAAATGGCGGCGCCAACATGACTAATTTTAACATTTTTGCAGATTTGACCAAAGTTCAGCGTTATTTTAACACTGCACATCATGCGTTTTTGGTAACATTTAAAAATTCAAGATGGCGGTGGAATTTCAACATTTGTGTAGATTTGACTGAAAGTCGGCATCTGAGAGTATACAAGAACGCATATCATAAGTTTTTAGTAAATATTTAAAAAATCAGAGTAGGAATGCCAAGATTCCAAGCAAGTTTTAACATTTACGCAGATTTGATTAAAAATTGATATTAATTAAGAGTGCAATTTATACATTTTTAGTAATAAACATTCAAAATAGGGATGTCAATAAGAGGTGTATAGATTTGACTGAAAATGGGTAATTGGGGGTATTTAAGACCGCACATCATGATTTTGCTACTATGATTAAATTTGTTTTCATGTAAGCGTTTTTTGCAGGTTTACCAATATTAAAATGGACGCGCACTAAAAGGCGAAAGTTAAAATTACAGGGTGTCACAAAAGTAAGGTAAAGGATTTCATGGGGTGAATCTTTGAGTACATATTTCTATAAAAATGTTTCCTTAATTTAATATCTATGATACAATGTGTTTAAAATTAGAGGCAAAGACTCTGTGCATATTTCTGTAATGCTTCAACGATTGTCTTGAAGCTGGGCATGTTGTCTACAAAGGTTACAAGGAATTTTTATCGTAAAACCACTTTTCGGATTTCTACCAAGGGTATCTCTCTGTTTTTATTATTTGCTGTAAAATTGCGATAATTTCATAAGAACATTTCTTGTGATAAACAATTAAATATATTTTTTTAAAATTTAAGTCACATATAATTTGTTTTTTTAGAGTATTTAGAACGTTCATTAAGACAGTCTTGAAATTATATCGGTAATATGGCATTTACCCGGAACTTTCCATGTAACGGATTACGCCACACACATATAACACATTTTATATATACATATAGTTATTTGGTAGTCGCGGTTCTATTGAATTGTTATATTGCGCATACGCATATAAAATATGTGACAATACACCCGTTTTATTTGCATATCTAATAATAATTCAGATTTAAAAAATATACATTTTTTATCTCCAAAACTTTTTGCCCAGATCTAACATACAAATATTCATTCACTTATCATATTTACTTAGATAAAAGCCTAGATAAAGCTTCGATACAACAGTAAACCATTTTTTAAATTTTGTTTTTGCTCTTTATTAATTTAGTTTCAATATAATATTTAAATATTTTTTGTAAATATGATAATCTGTAAAAAAATTAAATACGATTTTTATTAATATTAGACCCTCTATTTTGTTCCACCCATATGGCTCCTCACCAAAATTTTACCCAAAATTTGTTATTACTCTTGGTATTCATGTAAGCTTTAAAATCAACGTTATAAGTAATTTTTTCAGAGCGAATTTTTATACATTTAATTAGGCCGCCATTTTGAATTTACATCAACATTTTTACCAGTTCATCCTTATATAATACTTGATTTTTGAGCAAAATATGAAAATATTCTATGAATTAGTGTTTTTGCACTAATTTTTATAACATTTTATTAGGCTGCCATTTTCGAATTGTTGCAAAATTTACCGGCTAATAGTCATATCACATTTAACTTTTCTGCAAAATTTGGGGAAAATGGATAAGTAATTTTTTAGTAATAATATTTTTAACATTTCAATAGGCCGCCATTTTGTTTCGCCATATTGGATTTTAACGAATACTTTCCTCGCAAGAGGAAAGTAAAAAAGAAACGACCTGTATAAAACAAAAATAGAAAACCCAATTGTCATCTTGCTATTCCATGTTAATAACTAATTAAAACAAAAGATTTATTTCAATATCCTAAATATTAAATTCTAACCAGTATAAGACATGATTATGAACACATTTATTACTTTTAATGACTCAAATAACCGCCATTTAAATTCCTTTACCTCACAACAAAATTGTCCCAACTCAAGTGAATATTGAAAAATGATCCGAAAACAAATTATTTCCCCAGATATCCGAAATTAAGTGATTTTCGAAATTTTTTTTTTGGGAATGAGACGCCCGGGCCCCTCGACTATTACCTAGGAAATAGTACTTTAAGTTAAGTTAGGTTAGCGTATAATAGCATCCAGGTAATTATTGAGAATAATGTGGTACACGAAAATGTTGATAGATAAAGATTTATAATTTTGATACACATATAGATATTTTTTTATTCGAACAGGACAATTATTAGTCGAATTCGTCCGCTATGCCATCTTATTCTATAAACATTTTAATTCTCTAATAAGAAAAAACTATTGTAATCGTGAGAAAAATTACCCCCGAGATTTTCTTGTATCTTTTTACTTCTAAAGATTATCAATCACATGACTCCGTCATGATCCATTACATATTACCAAGTCCCCATTGAAAAGGAAATCTAGATGTTTACTTAGTGATGTAAAGACAATTCCAGACTTAAACGGCTATTTTTTCGTTAACTTCATAAAAATTCACATTTTTAGTTAAAAATATTTAAAACATTACTATTCTCCTATTCTTACCGCACTTTTAGAACGCTGCTTCTTAAAGTAAGGCAAAATAAAATTAGAAGATTTGAACCAGGTCAACAATTACACAATAATACATTAAAACAGAAATGAAGTTAAGAAAAGATAACCGAAAGATAATTTTAATTCCATTAACATCTGGGTTAAAATATTTTTTAGCAAATTAAGTTCTTCAATGTTAAAGTTTATTGTAATTCCATGAAACGCTACTGAGTTTCTAGGCCTTGCCTACTTGTCTAACTAGCCACGTGACCCTGAAACATTCTGCTGTAGACCATTGTACCAGACTACTATACGAATTCCGGATCAATGAAAGTGGGTTGGTCTAATATTTAGAGTAGTCCATCGGGGTTGTCATATCTAATTAAAACTTTTGTTACTATCTGATATTAGGCTTTGGGTAGTTTAGCTTGTATTTTGCAATAAAAGTTATTTCTTTATATTACTTAGAAACTAATATTAGAGAAACATTACTGTTGTACGTATTTGTTGTATTGTTGCATCATATTTAAACATATCCACCGTAATATAAATTCATATAAACATTGGAGGGTTTGGGCATCAAAATGTAAAGTCAATGGGTTGAGTAGTTTTTTAACTATATCACGAAAAGACAGACAGATGTTTTTTGGCATCTAGGGGCGCTAAAACGTGAAAATCAATAAAATCCTGGGAAGGTGATATTTCACAATTACAGACATTTTATATAGACGCCATTTTGTTCCGCCATCTTGAAATCTTACTACAATATTATCAGTTCATCTCTATATCACACCTAATTGTTACACAAAATTTGGAATCAATTTAATAAGTAGTTTTCAGCCTGATTTTTTAAATATTTTGTTTTGCCCTCATGGAATCGTACCAAAATTTTATCAGTTAATTTCTGCATAATACTTGATTTTTATGCAAAATTTAAGGTGCATTGGATAAGCAGTTTTTTAGTAATAATTTCCATAACATTTCGCTAGGCCGCCATTTTGTTCCGCCAACATGACCCTTAATTTTTGTTTAAAATTTGAAGTTAATTGGATAAGTGAATTTTTAGCTGTACGACGAATAGACCCTCAGACCGACGCGACGGAATTAAAAAAACATGTTTTTTAGGCATCCAGGGACTCTTAAATCTCTGAATGTCTGAAAAAACCTCTCAGGATTTCTTAGAGAGAAGTAAAAAAATATTAGTTTTTTTGGTTTTTTATATATTTTGCCTGCACTTATTTAAATTGAATTATGTAGTTGCGATCTTAAATCTTCTTCATTAAAAAAAAACCCGTTAAAAGAAATGTTTCTCTTTACTTCCCTCGTAAAATGGAAGTATTGTACTCATTAAAAAAATTACCCTCCGAGATTCTTTCAGATCTTTACTTTTCAGGCCGTTCGCGGCATAGCTAGAAACTACTCACCAGATTGACTTCAAGTTTTGGTCAAAAAGTTAAGGGTCATATGGGGATGACCTGCTAACAATTTGGTAAAAACACAATAGGGCAAAACAAAATGGTGGCGTAGTGAATTAAAAAAAAATATTAATAAAAAATTACTTATCCAATTTATCTCAAATTTTGCACAAAAATCAAGCATTATGTAGGAATCAAATATATGTAATATTTTTAGTGAGGCCTTCTTTCGTCTCGTCTCGTGACACAAGTGAAAAGTGATCTCTCGTCTCGCCCAGAATGTTCCGAGACGAGTCGAGAGAGACACTCTCGTCTCCTCTCGTTTCATTCATGTTATAAAAATTAGAAAAACTATTCCTAATTTGTTAACAGACGATATAATATTAAGGTTGACCTGTACACAGCAAACGAAATATCAGCGGCAAGGTCAAGTCACGTTCAAAGTAATATGAAAAGGTACTGACGTGTTGGAATATATAAATATAACACTGAAAGAAACTGCGGCTACCAGAATAAATTACAATTATTATTTGAGCGGCGGCGCCTCGGATAATATTTAGGAATTTACTTGCTTATGGCTGTCCGTAGGATGATGTCGTGGGAGGGGGCGAAATTTATTTTAATTTATATAAAGTGAAGACTTTTTTGGTTGTTGAATTTTCTTATGATAATTGAACATGTAAAACAGATAAAGGGAGGATCTATAGATCACGTTCAGGGGGGCGAATTACTATTTTCAACTGATGCAGTGCTTTCGTTTATACATGACATTGTATGCAGTGCCCCTTTCACCCCCTCTAAATCCGCCAGTGAATTTATTAGCTTTGATTTCGATCTGCGGATCGTTATTCGTTATTCCCTCGTTCGATTTTCGTCTGATTTTCGATCTGCAATTTGCGAATTTATAATAAAAGTTATCAGTGTTTTTGTGATTTTTACTTCCCTCGTAAAAGAGGTATTATAATCGTGAAAAAATTATCCTCTAAAATGTTTGCACTTTTCAGCTAAAGGCCGTAAAACATATTTTCTTCATTCCAACGGTGAATGTCAGCCAAATGTGTTTGTAATCGTGAAAATATCACCCTCTTTTGACGGCTCGTACTCTAAAATTTAGGGTCGGCCGAGACTCAAGGCCAATCGAAAGCGGTTTTACAGTTAAGGGGTAATGAGGTAATCACCCCCTCCCCTCTCCACGCCAAAGACCGGTCAAACATCATATGTAATTTACATATTTTTACGTGGAAATTACGATTAAAAACTTGGCTACGAAACACAAGCATAGCACAAGAGCGACCTGTTGGATTGGGTCTCTTGCATATTCATAGATAGTGTATGTATAGAGTATTGATGTAAATATAAACAATGTAATTAATAAATTTGCTGCAGGAAAAAAATTGGACGTTATTCTATAACTATTTGTTAGAGGCTTTTTCACTTATGCCACAAGTATGATAAAAATATAGGTATTTATGTTGTTCTCATACCATTTATAATAAAATATATTAACAAACTTTTTTTTTAAATTAATCCCCCTCCCCCCAGAAAGGATTCCCAAAATCGGCCTTGAGGCCAATGTGGTGTTAATTAGTGCCGCGTCCAAATATGGTCATATACTGTTCTTTTATTTTTTTTCGTTCATTTCTTTAATGATAATTAGGTAGATATCAACCTATATATAGCAAATCTAGGCAACAGTGGCGGCTCGCCAGGGGACGCGGGTGTAGCGCCGCTTCACTTACATTTTCCAATCAATTTAATTAAAAATTAAATTTTTTTAAAATATTAAGTATTTTATAATCTACATTTCTATTATAAAAAAGTAGTGTGTTTTATATAAATTCACATTATTTACTTAATTATACCATTATTTTCTATCAAAACTAGTGCGTTATATACTCACAAAATAATAATGACTTAAAAACGTAGCGTGCTGAACACCTTTTCATAAGAGCGACTCGTTAAGGAATCACAACCAGCAGCAACAAATTCGGCTTCAGACTCCCCCCGCACGCCGGCTTTCACGCATAGATTTGTTTACAGCAGTTGCTATGGTAACGTAATGGTGAATATCCGTAAGCCAAATAGAGATGGGAGCTGCATAAAATTGCTGCTGTAGGCCCTTGTTCGCTTGTTATAGAATTCGTGTAAATTAGTGCGTTCAGATCATCGGTGGCGGAGGCAGTTTTGCATCGATCGAATAGAATTGAAATTAGCTTTAAGATATAGGTACATAACTGTTTTTTGAGAATAAAAACATTTAAAATCTTATAAATTTGTATTATTTCCCCTAAGTATTAAAAAACGCTCCAAAGCTATTGATAATTAACATCATAAAAAGGTAAAAAATAGGCATTTTGAGCGTGGCACACCGAAAAAAATTCGCCTGCGGCGCTATTTTTGTATACGGCTGTGCACCTGTTCTTAAATCCACGAGCTGCCACTGCTAGGCAAGAGTATAAATTTAATAAACAAGAAAAACCTGTTAGTAAAGCGCTCGAGTCGAATTAAAATTAATTTTCAAATGAGTAGCCTCATTTTATAATAATTTCAATTAATACCTGTAAAATCGTAGTATTCAATTGGGAAAAATTCCCGGGATAGGGCCACATCGAGACGGGCCGGTGTTGGGTGACGACGAACGTTATAGCAGAGGTAATAGCATGGGAAGTAGGCAACGTACTACGTATTGCGTGATAAAGTATTGCGTGTAAGATGATGGATTCGGCTGGCTGAGCCACCGTCTGTACTCTAATAAATATATTAGAATATCTGTAGACGGTGGCCCGCGGTCTGCTGTTAGTGGCGTTATTTGTACGTTAGTCAAGCAATTATAATAGGGATACCTACCTATTTTGCTAGGTGCCCAGGAAATAATAAACTTAATTTTGGTTTTGTGCGTTTTTAGGATGTTTGCAAAACTATTGTTGAAATATATTTACTTTTTTAAAAAGGGAATTTTCCCTGTATATTTTCTGGTACGTCCCGGCGACCCTGCCGCCCCAGACGAGCCGTCACTGTGTTTTAGCGTCCCTAGATGCCAAAAATTATGTTTGCTTTATTCCATCGGACTATTGATCGGTATATCTGTCCTTACTTATATATACTTACCCGATTGACTTCAGGTAGTCAAAAATTAAGGATAATATGGAGATGACCTGATAACATTCTGGTAAAATTCCAATATGGCCGAACAAAATGGCACTTTAGTAAAATGTTAAAAAAAATTAAAATTACTTGTATAATTTACCTCAAATTGTTCACAAAATCAAGTGTGTGAACTGTTAACATTTCGGTCCAAATCCAAGATTGAAAAAGAAAATGGCGGCCTAATAAAATATTTAAAAAAGCAGCAATTCAAACTTTGTGCAAGCATTAAATGTGATTTAGACATAAACTGGTAAAATTGTGATACAAATTCAAGATGGCGAAACAAAATGACGGCCAAAATGAAATATTTAAACATATTCATTTTTAACTGGCTTCAAATTTTGCACAAAAATTAAATGTAGTATAGGGATAAACTGATCGAATTCAAGAAGATGGTACGAAATAGCGGTCTTAAAAAAATCAGTGTAAAAAGTAGTTATTTATTTTATTTGATATTTTGCTCAAAAATCAAGGTTGGCACAGATAGAAACTGTTTGGTACCCATCCGATATGGTTGAACAACAGAAATGTTCGAAAAGGCAGTATATATGTGTTAATAAATAACTATATGTGGAACTAAATTGGGTCACACTTCACTATTCCTAATAAAAGGAAAGATTTATAACGAGCAAAATTACGGGTAAAGGAAATTTACCGATTTTTATAATCATGTCAGGACACCTAAATATTCTAACTGAAAGTTACGCCTGGAAGTAGACGAAAAAGATTAAAACGAAAAGTGAATATACTAGAGCAAGTACGTAATTAGTATTATATTATGATAGAATATTAGATAATGGACATCAGGGTTACCGGTTTTTGACGGTTTTACGGCGTAATGCCCTTATTAGTGATGAGAGAGAATTGGGGTTTTACTTTTTTTGTAAAATAAAAGACGCCATAAACAAACTTTTCATAGCCCTCTTCGATTCTCAGATACAGGGTGAAATTGAAATCATTGCAATTTGAGACCTCTCTCATTTTTCGATTATACTTTACCTTATCGAAAAAATAAAAGCTATATTATGTTATATAGTTTCTTACGGGTTTTTCAAAATGTAACCCTTATAGGGGTGAAATATGTCTATATATATTGTTTACAATATCCCTTTACCTAAAAAATATTTAACGACTATTCTTTCGTCAATGGCTTTTAAAAATAATTATCCAAATATAAATATCAGAATTTTTTAAAATTCCACTCTCAAGCGAATAAGAAGGAGTTATTTTTATTGCCCCAAATAACAGCTAATATATTGTATTATTAATACACTATGTACGCTATACAGATTAAGTATTGAAACAAAAAAATATAACTTGGGTTTAATCGACGTTTTAGAGTCCCTAGAATATGAAAAATATATTTTTAGAACAAAATCTGTTCGATTGTGTGCGTCTGTGTATATGTAAACAAAATTTGCGCCAACTAACGATAATTTGAGAACGGCCAAACCGGTTCGCTTAAAATTTGAACCAAAAGTGGTCTAGGTTAGTGTCTCGCGGGGATTAAATTTTGGGTGTCATGGACGTAGATTTTCGATATTTTTAAATAAAAAATGAGAACGCAACAGTCAAATTGAAAACTATGAATAGTTCGGTTTAATGTTCTGACATTGAAAAATTGTTTGTCTGTCAAAAAATTACGAAACACGTGAATTTTTTTATATGCAAAATAATGTTTTGTCCATTATACAGGGTAGTCCTGTAAACAAGATACATTATGCGAAAATAGGTGTAACATGTCAAACTTCTTTTTTTTTTCCTTAGTAAATGTCTAGGCTTTGAAAGAAACCTCGTTAATAATTTTATTTTTTGACAACGTATATTGCTGATTTTCTATAAAAACTTTTTAAAATCGGAACAAACTAATAAAGACAGCAAATAGACATTATACTCATGGTACTAGATTCAACACACGCATACATATATGTCTTGTTGTGCAGTAATGAAGAATTAGTTTGACGCCCACTTCAAAGAGTAAAATTTTTAAGATGGAATATTTTTTACTTTTTATTTTTTTAGGTCAGTTTAATTTTTTTATGAATTTTTTACATAACATAATAAATTAATCCTTTGTTTAGCATTTTTGCTAGTTTAGAAAAAAAATGTCTCTTATGAATCCAAAGCTCTCCCGCGTAGTAGTCAATAACTGTAAAAAATAAAACTACTTAAAAAATACTGAGAAGTCAAAAAATTATATTTTATTCCATCACAGAAATTTGACTTCAACTAAGACCTAATTAGTGTTTAATGTCACCATCAAAATTTACAGTTTCTATTAGTTTGACGCCGACTTTGTGAAGTAAAATTTCCAAGATTGAATTAAGTATTATTTTCTACTTTTCAGTGTTTTTTTAATCGGTTTTATTTTTTCTGTACTTTCTTTTATTTAATCCTTTATTTAAAAACAGTTCTATTGTAAATGTCAGGCCCAAGTTTCCTGGGACGTAGTTATAGAAAATACATACAAATTTTCGTTGCCACAAATTAATATGATTAGTAGAAGTAAAGTTCATTTTTTCCTACCAATATTTTACCAGTTTTTTTCTACCTATGCTACAATTGACTTTGGGGCATAATTTAAAATAAACTGAATAAGTAGTTTCCACATTGTCTAATACCGCCATTTTGTTACCTCATGTTGAATTCGTACCAGTTTATCTGATTTCACATTTAATTTTCCTTAAATTCGTACCACAACTGCACCAGTTTATCTATATCACACTTAATTCTTTCACAAAAATTAAAGTTCATTTAATAAATAGTAATCTCAGGCTGATTTTTTAAATATTTTATTAGGCCGCTATTTTGTTTTGCTATCTTGAATTCATATCAAAATGTTACCAGTTCATTCTTATGTAACACTTAATTTTTTGTGCAAAATTGGATAATTAGTTTTTTTAGTAATATTGTTATTTACATTGTTCAGCCATATTGGATTTTTACCAAAATATTTCCAGCTCATCCCCATATGACTCCTAATTTTTCATCAAAATTTGAAGTCAATCGTAAGTAGTCTTTAAGGTATGCCGCGAACTAACAGCTATACAGACAGACCGACAGACGAGCCGACCAAATTAATAAAACATATTTTTGGCATATAAAGACGCTAAATTGTGAAAATATGTAAAACCTGAGAGGGCGTTTTTTCACGATTACGAGCATTTTATTTGGCCGCCATTTTATTCGGTCTTCTTGAATTAGTACCACAATTTCACTAGATGATCCCTATACCAAAATTAGTTATAGCGCACAATTTTAAACTAATCCATTTCAATTTTTAAATATTTCATTTCTTGGATTCGTATCAAAATTTTACCATTTGATTCCAACGTACTACTTTAATGTTGGTGCAAAACTTGAGATAAATTGGATAAGTAGTTTTTTAATATTAATTTTTTTTACATTTCACTAGGGTGCCATTTGTTTCGCCATATTGGATTTTTACCAAAATATTACTAGATCATCCCCAGATGACCCTTAATTTTTGATCAAAATTTGAATTTAATCGGATAAGTAGTCTTTAAGCTATGCCGCGAACTGACGTACAAACAGACACTCCGACGGATGGACCGAAAAATCTCGGAGGATGATTATTTCACGATTACAATCCTTCCTTTCTTGAAGTCGGTACCAATTTAGTTATACCCAGATTGAATTAGATCCGACATATTTTTAATTTTGGTTAAATTTTACTATAAAATATCTACATTAATTCGTTAATAAAGCACCCCGATTCGTTTTCAAACAAGTGTCTTTCGAACTACCGCTAATAATTCGACTGAGTACCGGATCGCACTTCTTCCTTGCAGCCGGCTCGTGATATTGATTTTCTTATAATTCTAAAAATAGATTTGATGCTTATTTGTAGGTCAAGTCGATCACCGAAGTAGTGGAATTTTATTTATTTCCATAATTTAAAAGACGTAGTGTAAATATATTTTTTATCATAACATTCCACCTGTTTTACATTTTGCAACATTTTTATTTTTAATTAGCAGACATTTTCACTTGTACATTACTTTTAAATATATTTATATATTTTTGGTCACAGTTTTTTCAGTGTATCATAATAACTCAATTCGAGACGTTTTCGTCACGTCAGAACTTGAAAAATTATGCTGTTTATAGGCAACTTAAAATACATTTCGGTTAAAAACCGGCGCAACAGGGTTCACGCGCTGCAGAAATACAAAGACACGAGTGCGATTTAACATCTCAAATTTTGCAGTTATGTAGACAAAGGATCAGTGTGGGCGGTGAAAAAAATTATATGGGTCGGTATCTGCATCAAAAAATGATCGAAAATGGACTTTGCCACTAATTTTTTCATTCTAAATTCGAATTTTTCATAAAAATTCGCATTTAGCGCCCAGCTGTACATATTTCCCTATTAAAATCACATTGAAGCTAATACATATCTCTTATAGTTTTAATACAATATTGCAGCGGCGGAAGGCGTGCAAATGAACGTAATACTGCGTGCAGTTCCCCCTTAACATTAAAAGCTTGATATTTAACTTTGTAATTAATAAGAGGGTAATTTTTAATTATCTAAAATCTAAAAACTAGAAGATTTATGAAAAGTAATTATCATTTCTAAAAGTGTTTAATTCTTTGGTAAATAATTTGCAGACTATCACCTCTCTTTTATTAACAGAATGCACAATTTACTCAATTGTTTTCATAAACTACTCTATAATTTCAAGTTTTGGACAACAATTTAGGATTATATGGGGATGACCTGACCTGGTGATAGTTTGGAAATATCACTAAAAAACTTATTTCCTATTTACCACAAATTTTGCACAAAAATCAAATGTTACATAGAAATGAACTGGTAACATTTTGATATGAATCCAAGATAGCATAACAAAATAGCGGCTCAATAAAATAATTAAAAAATCAGCCTGTAAGAAATATAATAATAATAAATAAAAATATTGTGAGAAATTCATATGATGGAACCAAATGGCGCCTAATAAAATGGTTTGAAGGGACAGTATATATACATATAAATGGTGGGTAGTATGTACCAAGGGCCTTTGATACTTTAAAATAAAAAATTCTAAACGCATATACAGGTTGATTTGTCGAAACCTCCTAAATTTTTAAAACTAAATACCTCAGGCACTAGTGAACCTATTTTAATGAAATTTTTTCACATTAGAGGTACGTGGGACTAATCTACCTAACCTAGAACTGGTATACGACTGGAAAAAAAATAGCTTCAACAAATCAACACTCTGTAACTTAACATATTGGATTTTTGAACATTCCACAAAAAAACAATGAACGGTACTTAATAAAAATTGTTGTGACCCCATTATTTAATAGTCATTTTATTTGTGAATAGTCTTAAGTATTATATTTATTAGTCTAGAGATAGTTTGACACGTAAATGCAATATTTAGACATACATTATATTTCGGCGGAACCTTCCGACAAAAGCTGCTTTAATGGTCGTTTATTGCAAGGGAAATTCTAAGTAAACAATATGTATTTTAAATTCTACTTCAAATTCTATTTTATGCACGTTCTTCCGCCCCAAATATTATTATACCCGAAAAAACCTATCATAAACTCATTTACACTATGTCGATAAAGCTTGGGAAGGTTCAGCTATAAAAACATTAAAAGAAACCATTGTAGTACAGTAAGCAGTGGCGTAGCAAATACTCCCCAAATTACTTTTATAGACACCTTTTTTAATCAATTTTACAGATACGCCACTGCATCTCAAATTAGGGAATTCATATAAAAATAAGTTCTAGGTAGTGACTACCTAGAGCAGGTCAGTCATTATGTCAGTACTATATTGTCAGTAGAATTAAGTCAGTAGACACAGTAAGAGTAAAGATTTGTTAGAAGTAAGAAGTGTCCCTCTTGTACAGAAGACAATAGAGAGATTTGAAACAAGTTGAAGTGTTTACATTTACTACCAGTGCTAATACAAAATACTAAAATTATTAAATCATAACAGTGGTGGCATTCGGCGAGTAATAAAAATATTAAAACATAACAAAATGAAAATAAATTGATTGCGCCTCTTGTTTTTTAAATAGAAAAAAATATTTTTTGTAAATAATTATTTTCTATCAGTTTATGTAAAACAAAACTTAATATTACAAACAATACTTAATATTACAAACAATACTGACCCGATTCTATTGAAATTTTATTAAATGCTAAAGATCTTTGGGAGTAAACTAAACTGATACGACGGGAGTTAGGAAGACCCGTCGATGACGTTAATATAATTTAGATTTTTTTAATTTTCGAATATGAATGGCCCTTGGTTTATACGACCTAGGATTTCACTATGTCCATTTCTTGGTGCAACACCCTGTATGTGTGTTGCTAAATAACTATGAGTTGCGCACACTTGTAAAATTTCAAACCGATAGGGCCACGATTAGAAGTGGGCTAAAATGACCGGTACCATCGAGTACCAAATTATTGTATTGTCAGACGAACTTGATACAGTTGGAAAATTCGCTTTCGAACGGAAAAAATATTTTAAACCAGCCGCCGCGCCGTCACATCTCCTATTTATATAGGCTTCAGAACTTGTATGATTTAAAAAATCAAAATGTACTAGTTGGGCGCCGACCAGTGGCTGGTGGATTTAAGAACGGGTGAAGCGCAGCGTAGCTAGATGCACAGTGCCATAGGCAAAAATAGGGCCGCAGGCGAAAATTTTTCGGGTGCCACGCCCAAAATGGCTATTTTTTAACGTTTTATGATGTTAATTATTCATAGCTTTGGAGCGTTTTTTAAAACTTATAGGGGAGATAATATAAATTTATAAGGTTTTAAATATATAAATAATCTTAAAGCTAATTTCGATTCGATTCGATCGATGCAAAACTGCTTCCGCCTTCGATGATCCGAACGCATTAATTCTATGACAAGCGAATAAACGCCTGCAGTTTTATGCCGCTCCCATCTGTATTTGGCTTACGGATATTCACCCTTGCGTTGCCATAACAACTGCCGTAAACAAATCTAAGCGTGAAATCCAGCGTACACGTACGGGGGGAGTCTGGAGCGGAATTTGTTAACTGCTCATTCATTATTATTTTTTGAGTATATAACGCACTAGTTTTGATAGAAAATAATGGTATAGTTAAGTAAATAATATGAATTTATATAAAACATTTCAAATTTTTATAATAGAAATGTAGATTATAAAATACTTAATATTTTAAAAATGCATTCGTAGAATATTTTGTGCTCTTTTGATCAGCGGGCATCTAGCTATAAAATGAGTGACTACACTCATTAAAAAAGCTTTCCTAGCTAGACAAGGGAGGTGACTGCCAATGTATACAGATGTTTTACAAGGAATAGTGAAGTGTGACCCAATTTAGTTTCTTCCATATTCATTTTGACTGAAGTGTGTGTATATTGTATATTGGTTACTACCAATATACACTGTATTTTCAAAAGGTATCTTCGTTCTGTTTTTAAATTAAGGCCGAAGGATAGTTGTAGAAAAGTATTTATTGAAAATAATATTTTAACTCTGGATAGTGTGTATATCCTGGACTGTGTTACGTTTGTTTCAAATAATGGAGATCTTTTTAATAACTTTAATGAGAGGCACTAATATCACACCAGAAAAAAACATTTTTACTCTGCCAGCACTTCTTAAAAGTCAAGCTCCATCAATATAAACAATATTTCGACCTTCTTGGCGATATTTCCTTATGTCATGAATGTACCTATATCTCCAATGTAATATATTGGGTCTCTCCATCAGTAACTTCTTCCTGATAAATACAATCTCACATATTTACAAAAATAATGTTGAATTCTCAATTAAAAAGATATTTAATGCAGTACCAGTCAGTCTTGTTTGTAATTTTAAGTTCTGTTTTACATAAACTGACAAAAAAATTTTATTTACAAAAAATATTTTTTTCATTTTAAAAAACCAAAAGAGACGAAACCAATTTATTTGCATTTTTATTAAGTACGGATCATTGTTTTTTTTGTGCAATGTTGACAAATCCAATATGTAATTTACAGAGTGTTGATTTTAATAATGTACAAAAAACTAAAAAAATTGAGGCCGAACCTATTTTTTTCTAGTCATATGCCAGTGTTAGGTTAGTCCCAGGTACCTCTAATAATGTGCAAAATTTTATTAAAATAGGTTCACTAATGCCTGAAGTATTTAGTTTTAAAAGTTTAGGTTTTGAGAAATCACCCTGTATATGCGTTAAAGATGAATTTAGAACTTTTTTATTTTGAAATATGAAAGACCCTTGGTCCATACTACCTACCATTTCACCATGTTCGTGAAACACCCTGTATATGTATTGTCCCTTCAAACAATTTTATTAAGCGCCATATTTTTATTGTTCCATCATATAGAATTTTTCGTATTATTTTACGAGTTTCTAAAGAGTTCTAAAACAGTAAATAGGATAGGTTTTTATATTCTGATTTTTTAAGACCTCCATTTTGTATTGTTATGTTGATTAAGATTTTAATATTTTTGAAAACAATTATTTAGGTGCCATTTTCTTTCCCCATGTTGGATTCCTACCTACTACAAACTTACCAGTTTATTTCTACATCACATTTATTTCTTGCACAAAATTTGAAATTGACCCAGTAAATAGTTCTTATAGGCTGATTTTTTGATTATTTTATTGGGCCGCTATTTTGTTTTGCTATCTTGGATTCATACCAAAATGTTCAGCAGGTCATCCCCAGATAACCCTAAATTGTTGTCCAAAATTTGAAATTAATTGGGTAAGTTGTTTTGTTGTTATTTCGCGAACCGACAGATAGACAGTCAGACTGACAGAAATGAAAATATAAATTTTTGATATCTAGGGAAAATAAAACAAAACCTGGGAGAGCGATTTTTTTTGACGATTGCTAATTTTTTATTTAGCCGCCATTTTCTTCCTCTATCTTAAATTTGTACCACAGTTTTACCAGTTTATCTGTCGCTATACGTTAATTAAATATCGCACACCACTGGTCAGAAAATTCCGCCCGGGAGTGTGCAATTTTCCGATTTCAGACCCTGGCCGGTCCACAATTCAATCCAAGGCATCTTTTATCTTCGTGTTTTCCACATCATCTGCGCAGAACCCGCCTATTTCTTTCTGACAATAATGGATCGTTGAACGGGCTAGGGTTTTGAAATCGGTCAATCACAGGCATCCTAACTACCTTGACGTCTACCGATACCTATCAATATTATTTTTGCTATTTCATTTCAATTCCTGATGCATTAAAAAATAATTTGAACGGACCATATAACTATAATAATTTTTTACGCGCATTAATTTCACGCGTTCAGACTTATATGCCAGACTCTACACGGGCTCGTTTTAAGTTTTGTGGAACACATGCAACTATCAATACTCAAGGATTCAGCCTCTTCTTATTATTATTGTACATGTAAGATGTAACGTGTGATTTGTTGTTTTGTATTTTATTCTTATTTTGTACAGGGTGTTCCAGCGAGGACTGAACAAGGACCTATTTTCGACCTTCCTTGTATTTTGGAAAAATTCAAAATAGCCAATTGATGTATTTTTTCTTGTAGAATCCAAAAATGTCATCGAAAAAATATTTGGACCAGAAACAAAAGAGTTACGCTATGCATCAGGTGTTTTTTAAATGGAATGTATCGTTTTTTATACGATTTTTGGAATGAGTGATTTTTTTATGTCCGTTCTGATTAAAAGATTTGATTTTGCGATAGCTGTTTATATTACATTTTAATGTTTTACAAACTAAAATTTTAACTTCACCTGTTTAAAATATACGATAGGTTGGTATAGGTGATCAAGGTAAAATGACGTTTGAATGCTTTGTCAATAAAAATTGACATTATTTTAATTATTGTCGAAGTCTTCACCTAAAAAATATATATTTGACTCTGATCGAAATGAAATACTCTTTGGACGAGAGACTACAGATTGTTATGCTATTTTACAAGTGCCAAGAAAATGCAAGAGAAGCAAGAAGAAGATTTATTGCAAATTTTCATAGAAATATATCCATCAATACAATTCTAAGGATAAAAAACCTATTTGAGGAAAATAAAACTTCAAATATTTTTTCGATGACATTTTTGGATTCTACAAGAAAAAATACATCGATTGGCTATTTTGAATTTTTCCAAAATACAAGGAAGGTCGAAAATAGGTCCCTGTTCAGTCCTCGCTGGAACACCCTGTACCTGAATTTGTTGTTTTAAATGTGTTAAGGTAGCTATACTTGATATAATTTTTTAATTGTATAATTAGTATATTAGGTTTTTCCAATATTGTAGGTCGGATGATGCTCGCAACATAACCAAATAAAGGCTAAATTATAGAGTAGTTTATGAAAACAACTGAGTAAATTGTGCATTATGTTAATAAAAAAGCGTTGATAGATTAATTCAGGTTTATTTGCATTTGGTTATCTCTCAGTGGCGTGCAATCATTGAAATAATGCACAAATGCATTGCATACCCTGACCTATAGTATTATTATTTTCATCAGGCACATATTTTCCTCTTTAATGCCTATAATATAACTTATTTCTAAACTATTATAACGATTTAAAAAAGTGTGTCTTAAGCGCCAATTAAAATATCTGTAATGTCATAGAAAAACATCACAGTCTTAATTCCAATATATCAAGAGTAGTTGCAGATAGAGTGGAGCATTGGAGTGCTTAAAATACTTAAAAAATATTAAAGATATGATTTCGAAAGAACAAAGTACGTTACCTATAGATGTATTTGTTGTAATATTTTTTCCATACACAGATAAGTTATTTTTTGGATACATACTTTTAAATAGTCTGATCTTGTACGTTTCTAAAATGAATTAAATAATAATAAAGCGCACTGTAGTATTGTAAATGTTTGTGGTTCGTAAAAAAAGTAGATAGAACTAGAAACCTCTGCGTTTGCACACCGCTGTAGGGTTAAAATGTTGGTGACTTGTAAAAACGCGACGTTAGAATTTGAAATCTATATTAGTGCTCTGAACACAGCCCCTCCTCGCTGTGTCCTGTGTGTTCCAACCAGTAGTAAATGAACACTCCAATTATGTTTATACTTAGACTCATTTTCTCACCACTCTAGGCTTTAAACCCATGCAGTAGAGCTACCGGCGCGTTTTTTTTTATGTTAGTGGTATCCCCAGGTGGTAATCCCAGACCTAGTCCACAAAGCTGGCTGATTTAATAGCCAGCATCTTGAAAAGCTCTCAAGAGATCTTCATCTCTCATTGCTCTTAATAGAACTGCTAACAACTATTTCTAACTAAACTCAAACTATTTTTGCGTCCTGAAAAGGACAGATTTTTGCATTGGACTAGGGGAGGTGGGTGGCGGGTGTATAGGCCTTACTGGTCTAAGAACCGGACCAGTTCGTTGAAAACGTCCCGTTGACCTAGGGGCTGGTCTGGGTCTAGTGTATGGCCTAAGCCTGGGGGCTTGACGTGCAGCTATGGGGACTGGACGTACAACTAGCACGTCATCATCATCGACTGTTAAGTTGATTAAAGACGGTGGAGGCCCCAGCTCGTCATCCGCCTCACTACATGTTTGGTATAAGTTCTACACACCTTCCACATAACACTTTTCCTCTTATGCTGTAGGGAGTAATGCGAGCAAGTGGTTTGGTTGACTGCATGTTGTCAAATGATGGTCTGGCATAAGATCGGGCCGTATTTATACAAAACTAGAAAAGAAGTCTCCTTAGAAAGACGGTTATGTTGGCAGGGGTATCTACTTTCATTATGGCTTATTGATGGGTATTTCCCAAAGATAACTAGACTTTTTGAAACTCGATTTTAGACCATTTTTTTATTTTAAATTTTCTTTTCTAACTCTTACCATTTTCGAGATTATAACCCTCAAATATTAAAAATTATACAGACAAAAAACTAAATTTTTGAAATGATACGGCAAAAACAGCAAGAATAATTTTTTTTAATTTTTTTAGTGGGGGCCGCTAATAGGAAATTTTGATTTCTTTACATTTTTATTTTCAAGTATTACACGTGAACTATTGCTAATTTCTCCTACTATGGTTTAGATAATGTAAATTTCCTATTTTATCTTACTGCTATAATATATATAAGATAAAACGCAAAATAATTCGTACAATAAGCTTTATTATTTAATTTGTTTTAAAAATATTTAGACTACCTTTAACATATGCACTAAATATAAAGTATAATTATAAATAACTTTATGCGACTAAACAAGCTCGTTTGATGCTGCAATTTAACAAATTTTAACTAAAAATAGAATCATGGATTATTAATGCGAAAAATTTAGTGTTTTTAGGAAACCGACTGTTTCGTGTTTCAAATTCGATCTTCACGTCGACGGTTGAAGATTTTACAGCTTCGGCCTGATATGAACAGTCGATGGCAAACAACGGATTTTTTAAGTTTTCACCTAAATCCATTATTGGGTCGTTAAAATCTCGACCATAGTAACTGCTTTGGAAGTTTTCATAGTTATAGTAGGCCGCTGCGTAGAGTTTCTTTGAAAAATCAAATTCAATCTTTCATATGGGAATACTGTTGAATTAAAACAAACTCTTATGTCACTTATATTTGCAGTTGTAAATTCAGTTGCGTTTTGTTTTATAGCTATCGGATTTTCCTTTATTCTGAAATCCTATTATCATATAACGAGGTTTTTCGAGACTTGTGCTAGTTCGTATGGCCCAAGCGTCCGATGAAGGTGGTCTGAGAGCTGGAAGCTCATAAATATCCCACATACGATAAGCCATTTGGATGTTTGCATTATGCCACCTTTATTAATATGTGATAACATTCTCAGCTTCTGCATATCCTCAGGAATAATGTAACAAATTTTCTACTCCAGTTTGTGAATTGTAATATCGGCTTCAACTTCTCCAATATAACAGTTATTAAAAGTACGGACAATTATTATAATCAATTCCTGTTTAATATAAAAAATACCCTTGGTATAATCTTCAGCAAAACCCATTACATATTTTAGGGGTAATTTACCAGAAAATACATTACTAGTGGAATCCACAATGTGTTGGTTTTCTTCATTTAACCCCAACCACACGTCAGAAGGTATTTTAGCTGCATACTATCAAAGGAAATCATTGTTGTTAAGGGTCGTAGTTACACCCGGTTTTCTGACAACTGCGACTTTTTCACCACCCTTCTCATATCGAATTTCATCGAATTGAAAAGCTAATGAATTGTTAGATATGTAGCACTCTTTGGTGGCGTCTTTTGGGTTAAATGTTAATTCGATATAGAGGTAGCTTTCCGATATATCCAAAATTATGTCTTGAAAGTGAACTGAAATACGAATTTCATCAGAATTTTGGAATTTAGGCGATCCGTATGGTTTATATGTATGTTCTTGCAGGGTTATGATGGAGTTATCGAAAATAGGTTCAGTAATAACCTCAATTTTTTCACTAGTTGCCGTCATTTTCGCTGACTTTGTACTTTCAAACCGATGGACTTAAGAAATCTAAAATATTTTGAATGAATTCCGCTTTAGCATTTTGTTTCTTTTTATTAAGCTTTGACATATTGAAGAAAACATGTATGGTTGACGATTGTAACGAAAACCCATTCGTATGTCTGCTACTTTAGCTCCAGTTTTATAATAATCTCGTCGTGAAAATCAATAAGATCACCGTTATCGTCCAAGATGCATAGAGTGATGTTGTCTATGAACTGACGTCCTTCAGGCTTTAACGGCAAATAAATAAGGTTTGCGAGTTCTTTCGTTAATTTATAACCAGGTTCAACATCAATATCGAATTCGAATAAAATATGACATTCTTGTGAGTTAAGGTGCATACCTTAACTCACAAGAGAGAGATAATATTACAATCAACACAAATTATACGTACTCTCATAATATCTCTGATTCATGTTTTTGGTTAATTGGTAAAAATATTTGATCGAATTCCAACATCTTACCAATATAGTTTTCTCCTGTAAAATCTATAACGTATTTTGTTTTTATTTCACATCTTAGTGTGTTGTTATTAGATGTTAGTGAAAATATTTTATCATCATTATCTTTTGTGGATTCTTGTAAAGCAGTTTTTATTACTTTTTCAATCTCGTACGCTTCATATACACCTGGTGGAATTTTTAACTTTATAGTTTATGAAGATTGAACAGTTGTTTTCTTGTATGAAAATGACTTGTTGCTTTCATCGATGTTGAAAATAGAATTATACGTGTAAAATTCAACAGCGAGCCTATATTTATTTACTGTACTCAGCTCCAATGGTGGGTAAAAGGCTGTAATTAACATGCTTGAGCGTCCTGTTAGAGTAAATGTGTACCACATGACTGATAAAGTAATCAATTGTTTTTATCGTTTATTGTTGTCGACAACAGTTTAGAGGGCTAAAGGTGTTCCATCCTTTCCTTGCTTCTGAATTTTTAAACCAATTTTTTTTTGTAATTTTTACATCACTTATTTTACAGTAGCAGCAAAACAGTCTCCTAGGTGCTGGTCTATCGCCATTATGATGGTCCGTACAATACTGATACTTCAATACATCGATGTCGCATTTCATATGTTCTGGCAATTTATCCCACACAAGTGCGATTTCATTTGGCAAAGCCTAAATGTCCTCACAAAACTGTTCCACATTTCTGCTGCCGTTCGTGTGTATAGTAAATTTCCTTTGCTGCTTCCCGACCCATTCGCAGATACCGAACCAATTCAATTGGTAGTGGTAAATCACCGAAGAAGTCGTAATATGTAACTTCTGAACCATTCTTTCGATACGCCACCCAGTGCGTTCCAAATCCTCTTATACTGTCCAGATTAATAAAAGCAGATTCATAGCGTTTAGGACCACGTCGGGGAAGTGAATCTCTCATATATACCCCTTTAAAATATGGCACTTGCAAGTGTAATGCATACCTTTCTAGATCAATATTCGATAGTGGCCTTCGAGGAAGGCATTTTATTAGTTTTTTGGGTAGTCCATAAAAAGTCATAAACCTGTTCTATATGCTTTTAAATACATTCTAGCTCCTTTCGAGTTTAGTCGTAACTCACCACCTGTTTTTTGGGTTGTTGCATTTTTATTGGTTTTTACTGCGCGCACTACTCTAGTTACACCGTCCGCTAAAGACCCTAATGCCGATAGTCCGGCAAATATTGGTACTAAGCGTAATAAACCACCAACCTTAGGAATAGGTGTAATTTTAGGTGTACGAATCTTCCGTTTACCACCGCGGGCTTTTAATATTTTCCGTTCCGCAGACACAGCTATTCTAGATGGATTAAATATGTCTTTTTCTGCGAATTTCCTACCACCAGCTTTAGCTAGTTCAGCTCGAATAGGTTGTCGCTACGCCGATCCAAAAGCAAACTTGGATATTCTTTTATGTTTATGTATACAATTCTCTTTGACAGATCTACTACCGCGATGTCGTTTTCTTTTGGAATACTTCTTCATTTTAGGTGTCTGCATTGTAACACCCATGCCAAAACGTTGTTTCGCCTGTTTACCAACGAAACAGAAGTTTTTTCACTTGCACCGTGTCCTTTGATGACTTTCCCAAGCACGTTCTTCAAGCTCGTGATCGGCCTGATGACATGAACTTAAGTTATTTTGGTTTTCTGAATACGCTATATCTTGTTTCTTATAAGCTGCATCTAATGGGTTAATTTTTAAATCACCTCTCGCTAACTGCTTTGCAAGTTTAGTGCCGGGCCCACAATATTGGTATCCGGGAAGATGTAACTCAAAAGAAAGTTTATTAATTAATGAATTCACTATGCCACACCCAGTCTTACCTGAATGTCGAGAGCGTCCACTTCGTTTGACGGACAGCATTTGAATGAGTAGTAAAGCCGAGTGTTCAGTATAAAATATATTATTTTTTGGCTACAATGCTTATTGTAAAGCTTAAACATAAACTAGAAATAGCTAATCTTGGTGCAAAGGTCGGATCTGGACATGTAGGGATGAATGTGAAGCGTCGACACGCCAATAGGACCTTGTAATTGTGGAAAAACGAATGTTACAGTTGCTTTGCTTACACACCCTTTAGGATTGCGCTTTGAAAATGTTTACGTATATTAACAGTCGCTGTATCAACCCAGATATGAATATCTAAAAAAAAATTTCACACCAATTAAAGGGCTTGGCTTTTAGCGAAACAACAGGTATCGTGGAACCATCCGATGCCAAGCCAAACTCCATCTTCATATTTGAAGACGTAATCTGTAAGAAACAAAATGTTATACTATCATTTTTCGGTATGGAACGACATAAAAACGTGGATAGTGTTTACCTAGCGCAAACCTCTTCCTGAGCCCCAGCAATTAGTACACAACAATACCAAGTTTGGATTTCTAAATAAGCGGCGATATCAGTGAATGCTCATCTCACAGTTGCCTGATACTCTAGTAACATCACCTTCACAATGAATGATGATATTGATCTAATACGCTAATTGATCGGGGTTACAGATGGCGTTAGAAAAAAAGTTTAAACAAATTAGAGCTGCTTAGATTTGAATTGGAGAATTTTTATGAGCCAATTGCTAAGCCTATATCCAAAGTAGTGGCACATCTTGTACGAACCATTAAATGCGACACGCTCAAAAATTATCTCTTATAAGGAAATTTCAGCTAGAGGTTCTTACAAATGCTATCGGTAACGAAAACATAACAACAAGAAGCATCGTACCATTGGGGTGAAACCAATTATCGTTAAACCAACCACCAGACCGCATTACTGCATTCAGTAAATATGAAAGTACCCTTGATAACGGCTATACACCCTTATGGGCTATGGAACAGTTTAAAAATCGCAAAAGTTAACATTACCAATCCACCAATATACCTCTTGGAATCAACAGAAGGTCAACCTATAAAAAGATGTTTTTATGAAGCTGAACTGCAAAAAACAAATAGTCCAAATGTTTATTTAGTGGAAAAAGTACTTTTTTGCCTTAAGAAGAATAATGTTAATCAATTATTTGTAAAATGGTTAGGATTTTCAGATCAATTCAATTCATGCATTGATGATGACTCAGATACTATTAAAATAAATACATAATGTACTTCAAACTTGTTTTATTTAAATACTGATACAATTGAATTAGGCTTTTTGAGTAAAGAACAGTAGCTTCTTCATTGTCATCACGAGAGGTTCTTTATTTATGACCACGAATATTAAAACTTTTAATGGTAAATTTATGAGCGTTTGGTCTATCTGCCAACCCAGTTTAGCCAATTCTATTTCGAAATACGTTACAACGTTATATTTACGTTTATTTAATAGTTCTATCATTTGTTTATGTAGTGTGTGCACTTCTTTAATAACATACTCCTTTGTAGCAGCATCATTACTTTTTCTTGGAGAAGCAATATTGGTTAAAGTCTTTCCCTGAATATCGTACGATCCATCAGGCGCAAGCTTAAAACCAATCCCGGGTGGACGACGTACTAATCCGATTTTGGCGTTATTTCTCTTTCGACCAAATTAATCAGTTGTGTTGGTAACACTAGTCGTTTTAAACGTATATTAAACTATTGTATAATGATTTCCTACTTATATATTATAAAAAAATAAGGTGATAAGTAAATATTTATTTATAAACAAGTTACTATTAAAATTTGTTTTTCTAATCTACATCCATTTTATCGACTATTTCAACATCACGCTGGTCGTCGGAACCATATGTTCTTGTAAGTCACTCTGGCCACCATTGTTCCTGCTTTGAGGAACCATACCATGCTCTTGTAGATTTTCCACTTGTTGCTTTGCTCATGTACTGCGTCAACACCCAAATCTTCGTATAATTGAAATTTATCAATAATATCATTTGAAATATGTTTAATTTTAATCCTTTAGGCCCTCCTCAAGCATTTCTGAAGAAAAGGTTTCCAAGATAATGCATCCATATACATATTTTTCACAAATCTGCACTCCTACAGATAAATTTGTTGAATCCTTCAAATATTTAATAAATTTTTCTCGGTCACCAGCTTCAAACTGACTTAAAAGTGAAATAATATCTTCAGACGTTATTCTTAGCTGTACAGCCAAATGTCGGATGTGTGAAAAATGGTTGTCGTAGCTCAAGATGCTCACGTGGAAATCATATCTTTCAGTGACATCACCCATATCTAATAAGAAATAAATGTGCGAGTATTCTGTTATTACAGACTATGTCTAACAACTCCTTTATTATAATTTTTTTATTCAATATGTTATATTACAACAGTAGTAGCTTTAATATTAAATATTATTCCAACACTCCGAAATTTAATAGTGACCTGGTATTACCACAGAACACTTCCGAGCTTTAACCTATATAAGTCAAAGTAAATTTACCCTCTGAATTGTTAATATTCCCGAGTGTGAAGAAAGGGCTTCAACAAGGCGTTTTGCTAAAAATGATTGAAAAGTTTGATTATGTGTTTTATTATACAATGTTACTAGAATTGTTTCCCACAAACGTATTGTCATTAACTTCATTTTTTTTAGTAATATATATTTAATATATAATTTTGAAAGTCAAAAAAAGAATACAGTGTACCTAAAAGCACTTTTAGAGTACACCACATAATATTTCCATTTATGAGCGAGATCTCATTGCATATAATTTGCGTTTGAATATGTGGTTTCTACACTAACCAAGTCTTTTATATGGACGTTATATAGACGTAAATAACAAATGCGGCACTTAATACCAAGCACCCTCCACAGGTCAACCACGTCTCAAGGTCAAACAACTTGACTTTGAAAGCATTTTCAAAGTCAGTGAGTATAACACCCCACACCGAAACTCAAAGCCAGCGGGCCAATGACATCTTTTTGACAACAATTTAACCTTCAAAACATTCTCAAGGTCATTTAAAAGTCAAACAATTTGACCTAAGAGGAGGGGGGTTCACAGGGCAAAGGGTTGTAAATACGGAAGGAGTGAGGACTGACAACTTCAAATGCATATTCAATATTTGTATACATTTTTATGTATGTATGGAATTGCTTTATACGGCTGAAATATACATATATATATATATATATATATATATGTCATTCCCGAAGAAATGGCAGCTTGTCGAAAAAAAAAATATTAATAAATTAACTGCTTTAAATTTAGGGTATGATGCAGGCTAGTGAAAAGATTTTAATAATAATTACTCCGGACGAGAGGAAAATAAAAATAGTAAATGTAAATTAATGGGGAATTTTTGCGTTTAAGAAATGTTTTCTACAAATATATATATAATATATTTTTGGACACGCTGCCATTTCTTCGGGAATGACAGCAGAGGCTTCAAACTTGGCAGTTGTAACCAGGGTCGGAAACCCTTCAAATTAAGTATCAATCGACCCCCCTTTCCATTTAACATTTTGGGGGTGAATCTCACCCCCGCTCAGAGGGTGATGTTGCGAAATTGAAAATAGGCGCAAAATTTTTCCCCCAAAAAACAAAAATAGACGGGTATATATATATATATATATATATATATATATATATATATAATAAAGGCAAAAATATGTATACAGGCTCGTATCCAGGGAGATCTTAATTAAGAGATCATCAATGCGACACAAACGAAAACGTCTATACGTCTATATAAGTAGGAAAGTTTCACGACCCAAGCATAACACTTGGGGTTCCGAAGAATTTTCGGCTGCGACCTATAAGGATTTTGGCGAATGCATTTAAAATGTGTGGTAAACTGAAAAAAATAGAAATATGGATATATGAGGCAAAAATACATAATTTTTGAATGTAAGCGGCCATAAGACATTTCTTTCGATTGCGTCACAGGGGGTACCCTGTGATGCAATCGAAAGTGATGGCCTTTACCCCCATCAGGCATGCTCCTATCCAGGAAGACCTCAATTGAGACGAGATCGATGCGAGACAAACGAAAACTTCTATAATGTGGGAAAGTTCCACGAGCCAAGTATAACACTTGGGACTCCGAAGATTTTAGATGTACTGCCTGTATACTGCCAATGGAACCAGATTTCTTCCTGAAATTGTATGTTTGCTACCTGAATTTAAAGATGCTGACAATAGCAAACATTTGCGTATGTTGTTTACGATCAATGCAATCGGATTTCTAAAAAAAACGGCTAGGATAATATTCCCATAACGACGTTACTCCGAAATTATCTTGAAAACATGAATTCAGGGGAAAAACTTCTGATCTGTCAACACTGGACCAATCAGATAGGATTATCCGAAACAAATAGCAGCTAGTCTTTGACTAATACTGAAAAGTATTAGCAAAATATGCATAACATCCAGCTTAAAAAGCGTCAGTTTCCAGAGTTTTACTAGTAGTGGAGGCTGAAGCCCAAACGGTAAACAAATTGGTCCTAGATCCATGCCCAAGAATTCCGTCGAACTTGTCCATCTTATTCACGCAGGTTGGATATTCTCCCAAAGGGGATTTTAAAAGTCGCCCTTCCGTAAGACTAGCGAAAATGTCTAGACCTAGCTTCGAATATGTACAAGTCGATCAACGTCTGATAGACCCAAACCTTTTGGGCCGTCTTGATTATTCTAACTAGATCGTACGATGGCCAGTTGCTTTGGAGTTGTTGAAGTAGACTCTTGGAACTTACGCCTAGCGTCTGCTATTTCTCCTATAAAAAAAACTCAGTTTTTCATTTTTTACAGAGTGTTAAGAGTCTTTTCTTTATTTATCTTTTTAACTTCACTGGAGGATTTTTTGTTTAAACTCTAATGAATTTTCTTACGAGGGTATTTGATCCATAGCTTTTTGAATGTCATAATGGTTCTGCGCGTGCTAGAGCTCTATAATAATTTGTATGATCATTAGAGTATTAGTTTTATTTTCGTAAATAATTATAACTTTTAGTGAATAATTCTATGTATAATTATTTACATTATATATAATATATGCAGCAACACATTCTCATATATAGAAAAGAATAAAGAATTCATTATATTAGTTTCTACCTGAAAATAAATTATTTATGATCATTTAAATTATTAAATATATAAACTGAATAAGACTGAAATGTTATGATAATTGATGTATTATGAAACCCAGATCATAACGAAAACTAAATCGATCATATTCCTGCAGCAATGCTCTTTTTATAAGGTATATTGGATTTACAGAAGTACATGTTTTGGTATAAGTCATAGACAATTCAGTGGTCGAAATAAGAAAAAAAAAGAACTTATTTCTAAATGCTTATATTGCTTCTATGTCTGAAGATCTCAAATTGACTGTATGTCTTCATTTTGAAGTTATTCGTCTCTATAAAGTCTGTGGTCCAAATAGGAAAAGTAGGGGCTCAATATTTACCCTTATAATATTAATTTCATTGACTGAAATTTTATCGGAAAGACCATTAGTGATGAGCGGTATCGTAATTTCTTAATTACCCTGTGAAATCATACTGTGATTTTTATTTTAAAACTTAACTTTATTGGTAATATTAATGTATAGTCCAAATAAATATAAAGCAATATTACAAGCTTAATGACATACCTAGTGAACAAAAAAATAATATAACCTTGAGGTATAACCATAAACAAGATTAAAAAGGTTATCTTATTAAAGCTAAAATCGAATATTTTAGAAAACATGAGAATGATTTGTATACAAAAATAGCAACTTTATCACTTTGTCCGTTTCTCCCAGGTTTGCCAGGTTTTAAATTTTGAAATACGGGACTCAATAACCGATTTGGCGCATTCGTCATAACGCAAAAACAAATAATTGCAGTAAATTTTTATATAATTAAAGAGTTGTATTTTTTTGTGAATCTGAAGCGTGTAAAGATGATAATGTTTTTAAATGGGCAAAATCTAATAACGTTTATTAGAAACCAACTCAACAAAGGAGTTACAAGATATTTAAAATACTGATCTCGCCTTCAGCGATAAAAATGCGACAAGTTTATACTTTTGATATTTCCTTATATAAGTTTAAAGAAACAAAGGAACAAAAATTTCAGAATTATATTATAAGGTACTTATTAAGGCCACGTTAAGGTTCAAAGGATTAAAGGTATAAATTATTCAAAAATGCCTCAGATATAATATATATAATATATATTATAAGGTATATTGGATTTGAAGTACATGTTTTGGTATTAAGGCCAGTGGTCGAAATAAGGAACTTATTTCAAATGCTTATATTGATGTTGAAGATCTCAAATTGAGATAAATATTAAAGTCTGTGGTCCAAATAGGAAAAGTAGCTCAATATTTACCCTTATAATATTAATTTCATTTGAAATTTTATCGGAAAGACCATTAGTGATGAGCATCGTACCCTGTGAGATCATAATGTGATTTTTATTTTCTTAACTTTATTGGTAATATTAATGTATAGTCCAAATAAATATTTTAATGACATACCTAGTGAACAAAAAAATAATTGTGAGTATAACCATAAATGTTTTATCTTATTAAAGCTAAAATCGAATATTTTAGAAAACATGAGAATGATTTGTATACAAAAATAGCAACTTTATCACTTTGTCCGTTTCTCCCAGGTTTGCCAGGTTTTAAATTTTGAAACCTCAATAAGGCGCATTCGTCATAACGCAAAAACAAATAATTGCAGTAAATTTTTATATAATTAAAGAGTTGTATTTTTTTGTGAATCTGAAGCGTGTAAAGATGATAATGTTTTTACTGGAATTTTGGACGTTTTTAGTTTAATTGAATCAACAAAGGAGTTCAAGATATTAATGTTTTCGGGATAAAAATGCGGTTTATACTTTTGATCTTATTGTTTGGGCAAAAACCACAATAAGGCCATTAAGGTTCAAAGGATTAGAAGATAAATATTCAAGCTTTGGAAAAATACCATAACATTAGATATAATGGTGAAGAATTTTAGTTTAACATTTTTATTGAAAAACTTATTGGGTGATTACAACCTTCAACAAATTCACATTCATAACACACTGGAAATTTTTGCCCTTATCTTATTAATGTTTTCGGGTGGTCTTGTTTGAGAACATAGCACACAAGTCGAATGTCATTTTTATCATTCTATTCTCTTTTCAACTCGAGAGAACAAGCAGTGCTAACTTTCTAACTTTCATTTGGCTTTTTATTCTTACTTTTCGGAATTTTATTTTTATCTTTATCTAAAGAACTGGAAGAAGTAGCATTTGCTTTGCTGGAAGGTATCGCGAAACTACAGGCACTGAATAAACTTCTGATGACGACTTGAGCAGCTGAATTAACTACTTTGCGTCGTTTAGTGGTTGGAGTTTTTAATTCGGGTGCTGGAAACAGTTCCCTGATGTTCTCCATCGGTTTATTCAAACTTGAGTCTTGATTATTATTTCTAGTTTCAAATTCAATCACATCCGCAGTTTTGTTGGTGCTTCTATCCAAATAATTTCTTTTCCTACAGCTAAATTAATGAGTGGTTAATTATCACAATGGCTGTATCGGATCCTTCCTCTGATTCTGAAGAGCTCCTCATAGTTACTTCGTCAGGAGGAACGAACGACCCATGATTTTAATCTTCGATCTTCCATTGCATCTTCATTTGTTTCCTTGGTATTTTCATTATTGGCTGCCGGAGAAGCACGATAGGACAATGTACTAGGAGCGGATGCAGTTTCTGGTATGGCATTAGGGTTGTATGGAAATATTCCAGTGGCTTGAAAAGCCTATTGTAAAATTTTCGCGGACATTGCTTTTGGGTAAATATCGTTCAGTATGTTACCAAAACGAGTCCTTGTAATTTTTCTCTCAGGAAAGGTCCAATACTTCCTCGTCCCAATAATGTTCGAAGCTGCGAATAACGCATTTATCAAGTGGCTGCAGCTCATGTGTTGTGTTGCTTGGCAAACAGCAAAATTATTCCCAAAGCATCTGCGGTTTCAGATGAATCTGCATCCGTCTTCGTCCATATTGAATATCAAATGTGGCTTGTCAAGAAAGCACAGTAATCCGTTTTAGTTTGGTAAAATAGTAATTTCCATGAGTCTTGTTCATTTTTTGGGCTCTGACTGGATTTAAAAGTTGAGCTTTTCGCTCAGTGATTTCTGGATGCCTGGCAAAAAATAATTTCATCCATTTTCTGCCAGCCTTTTCTTTCCCGCGTTTAAAACACAATGTCTAATGTTCCTAGTGTTTGCACCGATTTTCGAATAATTTTATTGGTCAAGGGCACTCCAATATTACCCAACCTAATAATATGTTGACATAATTCATTTTTTTGTTCTTTGGTGAGTATTGATCGCTCCAATTTCTTTGTAAAACTGAGAGTTTTAACAAGTTTCCGATGGGTTCGTCTCGGAACATTATAACGGTTAGCAGCTGTCTGTACCAGCATTCCGTCATTTGTGTATGGGTGGCATGTTCTGGAAATAAAAAGAAAATATCAGTTTAGAACTCAATAAATCCACATAGTTCCTAACAAGGCCACATAATTCGTAACAAGGCGACTTTACATTATCGGATGGCCTTAAAGAAATCGTCTCTGAATTGATTTTTATTATTTTAGAAGAACCTCGTTAGCCGAAACCGCTTCAAAAAATAATATACTGTATCTCCCTCTGGTGCCGACTGTTTGAAACCACTCATAGAATAAACTTATAGGCTAGATGGATTTTACACAATTTATGGGCCAATCTTCACCGCTAGGTGGCGCATGGCTTTCTAGGAGCACTGGTGTTATTTAAGAAAATTTACAATGTAAAAATCTAACCCTAAGTGCATATATATATATATATATATATATATATATATATATTTTTATATATATATATATATATATATATATATATATATATATATATAGGGTGTCCCACGACGAACTGCATCGGTCGATTTCTTAGAAAGGAGACTGGAAAAATTTGAAATTTTGGCAGATAACTACAGTCGATGGGGGCAATACGCGCAAAATATTTTCAAGATGGCGGCACTTCCGGTTTTACCGGGAAGTAGACGTCAACTTTCTTATTTTAAATGGAACAGCCAGTATATAATCCAATTTTTGGATTCCTCGAAAAATTCTAGGTATATTTCATTGATAATATCCTATACTTAAGTTCAACTGTTTTTGAAATATTTTGAATTTTATGTAAAAAATGACGTTTGCAGGTCTAGACATAACTATAAATATCTGAAGTCTATTATTTATTTGCATTTGGCTTCCTTGTCCAAAAGGGTACACTTTAGTGGCCTGTGCTGATATTTTTATAATAAATAAATATAGGGTGATCAAAAACTGACATTATAAATATAAATATAAAAACTTAAGGTAAATGATATAATTTCTTATGCTTCTTGCTTAAATAATATTGTTTATATTATGTATCGAAACATTCCGTAGACAGACTAGTCTACATGTTGGGGTATGTAATTATATTAAATATTTGCTTCAATTAATTTAAAGTTAAATATTTTTATTCAGTTGCGAAAAAGCCAAAAAAGATTTTTGTTTGTCATTAGCATAATTCTCAAAAAATCGTTAAAAGTTGCTTTTTTGAAATGGAAACCCCTCCATTTTATAATTTTATCTTATTTAACACTTTAAATAAGGGTGACTTTGTATAAAGTTGTCTCTTCCAAAAATTTGTAGTTTTTGAGTTATTGACGATTTAACATTTTTTATTCTAATAATAACAGACGGCTTCTAAGTTTTCTTGTTAAGTTGGCCATGACTGGGAGGCCTGGCGAAACAAAACCAATTGGTTACTATAGAAACGTAATATTTGTTGTCGTTTGACAATTACCTACTAAAATATTATTTATTTATTATAGTAATTATAATAATTATTAAACTAATAATCATGCCGGGGCGATTAAATTACACACCAGGATTATTTCATTAGTTTATTATCTATGGGGAATCTAATAGAGTTTTAACAAGAACATGCCAGATATTTGCTGATAGATATCCAGATAAACAGAAACCGTCACTGAACAGCGTTAAACAAAATTGGAAACCTATAAAAATGTTGAAACCGTGAAGACAAAAAGTAATTAAAGAAAGCCTGGTCCCTTTATAGTCTAGTCTACACAAGAGCACAACTTATTTTTTCATAAATGTTGAAAATGTCCACCTTGTACTTCCAATTGAAGCTGGAGATAAACTTTCGAACGCGTCCCTTACCCTTGCCATACAGTCCTCTTTGGTTGTTACTGCATTAAAATAAGCGGTTCCTTTTATCGTTGCACATATAAAATAATCTAAGACTGTCAGATCGGAGGAACGAGGAGGTTACAGGAAAGGTCCATTGTTGGCAATCCACTTGTCGTAAAACCAGCTTGTAAACAGTTAGTAACTGCAACGGTTCTATGCGGTGGGGGCGCCATCGTGTTGGTAGAAAATTTTACTATGTTCTGCCAAAGGTAAATTACTTAAATATTCGTTGTCCAACTCTTACAAAAGTTGATAGACATAATTTTACGGAAAAGGAATGCTTTGATAATATTTATTGATTTAAGAAGAAACAAAATACATCAAAATTCAATTAACTTAATCTGAAGAGTGCTCAATAAAAAAAAAGGTTTAGTATTTTATGACTTTTGCTATAGATCTGACGGAATAGCTTGCAAATAT
>JAUTXW010004292.1:0-107500 GCA_030620095.1 Kuschelorhynchus macadamiae
CCCCAGTGGCATCGATTGTGCTACCGCGCGCATTCAGTACAGCAAATCTAACCTAATTCGCATTTTTATTAGTTGTTTTGTTTAAAACAAAAAAAACTTAGTCATACACCTTTGACTTTGGAATAAACTTACAGGAAAAGGACCTTGTGAAGCTACCGCGCGCACTATGGACTGGCTATAATTGACACCTTGTTTCCGATTTTCCATATAGCGTATCCACTTTAATTTTTACTTTGAAATTTGAACAAGCCAATTAGTGCGATACATTATTTCAGGTGCCAATTTACTTTTTACATAATAAACCCTTCGTACAAATACCACTACATTTATTGAAGACTTTAAGTTCAATGTTTGTTGTTATTGATGCTTTATGTTTTGTATTTCTGCGCTCTTTTAATTATTTGACTTGAATTTAATAAATAAAATTTAATGATTTTTTTAATAAGCGGAGTGGTTATTTTTAGTTGAACTAGAAAAGTATTTAGATATTGGTTAAAAAATGCTTTATTACAATAATATTTATATTAGGTATCCAATGGTTTAAACGCAGTAAAGTGTATTTAAAGTCAATTGAGACAACATAGAAACTAAGAATCCGTCAACAGTCGACGATTTCATTGTGAAGCATTAGCGGCGTGATAGAAATTTAAACTTATTTTTGTAAAACAGATTAACTATTAGTACTTTCTTTTTTATTATTTATTCGCATTTAATTTTTTCAATTAGTTTTTTTATTTGATCAGGTCAGGGGATGGGAACTAAATGAAAAAAAAATGTATTCTCCGTAAATAAATCGCATAAATGGATTGATGGGTTTATGGGTATAGAGATTATTCCAATTGTAACCTACTTGATAATATATTTACTTTGCAATTACACAGAGGGAAAAAGGAAGGGGATAAAATTTGTCATTTGTAGGGTATCGGGTATATATATTTCAATTTTAAAACTTTTGAGGGGTTGAAGTAAATAGTAGCTAAAAGTCAAACACTTCGTAAAAAATTGAGTCGTTCAGAGAGGTTTCTGAATTTGCATATTGAATATTTCAAATTACTCTGATGAGTAGTTTTTAAGCTATGCCGCGAACTAACAGACAGACAGAGAAATCGACGAAATTGATAAAACATATTTTTTGTCATCTTGGGAAGTTAAAACCTTAAAATATGTAAAACTTGAGGGACTGATTTTTTCACGATTACAAATATTTTCTTTGGCCGCTATTTTGTTCCGCCATCTCGAATTAGAACCACAGTTTTATATACCACAATCAGTTATGGCACATAATTTGAAATCAGTCCATTAATTAGTTTTTTGTATTTTGTATTCATACAAGAAAATTACCTGTTGATTTCTACATCATACTTAATTTTTGTACAAAATTTGAGATAAGTTGGATTACTGGTTTCTTAATAATTTTTTTAACATTTTACTAGGACGCCATTCTGTTTTGCCATATTGGATTTTTACCAAAATATTGCCAGGTCATCCATATATGACCCTTAATTTTTGACTAAAATTTGAGGTTGATTTGATGAGTAGTTTTTAAGCTATGCTGTGAACTGATATACAGACAGACAAACCGAAGGAATTAATAAAACATATTTTTTTGACATCTAGGAGCGGTAAAGCCCGAGAGATTTGTTTCTTCACAATTACAAATATTTTATTTGGCTATCATTTTGCTCCGCCATCTTGAATTCGAACCACAGTTTTACTCGTTTATCTTTATACCACAATTAGTTATGGCACACAATTTGAAACCAGTCCGTTAAGTTGTTTTTCAAGCTCAATTTTTAAATATTTTATTAAACCGCCAATTCGTTCCGCCATCTTGGCGTACCAAAACTTTAACAGTTGATTTCTACATAATACTACTTGATTTTTGTACAAAATTTGAGATAAGTTGGATAAGTGGTTTTTTTAGTAATAATTTTTTTAAAATTTCGCCAGGCTGCCATTTTGATTTGCCGTATTAGATTTCTACCAAAATATTACCAGGTCATCCCCATATGACCCTTAATTTTTGACTAAAATCTCAAGTCAATCTGATGAGTAGTTTTTAAACAATGCCTCGAAATGTCAGACAGACAGACAAACCGATAGATGGACTGACGGAATTGATAAAAACATATTTTTTGGCATCTAGAGGCGCTAAAACCTGAGAAATTAATTTTTTTCACGATTACAAATATTTTATTTGGTTGGCTACCATTTTGTTCCGCCATTTTGAATTAGTACTACAATTTTACTAGTTCTTCTCTATACCACAGTTAGTTATGGCACAGGATTTGAAAATGAAATTAAGTATTTTTTTCATGCTGAATTTTTATATATTTTATTAAGCCGCCATTTTGTTCCGCCATCTAGGATTCATACCAAAATTTTATTAGTGGTTTTCTATATAATACTTGGTTTTTGTGCAAAATTTTAGGCAAATTGGGTAAGTAGTTTTTTAGTAATAATTTTTTTTAAAATTCACTAAGCCGCACAGTGCGTTGAGCATATGGTCGGTTGGGACAAAAATCGTTGAACCTTAGCAGATAAACTTATATGGTATAATATATATTAACAAGATAAAATGTAATCAGATTTAATTATAAAAATTGCTTTTAGTTATATTCAGCGTTTAAAGGAGTTTTTAATAGGAGCTGCATATTGATATATTTGAATTATTATTAAAAACTGTTTTATTTGACTCGTAATGACATGAAACTAGTTTAAAACTAAATGAATAACAAAATTTTAAACAGACAACATTGAAACATTATCAGTATCGCTGTCAGAATTATCAGAACTTTCTGTTAAAATATCAGTTATGCGGAATTACATTTGCATCTGAATTAACTAAATAACTATCAACATTTCTATTAACAAATCTAGACTTTTTAGTTGTTGTGTTCCTGAGGCTAGCAAGTAAAGGATCCGATGTTATTATTAACATATTTAGGAGATCTGTATTTGTGTTTAATCGTGAAGATTTGCGAGTGTGATTTAACCTCTGTTTTCTAACCTCCTTATGCCTCGCCTCTAAAACATCTTCTGATAATTTTCCTATAGGAATATCAAAAGACTTAATTATATCGCATCCGTGTATTAATAATTTATGTAAGCTACTGGGCATATAATACCAGTTATATAAACACAAATACAGATCTCTAGTTTCATTAAGTAAATCATCATATTTGTTAACATTAATTTCGCTACCACTAGCTAATAAGGAGAGAACAGTATAAAGTTTGTCAATTAAAATGACATTAATTCCTGTAATTTCTGAACTAATGTTGGAATTACTAAAGAACCTTCTTGCAGTATTTCCATCGTTACTTGATCCATATCCTAGTTTCGGCTTATCAACTATAAAGCCAAGTTTTCACTTAAATTCACTCTGTATTTTTTTTTAGTATTTTCGAATATTTCTTTGTTTTCACCTTTGACTTGCCATGTTTTAAAAGGCAATCTGTATGCAATATGAAGTAAACATTCGAAAATTCTAATCCATAAGTACAAAGTAGACAAGCCAAAACGATATTGGTCCTTATTAGGAACTTTCTCCATTACTTTATTGGTGTTCAACTCTCTAGGGGTGGCACCTTAGAGGAAGAATAAAAATAGAGTTCATTATTTACATATTTAGCCACTGCCAAGATTACATCACAGTATAAGGACGATCGTACGACGTTGCCAAGCCTAGCCAGGAACACCAATGTTTATACCAATTTATATTACGGTGAATATGTTTAAACATGATGCAATAAAATTTTCATACAAAGAATAGTAATGTATTTCCAGTATTAGTTTCTAAGCAGTATAAAGAAATTACTTTTATTGCAGAGTAGTAAAATACAAACTAAAATACACAGAGTCTCAGATCAGATTTTACCAGTAACAAGAGTTTTAGTTAGCTATGGCAAACCCGATCGACAACTCCACGTATTAGACCATCCCACTGTGGTATTAGACTGTCCCACTTTCATTGACAAGGGATCCTTATAGTAAAAAAGTATAATAGTCTACATTAAACATTGTTACAGGGTCACGTGACCGGCGTGGCTTAAAAACCAAAAGCGGGTCGTGGAACTACAATAAATTTTAACATTAACGAAATTAATTTGCTAAAAAATATTTTATTAGATACCAAGCTTTTCTTAGCGTCACTACTGCATGTGTTTTAATGTATTATTGTGTATTTGTTGATATGGCTCAAATCTTCTAATTATATGTTGCCTTACTTCAAGAAGCAGCGTTCTAAAGATGCGGTGACATTAGAAGAACCTTAATTTTTTAAATATTTAATAAATAAGTTTTATTTACTTTATCTTGGACATAGCGAAACTAGGAGCTTTAGTTGACCTAACCATGGTGCGGCAATGCGATTTGTAAAAAAAATGACCGTTTAAGTTTGGAATTTTCTTTTAGTTACTACGTAAACAGCAAGATTTCCTTTTCCAGGAGACATGTCTAATGGAAGATACCTTATTACTTATTTTGGGTCACATGACGTATTGACCAATCCGGTTCAGTATAATAGAATGTTTATTTCATAGGAGGTCATGTGAGAATCTTCAGAAGCAAAATGATACAAAAAAGACTCTGAGGTGATTTTTTTGCCGATTACAATAGCTTTTCCTATCAGAAAATTAAAATAATTATAGAATATACCTATACTATATTAAAATAGTCGAAGGGCGTCTCACGCTCAAAAAAACGTACTGCGATTTCGAAAATCACTAGATTTTGGATGAAATCTGAGGAAATAATAAAGTTTCGGATGATTTTGCGCTTTTTTTTTAAACTTGAGTTGGGCCAATTTTTTATATAAGTGTTGTCAGGTAAAGGAATTTAAATGGCGATTCTTTGGGTATTAAAAGTAAAAATGTGTTCGTAAACATGTTCTAAACTGGTTAGAATTTAAGATTTAGGATATTGAAAATTAAAAAAAATGTTTTATTTTTTAAATTTTAGCTATTAACATGGAAAAACAATATAACCATTGGCTATTCTATTCGTATCTAATAGCGCTCGCTTCTTTTTACTTTCCTCGCAAGAGGAAAGTATTCTAGTTACAAAAAAACATGTTTTCTCAGTTCCGTCGGTTAGTCTGTATGTCTGTCCGCGACAAAGCTCAAGAACTGCTTGTCCTATTTACTTCCAGTTTTGGTTAAAAATTAAAGGTCATATGATGATGACGTGGCAACATTTTGGTAAAAATCCAATACGGCTGAACAAAATGACGGTTTATTGAAATGTTAAAAAAATATTACCTACTAAGAAACTGCTTATCCATTTTATCCAAATTTTGCAGAAAAATTAGGTTTGAAATAACCATCAACTGATAAGTTTTACTACAAATCCAAAATGGCGGCCTAATAAAATATTGTGTGTCAATGCAGAAAACTACTACATCGATTATGTTCAAATTTTGCTCAAAAATCAAATATTATATAGGGATGAACTGGTAAAAATGTTGAGACAAATTCAAAATGGGGGAACAAAACGGCGGCCTAATTAAAAAGTACTTATCGGATTGATTGATGACATCCCCATTTTAAATATTTATTACTAAAAATGTATGAATTGCTCACTTAATATCGATTTTTAATCAAATCTGTATAAATATTAAAATTCGCTCACATTCTAGGCATTCCTACTCTCATTTTTTAAATATTTACTAAAAATGTATGATATGTATTTTCAAGTACCCCCAGATTTCTACTTTCTTTCAGCCAAATCTACAAATATGTTAAAATTCCGCAGCCATGTTGGCATTACAATCTCGAATTTCTAAAATGTTGACAAAAATTCATGATGCCCAGTCTTAGATACCCCTAAATGCCGAATTTTAATAAAATCGGCAAAAATTTTAAAATTAGTCTGCTATGGTGATGCCGCCATTTTTAATTCTCAAATAATGACTAAAATTTCGTAACTTTTATTCTTAAATATTTTTAGATACTGATATTTCAGCCGAATCTGTACAAATGACAAAATTCGTTCGCTATATTGGCGCCAACATTTTGATTTTTTTGTGCATTCTTAAATAATCAAATATTAAAATCATCCGTCCGACCTGTTGACATTGTCATTTTGACACCGCTATTTTGAATTTTTAAATGCTGACACTTTTAAATTTTCCTAGGCAACGATTTTGAGTTTTGGCTACACAAGTAACAAAATTCGTCGGCCGTATTTGCGCCGCCATTTCGGATTTCTAAAAGTTGACTAAAAAAACTCGGATTTTTTTATATCCGAAAGTGTATGCATGTCAAATTTGAAAATAATCGGTAATGGAAGTGCTGAAAAATCTATTACAAGATTTGAACCAGACATACAATCAGACGAATAGGAAGCCAACGCGCGTTAAAAGCATTGATTTTAGTTTAAAACTCCAGCACCCGTATTCACTAAAGAGGTTTAACTTTAGACAGTTGCAGTTTTAAGATGACATTTTCAACAACTGAACAAATAATTTTTCTAAATGTCAAAATTACAAAATGATAGTGACAAAAGGCAAACATAACTAAAAACTAAAGGTTAATAATATATAAATAACTAATTTCCTTTTAAACTTACCTAACTTAATGGTTTGATTTTAGATAGTGAAGTAGAGAACGATTATTTCTTTGAAGTTTGTAAAAATACCTATTTGCCTCATTAAAGAATAGGTAAGAATCCTTTTTTTTTGTCAACGATAATGAAGCATGGCTCATTTCTTCATTTTCGTACATCAAATATTTTAACAGGTCGTCATTTTGTTTCGCCGTATTGAATTCATACCAATATTTTAACAGTTTTTTTTTTATATCAGACGTAATTTTTGTGGAAAATTAAAGTTAATCGGGTAAGTGGATTTTTCAGCTATACCGGAACAGACCGACCGAACGACTGTAATGGAAAAATATGAGGATCTGCAAAAACCCCGAACGATAATTTGTTCACGATTAATTATATTTCCTTATGCGGAAGTGTAAACTCACGCTGTCACTGGCATTCGTCAACAAATGGCCACAGCTTGGGCATAGGCAATCCCCACTTGTTTTATCGTAAACATTGGTCGATAGAATGTGAAAAATAGAGAAACCATGTTGGCGCATACCCTTAACGTGATTTATGAATGAGCTGTGATCTCTACTTCAATTCTTACTCTAAGGGTGGCACCGCAGATGTAACATTTCATGGTAGCATTGCAACCAGATAAAATATTACACACACTACCATCTAACATTGTAAGTATCATGTTATATTTCACTTCTATTTCAAATGAATTAATTGTACACTGATATGGAGAAAGTTCTTCAATAAATGAATTAAGTTTTGTTTCTTCATGTTTAATTAACTCCGAATTTTCTTTGGACAATATACATTTTATTGGACGACAGCAAAATGTTGAAGAGGGACGTATATTTATCCACATACAGTCTGGCAACTGAATGAACCTGGATAGAAAGAATGCGGGCAAAAAACTTCCTTCCGTTTTTCCATATAAGTGGTCCGTTCAAAATATATATTTTTACTGCATCACGAATTCAAATAAAAATAGTAAAAATATATTGATCGGTATCGATAGTATATCAGCGAAGATTTCCCAAACTCCGGCCCGTTCAATAAGCAGTCACTGTTAGAGAGAGATAGTCGTGGTCGGCGCGGAAGGCGCTGAAAAGACGAAGATAAAAGATCGTTATTCGAGGCTTGATTTGAATAAACGGGCCGGGGTCTTATGTCCGATTTTCTGATCAGTGGTGTCACCGAAATAAGAAAAATTAATTACTAATTACGATTTATAATATCGACTTAATTTTATTTATGTATGTGGGTATTGCCTGTTCTTTTTTATTTTCTTGTGTGTAAAATAGTAATATTCATGGCCATTTGGAGAACTTGGGAAAATATTTGCAATAATGTAGAACTTGTGGTTGAAGACTTTTTTCACAAAGATATGGAAGAGCACACACAAAAGTTGATAAAAAAAAATTAAATATTTACGCCCATTTTCAGAAATTGTTTGAAATATTTTATGGGGGGAGAAGTTTTTTCGCCGTTCCAATTGACGTTAAATAAAAAAAAAACTTCTTGTTATACTCTGTTTTATTAATGATTAATTAGTTGTTTTGTTAATTTTACTTGATAGTTAATTATTTCCGATTGTTTAGTTATTTTATATTGAATGATAGACTCGACTCGCTTCTTGGTGCATTTCTTTAGTTTTAATTAATGAATATAGTGAGTGAGTATATACATGCAAATTTCATACCTATTTAAATCTTAATACGTATCTTTATTTGGTGACATATTTCCAGGTTATAATTATTTCTTGAAGCTTATATATTTCTTACAATAATTAAATTTCTTTTGGAATTATGGAAAGACATATCTTTTTAAAGAGAAAATCTCTTGCTGGCCAGTCCAGAGAAATTATCGCCAATGTTTGTAGAGTTTGCGATGAGGAAGCGAGAAGTAATAATTTTAAATTACCTTTAAAAAGGAAAATCGATCGCGTCGCTCTATATACTGGGGTTTCTCAAGACACAGTGAGCAAAATTCACAAAGAAGATGAGGAGAGGCAAAGGGAACGTCCAGGTGAGATGCACTCATCACCATCCAACAAGAAAACCCGTTTGTCTCTCAAAAAGGATTTTGATGATTTTCATTAGGCAAACAATAAACAAGTTTTATTTAAAACTAAAAACTGCACCTACACTCAGAAAGCTTCTCCTTAAATTGCAAGAAACAATGGATTTCCCTTATAGTCGCGAAACATTGAGGATGTTGTTGAAGGCCAATGGCTTTTTTTTCGTAAGTGACAAAATAAACGAAAGATTCTGTTGGAGAGACCCGAAGTTTTACATTGGCGCTATAAATATACAAAGGCAATTCGAAATTATAGAGAGGAGGGTCGTAACATAGTTTACATTGATGAGACATGGGTCGATAATGATTTAACTTTTGGGAAATATTGGCAAAACAATGACGCATTTGGAATAGTAAGCAATATTAGGGCAAGTGGTGAGTGTTTGGAATTGATTATATTTAATTTATTTATGATGTGATAACGATCAAAATAGTTTATTACTTGTGTTTATGTACTGGGTGTTCAATTAAAAATGGCTCTCGTCGATATCATGAAAAGTATTTTCCGTTTCTGGTTATACCCCTAGCGGCAATTCTTTGAATTTGAAAATATTTTCCAATGATTTGTCGTGGCCGCTTTCACCAACAAAGTACAAAAAATTATCGCTACAGAACGTAACAGCAAAGGAAATAATTTACTTTCTGAGATATCGCCTATGGCCATTATTGTTGGAACAGCCTGTACAAAGTGGTAAAAGTTTTCTAACAAAATTTATATATATTTTCAATCAAATTTTTACTTTCCTTTATCAAAAAATATATATACGTGAGAACTCGAAAATATAACAAAAATAATTTATTTGAAATGGAATACCATGTATACTTTTCAATTTCAAAAACATCGCTTTCTCTTTCCTCTAAATATACCCGGTGATATATTTATCTTTGAAGATGACTGAGTGAATCGACACAAACCTTGTCATAAATATCAATGTGCTAGAGAGAGATTTGATTTTTACACCAATCAATAGAGCAAAAAAATAGTCGTTTTTTGCCAAAAATACTAACCAGAATCCGAGTGCGCCATCATGCACAAGATAGTTCATAGTAATATTCTTTTATGTTTTCCACTCGCGACTAGGTATTAACTTAGGTTATAAACAATTTAATGCAAAAAAATCCTATTTTTTTCGTTTTTGGCTTTTAAAATCGAAACTAATAAAGTAATCTTGATGGTATAACGACATGAATAGTAGAGAATGAACTTACAAATAATTTAATGTCATCGCCGACTTGATCGGATCATTAGAACAGAAGAAAAAGCTGAAAAATCTGAAAAATTAGGCTTTTTCCAAAAATGCATGTCCTTATTTTTTGAAGATGTGGTGGAAGCCTTTGATGAAATAATAGTCATTGTTAAGTACTTTATGCACACCAAAACCAAGCTTTGTGGAACTAATAGTTTAATTACATTTTTAGCAATATACTTTTTAACATTTCACTAGGCCACCATTTTGTTCCGCCGTACTGGAATTTTACCAAAATATTATCAGGTTACTGTCATGCAATCCTTAATTTTTGACAAAAATTTAAACTTAATATGGCAAGTAGATTTTTAGCTATGCCGCAAATTACCAAAGAGACAAACAGACAGACAGATTAAAAGAAACTCTATTTTTTTGGGACCTAGGGACGCTAGAATAGGAAGATACGCAAAATATAGATTTTTTTCCATGTTTATAAATGTTGTAGTTGGCCGCCATTTTGTTTTGCTCTCTTGAAATCGTACCAAAATTTTACAAGTTCATCTCTATACAACAATTATTTCTAGAGCAATATTTGAAATCAATCTATAAAATGGTCTTTTCGGGCCGAATTGTGAAATTATTTATTAAGCCGCCATTTTGTTTCACCATTTTAAATTCAAACCAACATTTACCAGTTAATTTCTACATAATCTTAGTATTTCTTAGTAATAATATTTCACTAGACCGCCATTTTGTTTCGCCTTAATGGATTTTCACCAAAATGTTACCATTTTATCCTCTTATGATCTATGGTTTTTGACCAAATTTTAAAGATAGTGGATAAATAGTTTTTGAGCTATGTCGCATACAGATAGACAGACCGACAGACTGAGGTCTAGAGACCCAAAAATGTAAGAATCTGCAAAAATCTCGGTGGGTGATTTTTTCATGATTATAATCTTCCCTTTTACGAGGGAAGTCCAAAAGTAATATTTATTGATATTATCATTATTATTATTATTATTGTCATCAATATTAATGAATAATAATCTGATTAAAATAACTTCGCACGCCTATGACACGGGAAGATTTTTGACCAGATTCTTCCCTGCCCCTTCAGGCGTTGATAAGGTTCATTCGCTTGTCACACTGTACTGCTTCCATCATCATTATCAATTAAACATAAAGGAACAAATGCTATTAAAAACAGACTCATCGGTACTGCAATCCTTTGAAAATTTCTGTTTATAAATACTATGGCTTGAACTGCCGTCATTTACACTAACATTGTATTTAGATTTTTTGATTTTTCAAAACATTGTAAAATACTATTTGCAGTTTTATCCAAAATTTCCTGTAAATTTACTTCAGCTGATAACTCAGTTATGATATTTTTATTTAACAAAATTAGTTAGTTCTTAGTTTAAACACACTTGGGAAACATTCACTATGAATAGCGTTAATAGTAGATTTTAAAACTTCCTATTTTCTTTCAGATAAATCTAAATCCAAATACTACGCTAAACTTTTAACAGGACTTTGAGAATTTCCTTCCATTAAGTTTTTAGCATTATTTTTTCGTTTTGAAACTGACAACTGCGCCGCAAATGATAGCTCGGCCGTCGAATTTGAAGCTACAAGTTGTTCCACTCTTCTTTTTTTGGTTTTATGCGAAAGTTCATCAAAGGGTTTTAGGGGCCTACCGCGACTAGTACTAGGCTGATTTTGACGATGCAAGCAACTTAAGATTTAAAGCAGAAATCTGAAATTTCCTGCTCAAGCCAATGTTTGTACCTATTTTTAAATATTGCGTTTTTCCTACCACATTCCGTCCATTTTGTTCTGATTTTGAGATATACATATTCAACAGATTTTTGCAAGTCACTGTTAGTTTTATCTGGAACATCTCCAAGCCTTAAAAACAGTTTTATTGCATTAAAAACACATTCAAACTTCTTGTTTTCGTCGGCAGAAAGCCATTGTTCAAAAAAGTCAGAATTTCTGATTAGATCCATAGGGCAAACTTAAAACTAAAAAAGTCGCAGTTAGTCGCAGCTAAATTACTTACAAATTGTCTCTTAATACCTCAAAATGATGTTTAAAATAAACCATTAAAGGCTGTTTTCGGGTATATTGGTTAAATATTATTCTTTGTATGTCTTTAAAATTATTTTAAAATTCTCGTAAAAGACAATATACAAGGACCGTTTTCATTAATAATAAGGAATTCAACTAAACTAAAATAATAGTTTAAACTACTTACCTTAAAGAATCGTTTGCACAAAATATGTTGACCAAAATTCAAAGTAAAAACATGTGACAAGATATTTAAATTAGGTATTTAAAAATGTAAAATAACTGATAAAAATGTTGATTTGTGAGAAAGCTATATTCGAATTCACCTGAAAACACAGAACAGAAAACTGACACCATTTGACATATCTTGAACAAGTGATAAATCAAGGCCAACTAAGTGATCTAATCCTTATAAAAGCAAAACCATAAATGGCCGACTTGATGTTTCGATTTTTGTCCATTGATCAACGCACTGTGCGCCGCCGTTTTGTTTTGCCATATTTGTTTTTCCAAAATGTTACCAGGTCATCCCGATATGATCCTTAATTTTTGACTAAAATTTGAAGTCAATGGGTTAAGTAGCTATGCCGCGAACAGATAGTTCGACAGACAAACCGACGCAATTGAGAAAAAAATGTTTATCTAGGGACCCTTAAACGTAAAGATCAGAAAGAATCTCGAATGGTAATTTTTTCACAATTACAATACTTATCTTTTACAAGGTAAGTAAAAACACTGAATAGAAAAAAAAAGAAATTTTTATTCTACGGCATTGACACTGACCCGAGATCTCTGAACAAGTGCAGGGGAAGCAAATATTTTAAAATATATCTTTTTTGTGCATTGTTTCTTAATTCAACGTCTCCAAAAATTTAACCAATTGAATTACGGATATAACCAACCAAAGTGCTTAACTCTGATTCTCCGCCCACAAATTTTATAATGAGTCCACGTTGACTGTGTGGCGAAGGTCCGCTGTTTGTACGGGGACCTGTCAACTGAATAAAAATAAATTTATTTGATATAAGTGGTGTAGTAAATTGAGCGTACCCCAAATTTTCCGCTGTCTCAATTGACTTTACTAGCTTTAAACATTCTGATTTGTAAAATAGTGCCGTCTGTGAGGTGAAGGATATATAGGAAACAGGAGTTCCTAAGCCTTAATTGTTAGTACTTCCTAGTTTGCATAAACTCTTATTAAACAAATGTACAATATACAGTACCTCTAATTATGATTCTGATTTCGAGATGCAATAACACTCGCATAAGATGTCAGGCTGGATTTTTTTTGTAGAAAAGGAAATTTATTCTTTGCAGTGGCGGCTCGTGAGTATATTGAAGGGTGAGGCTACATGAGGTTAATTTTGTTTAAATGTGAATAAATTTCCACGTCACCCATGAGGTATTATTCTGCGACGCGTTGACCTTTTTTTTTTAATGGAGGTCATCGCCAATAGCCCTACTAAACCATTAAAAACTAAAAAAATAAACTCTAAAAAAAGTAAATAAAAAGTAAACAAAACAAGTTAAATATGTACACCTATCACTAAAATATAGCGGTGATTGCGATAATAAAAACATAATTTAGTTTATTAAAACTTAAAATAAATAGTTGTATGAAATAAGATAAAAAAACTACTTTTTGTACATTAAATCTATACGTCTGTCTTTTAAGGTTGCAAATTTATCTATAATTTGGTCGTAAAAGTTTTGGTCTTCACTAAGTTCTGACAGTAATTCCTGCTCTATTGACATCATTGCTAAACCCGAAAGCCGTTCTTGTGTCATTGTGTTTCTTAGGTAGGTTTTGATCCGTTTAAGACATGAAAAATTTCGTTCGGCCGATACACTTGTTGCGGGAATAGTTAAAACTAAATTAAAAAGCTTATATGCTTCCGCAAAAATTGCTTTAAAATCTTTAAATAACAAAGCTAGACTTTTTTCGACATCTAAATTTGAAAATTGTTCATCCCTATACAATACAGAAAGCTCATTCTTTAATCTATCTCTGTCAAAAATGTTTGGATAATTTTTTAATAATTTATTTAATAAGTCGTCTGGAAAGCATTTAACATATTCCGAATATTTTGTGCAATCGACTAAAGCAAAGAAATTTAAATTATTTAAATTTTCAAACCGCGTCCCTAATTTAAGAATTATACAAACTATTATTTCGAAATATAATATTTTATATTTAGTAAAAATATCAAAGTCGCTAGAACATTGCCCTCGACGTGTGTTAGTTGGCAGAATAGTGGCTTTTTTAGCAATATTGAAAAGTTCTTTGAAATGGTCCTCGTTTCTAAATTCAATAATTCGTTGCTTGGCAAGGTTTATTTGCGAAATGCAGTAATTTATATCTAAATGCTTTAACTGTAATATTTGAAACAGTACATCAGTGCAACTAAAAATTTGTTTATAAATATGCGTTAAAAGGCAAAATTCGAAATCATTAAAATGCTTTAGAAATCCTTTTGCACCATTAATAGATTCTGTTCCAGAACTTAAGTCATTAATAATAGTTTCAAATACTATAATTAAATTGTCCCATTCATTAGCCACTAAGTTTAAAATTTTAAACCGTGTATACCATCGCGTTTCTACAGCTCGCGGAATTCTTTTACCTACTATCTGATTAAACACAAAAGACCGTTTTGGTGATTGGTGGAAATAATTTGCTATTCCTAATAAAGTGGCAAAAAATATACTACATTGAGTAATCAGTTTTGTTCCATGTTGTAAAACTAGATTTAATCTGTGGGCGCAACAATGAGTAAACATAGCTAAAGGAGCAATAGATCTCACTTTTGTTTGAAGCCCATTTATTTCACCTGCCATAACACTAGCCCCATCGTAACACTGCGCGACCAATTTATTATTAAAGTCATAAGGCTCTAAGCTGTTTTGTATTAAATGAAAAAGGCTCTCTGCTGTTCTATTATCGCTAACGTCAAAAAATCCTAAAAATCTTTCTTTTAAAGATCCGTTGGTCACATAACTAACTGTTATCGAACACTGTGATTTTTCTGTTATATCAGTACTACTATCCGCAATTACGCCAACAACAATCGGTGTCATTGATTTCTTTTTTTATATATTCTTGAATATAGTCATGTATGCAACCAATTAGTTCATTTTGTATAGTCTTAGATTGTCCCGTAAAAATATTACTAAATTTAGCACAATGTTCAGTAAGTTCGGCATTTATTTTTATTAAGCATGCAAATATTTCCTTAAAATTGCCACGGTTAAAAGAATCTGTTGTTTCATTATGACCTCGAAATGCCAAGTCCTGTTTACCCAAAGTAATAGTAACATCAATTAAATAATTTAATAATAAACGGTTTTTTCGAACATTTTCATTATAAACAATTTTATTAAGACTTGCATTTTCTTGTAGTGCATCCGCAATAGTCGCCCTATTTTGCTCCAGTCTTGTAAGTGCTACCGAATTTTTAATATGCCCTCTTGAACTTTCATGCGATTTTACTGCTCGTGAAAAATTTTTTAAATCCGAATATCCGCCCCCCGAACTCCAATTATTTTTGACGCAACCTAATAAAATACAAGGCCAACAATATAAGCTTTCTTTATAAATACTTCCGCATAGCCACCTATAAGTTTCGTACCAAGATATTTGAAAAGTTCTTGAATATTTTTTACCTTGCCTCTTATCGTTAAATATTGCTAAAATTTTCGGCGTCGGACGGCTACCTAATATCTGTTTCTTTTCAGTTTCGCTTCTTCTTAAAAAAGGCGTTTCAATTAATGAAGCAATAATGTCGTGAATAGGATTCATTTCAAAAGCAAAAAGCAAATACAAAAAATGGAACGGTCCAACTTACCAAATCAAAACAAAATAAAAACTTACGCGTATTTATTCACCTTAAAAGACAGAACGCCCTCAATCAGCGATTATCGCAACCTATTTCTTTCTCAGCCGCACGCACTACGTAAAAAGAAGCCGTTGGAATATTTCGCTAGTCATGTGATTTAAATAACCAATAAAAGCATATCCAAGCTACAGGTTTATCGCCTCAAGAATGCAATAGAAAACGCGTGCATCGGCAATCGTCATCCCGCTCTGTCGTAATCAGGTGACTCGCCGGCATCGGCACTGGCCGTTGATAAATAGGTCAGAAGTCGAAACTTTCCAAGCTAAAATTATTTCGCCTCATTCGAGAGCACTTTCTTTAGGAATGGGTTTGCACGGATTGCACGGTCGGTTTTTTGATGTGGTCAGAATTTATTTTCTAAAATATTTATTATGGGATTATATTTTGTTTTTTTTTAAATGTTATTATGTTGTAAAACTGTTAAAAAGTATATTTCTAATTGGTAATAGATAAAAAGTTATATAAAAAAATTCTCTTTTCCTTTATTTTGGGGGTGAGGCGCGGCCTCAGAGGCCTACCCTGACGAGCCGCCACTGATTCTTTGTACCGAATTTTTAAACATTTTTGAAATATTGGAAGCCCAACTAATCCCTTGATAACTTCCACCGTAATATAAATGATTATTCACAGGTAGGAACTGCAATAGCCATTGGCATGTTAAGTCTATTCGGAAATACGCTCTTTTCTATCAAAAGTGCATTAGGGGTCAAGCACATCACTATCTGATTTTTAACATATTGTTATAAAAATTAATTTTTGTTATAAAATTGAAATTGTTTTTTTTTAATTCGTAGTAGAGTATATTGAAACTCTTTTATAAGCCGCTATAAGATATCAGTTATATTGAGGCCATTTTATACAATTACTTTCAATTATATATTAATTTCTGGGTCTCATAATTTTCAGACAGGCTTGAACCCACGGAGATCTTAAATAAGACATTCTCAATATGACACAATTTGGGGCTTCGGGACTTCCGGCTATCCCTACCAAATCTTATACAACCTTATAACAACTGCATGTACTTTCCATTAAAAATGTCTTATAAAATATTTCATGAAAATTGTTGTTTAGTCCTATTAATCCGAGTATTAGACATTAGACATTTCTATTTAAATATGTCTTATAAGATTCAAAAATATTTAAAATTTAGTCTAATCAAAGCTTCTGAAACTTTAAAATATGTGTCTTATCGTAACTATTAAAGTTTATAAGGAACCCACTATTTTCTAATAAAAGTTTCTACTAAATCTTATTGACACTGTTATAAAGTGCTCATACTTGTTACTGGAAATTTTTTATTAAATTTTATGGACGTTGCTCTACCTTTACATGCCCTATAAAATTATATAGCAATTTAGAAAAAAATATATATATAATATTTCAAAAGTTTTGTAGGAATCAACTAAATCTCCTGTAACTTTAAGAAATAATTGTCTTTATAGTTAAAATTAAAGAATTCTTCTTTAATTTTAACTATAAAATATTATAAATAATCCTCTAGTTCCCAGCAAAAGTAAGCAAAGCAAAACCCATAGATTCTTGTAAAAAATGTATGCAGCTATTATAAATGTGTATAAAACTTCATGAAATCTTAATGTTAAAACATATGGCCTAAAAAATGTACGTTCTTGTAAAATGCATGCATATATATATATATATATATATATATATATATATATATATATATATATATATTTATACATATATATATATATATATATATATATATATATATATATATATATATATATATATATATATATATATATATACATATATACATATATATATATATATATATATATATATATATATATATATATTTATATATATATATATATATATATATATATATATATATATATATATATATATATATATATATATATATATATATATATTTTTACTAGACATTTTTTACAAGGGAAGCAGTAAAGATTTTGTGGCCTAGTGCAAAAACAGCGTTCCAAATTTGAATAAAACCATACTGTAAATTAAAAATTATCACAAAAAATAGAAATAAAACTTTTTATATGCATTTATCAGTCACTTTTTAAAGGGGATGCAGTAAAGATTGGGTGGCCTAGAACAGAAACAGCGTCATTAGATGATCTAGCTTACAAGAACGTATATTCCGTATATTCCCTTCTTTGGGACCTTTCCAAATTTAAATAAAACAACTTTGTAAATTAAAAATTATCACAGACAATAGAAATGAAACTGCTCAATCGAAAATGCTAATGATTATGGCGCTATGTAACGAAATGTACCAAAACCAAACATACTTAAGCTTTAGTCATTAAACTTGAATTATCTGTAAACTATTTATGTTTCAATAAGCCATATACCTCCGATCGTAATCGAGTTACCCAGTTTACAAATTTGATAACGATTGGAGAAACATCATTGAATTAAATATTGCGAATAATTTAACTTAAAGATAATGCAACTCTGACAAGTGAACTGTATTTAAAAATTAAAGACAGTGAAAATTGGAAAGTCTGCCCTCGAGTGGGAGTCGAACCCACAACCTATCTTACTGAGACATCGCTCTAACCAAATGAGCTATCAAAGAACCCGCCGCAGATGTTGCTCCACTTTTTAGAGACCTACATACCGACATTGGTCCTGCTTCTTAACACTCTCGTCGAATATGCAGGTTTCGCCCGAGTGTAATAAAAAGTCATTTGATTAGTTAATCAGAATGTTTCTATGTACACAAGCTTCAGAGAGAGGTTAATAACATACAATATTAAGAATATTGACAAATATTTATATTTTCCATTACTTGGTATTGCACTTGACTATATAATAGGTCAACTCCTGCAATCGATTCCCTGGTCACTACTCTCATAAGGTAGGTCTAAAACGCGGAAATGACAAAATCAGTAACAGAACATCACCAATGTCTACTGTTGGTGTATAAGATATGGAATTAGGAAGAAACTGTAAAAATACCTAGCTATACAAGAAAATACATTTTTAGAGAAAAACATTCCTGATAGAAAAAATTGATTCCAAAATAAAAATTTGTTAATTTGTTTGACATGAAAACTCGAAAAAAGAAAACCGAAAGAATTCAGACATCTGTAATTCAAAAATATTTAGTTTACTTGTTGCATACCGTATAGATTTATAAAGAAGTGTTTTGGATTCTCTACAACATAACAAAAAATACCTACCTATACACTGACTGAAGAATATTAAAAAAATAACATATTTCAACATATAAACTAATCTGCCTCCTATAGTTTTCGATACATGATTATTTTTCAGTCAGCAAATAATTAGGTATTTTTAGTTAAGCTGAGAGAAAGCTACTTTTTTGTAATACTATAGGCAACAAGTAAACGGAATACTTTTAAAAAGCAGATATCGAATATGAGACAACTTTGTACTTTTTGGAATAACTTTTGACAGTTTATTTCAGCTTAAAAAAATAATTCGATACTTAAAAACGGGGAATAGATTAACTTTTATTCTTTAAATGACACACTATGCAAAACAATTAAATTTAATTTTGTTACATGTTTTTCAAATCTCTGCTATGTAGATATTACCAAACCAAAGAAAATAACAACATAATAAAACTGCTAAATTAACTCAATGTTTGAAGTAAAAATTTTGGTCCATTTAAATCAATTAGTATATGTCTGGAAACAAATCAAGAGTTAAGCATTATATTCTACAACATTTAAGTGTTGAAATAATAATTATAACAGACCTTATATACAAATGAGTTTTCTTTCCAGTTAAAGAACAGTCAAAATGTTTAATATTTTAAACATAATTAAATATGTGTTATCATTTTACCATATTAATAGAATGACTTATTATTTTATAGAAGCTTGTACACAAGGGTTTACTCTTTATAACAAAGAGCGATATTTGAATTTGACCTTAAGTGCATCTAAATATTTTATTGACCTTTATAATTTTATTTCACAAATTTGAAACTTTTTCTTTTATTTCAAAACCCTTACAAATGAAATTAATTATAGTTGTGCATAAAAACTAATAATTAACTTTATTGGTAGCAATTTATGACTCTTAAGAGATGAATTATCACGATTTTACATATACTTGAACACTGTGTTATCAATTAACCAGCATAAACCTTTAATAGAAATTATTTCTTTAGAAACCTTATTTGTTATTAACATTTTTTCAGCCTACATACAAAATTTAATAACGTCATCGTGCGGATAACTGAGACCGCCTTTATTTTTAGTATTTAAAAATGAATTTATCAATTTTGTTTTGCCCCAAAAAGTGCATTTACGTAATGTTCGCATTTTATTTTATATTTATATATGTGTACAGGGTGTCCGGATTTGGTTGCAAAAGCAGGGTATCTCGCTTATTTTTAAAGATAGAACCTTGCGGTTTTCACGAACCTGAGCTAATTTTTTGTAAAACTCATGAAGCCGTAAACAAAATTTTCATAGCCTTCTTCGTTTATGAGATACAGGGCGAAATAGAAAATTTTGCATTTTGGGACCCCCCTCGTATCTCGGTTATCCTTTAACTTAACGCAAAGGGAAAAATTGCTGTTTATGCAGTTTTTTACGCTGGATCCAGTGGCGTAGTCATGTTTTTCATTTGAGTTGTTATTTTTTAGATATGACCCAAAGTTGTGTTTTTTTAAATGGGACACCCTGTATATTTGTCCTTTTAAAAGCTTCTCAAAAATATATAATAGTATGGGTCTATTTTAATAAACAACAACAAAAATCCTAATTTTTATAATTATCATCCCAAATTTTGCAGTAGGCCATGCAAAACGATGCCGTTTTCATTTGTTTTCTTGGAAGCAAATGACATTTCCCAATTTTGTACGCGTATATAAAATATAGCGCTAGTTTTTTGTATTTATTTATTGTGTAAAAATATATTTGTATTATTATGGAAGAAAACCAAACTTTCGAACATTATGAAAAGTACCATATGTTAGCTTGTTTTATATTAAGTAATGAAAATGTTGAAGCGGCTTCTGAGATGTATTTTAACAGGTAAATAGTTAATTTTTAGGTATGTTGAAATACTATTGCTTAATTTTTATTTAGATATCCAGAAAGGAGGCAACCTAATATATCCACTTTTTATCGGATAAAAAAGAATTTACTTAATCACGGATCATTTATCAAACCTCGTACGAAAACATATAATAAAGAAAATCGGGAGGCTGAGGAAATTACGGTTTTGGCTAATACAGAAGCTTACCCTACAAACTCTTGTAGGGCCAGTGAAAAGAGCATAGGGATTCCAAAAACTAGAGTTCAAGAAATTCTAAAAAAGCATAAATACCACCCATACAAATGTAGGCTCGTGCAGCACTTACAGCCAGGAGATGCAGAGCGTCGGGTAGTCTTCTGCAATTGGTTTCGAGAAAGATGCGATATGGTTAGAGATTTTGAAACGAAGGTTATATGGTCAGACGAAGCACATTTCAGTAATTCTGGTATATTCAATAGGCACAATAGTAGATTCTGGTCCCAGGAAAATCAACACCAAATATTTCCCAGAAGACAGCAGGGCAGGTTTGGTCTAAATGTGTCCTGCTTCATATTAGGAACACATATAAAATTTTATATATTTGAGGGAAATCTAACAGCCAATCGCTATATAGAAATGTTAGAGGCAGCTATACCTGAATTACTTGACGATGTTCCTCTAGCGCAAATTAACGAGATTTATTTTCAACAGGACGGTGCTCCTGCACACAATTCTGGAATGACGAGATTATTTCTGGACAATAATTTTACCAATCAATGGATCGGAACAAATGGACCTATAAGATGACCCCCTAGGTCCCCAGATTTGTCGATTTTAGATTTCTTTCTATGGGGATATCTGGAAAATAGAATTTACAAAGACCACTATGCTGACTATGAATGTCCAAGATTTAGGAAATGCAATAAGAGAAAATTTTCGCTATTTACACAATCATCCCGTTATTTTGCTTAATTCCGTAAAACGAATACGAATATTGTGCGAAGCATGCATAGAACAAAATGGAAATCAGTTTGAACAGTTCTTTTGATTTCCTTGGTTACTGTAGTTCTTATACGACAGTTGATTTTTGCTGAAAGGCTTGTTACGTAATAATTTATTACTGTTTTGTTCTTGTGTTACATAAATCTAGGTAGGTGGTACTTTTTTGGTGCGAAATTATCAATACATATTTTGATAAATAGATTTAATTACATATTTATTTTGATTTATTGTTAGGATGTAGATATTGTTAACGACTTTAAATAAAAGGCAGCATTGTTTTGCATGGCCTACTGCAAAATTTGGGATGATAATTATAAAAATTAGGATTTTTGTTGTTGTTTATTAAAATAGACCCATACTATTATATATTTTTGGGAAGCTTTTAAAAGGACAAATCAATTTCTGGACAAATATACAGGGTGTCCCATTTAAAAAAACACAACTTTGCGTCATATCTAAAAAATAACAACTCAAATGAAAAATATGACTACGCCACTGGATCCAGCGTAAAAAACTGCATAAGCAGCAATTTTTTTATGTTTACGGCTTGTTTCACAAAAAAATTAGCTCAGGTTCGTGAAAACCGCAATGTTCTATCTTTAAAAATAAGCGAGATACCCTGCTTTTGCAACCAAATCCGGACACTCTGTACTATAAAACCCGAAATAAAAATAACTATTTCTTTTGTAAATTCTGATAATGGTCTAAGAGTTAATCGAAAATCATAATTATTTTCATCAAAATTAAATCTCTCACTATTATCTATATGTGTCTCCATAATACATAAGATTTTCTTCATTTATAATATCTTCAGGAGTCTTTGAACCATTTAAGATGTTAATTTGATCAAGTTAAATACAATGACCCATACCCACCTTCCCGAATTTCAGCGTGAACTACAATTTTTTAGCCGAAATAAACTGTCGGCACGTTGGATTGCTGTTGTATCCTCCATGAGCTCCAATGGATCCAAAAACAACTCTAAATTGTCCTGGCTACATTTGTACAAAAGCAAAAATTTTAGTTTTAATGTAGTCGTTAATATATGCCTAGTAATGATTCAAAAACTAAAAGCATACCTAAAAATAAAATTTTAAGACATATATACCACCCTTCAAGTTTTAAATTTAAAATATAGAATTTAAAATTGTTCACTTCAATTTGGTGATAATTTTGCTCACAAAGAGCTCTTTTGCAACCATTTGAATTTAATTTTCTAGAATTTAAAATGTCAAATGCATCACTTATTATAAAAAAAAATACTGTGGCGTCACAATTTGTAAAATCTTTTAGTTTTAGATTATCTTTAAAGAATAAAAGAACTTACCGAACTACTTAATTGAGTCGCCAATTTAACTTTCATTTTTTTGTTTAAAAAAGTCAACATGTTGTTTTCCTTAATTTGTTAGCTAGATGAAGTCTCTCACTTTCTTGTAATAGATTAAGCTTATTTATATAATTAAAGTCTATTACACTATTATTTCAATCTAAGAGATAATTTTTTTACCCCATGTGTTTCGATCTAATTAAAACATGTGATGGAATTGGATATATATTTGAAACTGTATTATCTACATAAAATATTGTATTAAAATTTGCGGTATCTAAGTTTTACACATGCTTAAATTAGTCGGACACTATCAAAAGTGATATTTGGTACAATAACGCCACAATCATTCATTTTATCTAAGCACTGACTAACTAATAACAATTTTCATTAACTAATTATAGTTTTAATGAATTAATATTATATAATATATAAATATAAAAAATAAAATATAAATATCTACAAGCAGCTTCCAAGAGCAATGGCAACAACGATAAAAACTAATGTACCCTTAGCTATATCCATATAATTGCCAAAATATACATAGCCAAAATTGTTTTTTCCATCAAATTCAAAGTGTTGATATAGCCATTTCATCAAAAATTAGTGAATGTTTCACTGGTTTTTGTTCATGTTTAACTTTGAGAGCTAGAACTTCAAATGCATTAGATGTAAAGCCTGGTTTAGCATTGATTGAAGAGTACCACTTTCATAATGTTTTAGGGTAGGGTAAACAATTTTCAAATTTTTCTTGTACAAAATTGTACCTCCTGGGTGAGAAAAAAAGCAGAGTTATGGCAAAAACCGTTCCGCTTGTGAATATTTAACACATACACTTTTTTGTTTTGTTTCTTTGAACAATTTTTGTATTAGTTCTTTATTGAATCCAAAATTCTGAAATATTGCTCCCCCACACTCTTCATTTATCAAATTTTCTCTCTTGAGATCCCCATATACCTCAGTTAAAGAGTCCTTTTTTTTGTACCCAGTTCTTTTATTGAAGATATCCAATTTTCTTGGTTTTTAAAATGTCCATTTCAACCATTTCATTCAAGTTTCTTTTTAAATAATGACAAAGAAATACTAGACACATTTAGTGTGTGTAATGCTGAAGGATTTGCCTCTAAAGCTAATGAAACTTGGCTAGTTGAAGACCTGTCATTCAGCATGGTTGAATTTCCACTTCAGGAGATTCCCGGGCCTAAAATTAACATAAAAGTTTCATTATAAAGTATTTAACAAAAGTAGCTCTAACGAATTTGGTTAATCGAAGGCCTGCCATTCAGTTCTGTTTGAATTTATCCTTCATACTAAAATTAATATAAAACTTGTATTTAACAAAAATATCCTATATATATATAAAATAAATATATATATATATATATATATATATATATATATATATATATATGTATATACATATATATATTTTATATAAATATATAATAAAAAAATATGTGATTTGGGACGATCGCTATAATTTCAATGTGGTTTAGCGGTCGTCCCAAAAAATTCCTTTTTCTACTATATAAATATATATATATATATATATATATATATATATATATATATATATATATATATACAGGGTGGCCCATCGAAAACGTACCGCAAGGCATAAATTTTTTTTTCAAAAAATCCAAAAACACGTCAATTTTGTTTGTGAGGGGGACAATTTTTGCCCTTAAAATGATCGCAAAATTTTCAACCCTCTAAGCGGGGGTGTCATCCCCCCAACTTTTTCAAATGGGAAGAGGGGTCAAGTGGTACCGCAATGAAAAGGGCTTTCTATTCTCTATACATTCCCGCTGTGGTTTTGAAAATCGGTCAAGTCATTTAGAAAATAAAGGATTGAAATTTAAAATGTTTATTTACAAATTATCAGAGTAAATGATAAGGATAAATTCCTTCGACCAATTCGCTATTTTTGTCCTGTTATTTTAGATGTTTACTGCTGATTTTAGTGATTTGACATGCCACAACGATCAGGTGCGGTAGTTGCTAGATAGCTGTTCTGTAACTTGTGCGTTTAAATTTCTCAATATCATTAAATTTTTTATCAATAATTATGGTGTACTCACTTGCAGAAAAAGTGGAAATAATCGAACTTTATTTTAAAAATAATGAATGTGGCAATCGGGTTGCGCAGATATTTAATGAACGACATCCTGAAAAACACCTTTCCGGCAAAATTGTTCGCGAGTTAGTAGCAAAATTTCGCGAAACTGGATCCCTTATGAATAAAAAGAGGCAGATGGAAAATCCTGTAGTAAATGAAGCTATGGAGGTCTTTGTATTGGTCCAATTTGCCATGGATAGTACGCTGAGTACAAGAAAATTAGCCAATGAGACCGGCGTGAATCGTACAAGTGTCCAAAGAATATTGAAAAAACACCATTTCCACCCGTATAAAATTCAGTTGGTACAAGAACTCAACGAAGACGATTTTGATCGCCGCTTGCAATTTTGTGAAACTATTAGTGAACGAGTGGCCAATAATAATAATTTTCTATTCAATGTGTGTTTTTCGGATTAGTGCACTTTCTTTTTGAACGGTGTAGTTAATCGGCATAACTGTCGGTACTGGGCTGAGAACAACCCCAGGGTATTTCACGAGGTGCACACACAACATCCTCAGAAATTGAACGTGTGGGCTGGTATTTTTGGAAATTCTATTGTGGGTCCTTTTTTTCTTCCTGGAACTCTAACAGGTGATATGTACTTAGATTTACTGGAAAATACCATCGACCCAGCCCTAACTGACATCATCGAAAATAATCCTGGATACGTTGAAGCGGAACTGATATTTCAACAAGACGGTGCACCTCCACATTACTCTCAAAATGTGCGTAATTATTTAAACACTAACTTTCCCGGGCGGTGGATAGGACGAACTTGACTCCTTTAGACTTTTTTCTATGGGGACACATAAAAAGTAAAGTGTATAGCACTCCACTTGCCTCATTAGAAGATCTGCGAACACGAATTATTGACGTTTGTCGCGAAGTGACCCCTCAAGTTCTTCAGAATGTTCGAGAACGATTTGAAGCTAATTTGTATTACTGTATGGAGGTCGACGGGCAACATTTTCAGCATTTGCTTCATTAATACGGTAAGTTTTTTTTTATTTAATTCAATTTATGCGTTTTTTGAAAAATGTATTTTTCAAATTTCAATCCTTCATATTTTCTAAATGACTTGACCGATTTTCAAAACCAAAGCGGGAATGTATAGAGAATAGAAAGCCCTTTTCATTGCGGTACCACTTGACCCCTCTTCCCATTTGAAAAAGTTTGGGGGATGACACCCCCGCTTAGAGGGTTGAAAATTTTGCGATCATTTTAAGGGCAAAAGTTGTCCCCCTCACAAACAAAATTGACGTGTTTTTGGAAAAAAAATTACCCTGGCCGTTATGCCTTGCGGTACGTTTTCGATGGGCCACCCTGTATATATATATATATATATATATATATATATATATATATGTATATGTATTTAGGGGGTAATTCCAATTTGACATGGTCTAAACCCAGAACCACTATTTAATTTATTATTAACCGCGTAAAAAAAATTGATTTTATTGTTATTGTTAATATAACTATAAAGATTTTATAGACTGAAAAACCATGAGATGTAGACATTTTTCCGATTCTATTAGAAAGAATAAAATAGTTTGGGGTTGTTATATCGGTTTTTTACCAAAATACTTTATTTTTCATTGTGGTATATAAATTAAAAGATACTTATTTTATTATCAAACCAATTAACAAATCGAAATATTTTAAAACATATAGGTAATAAAAAAAATTGCTTTACACCCATAAGTATTTTAGTCACCGGAGATGAAGATATAGAAATTATGGTTGTATTAAGAACAAAAAACAAATACATAAATCCAATATCACCCAAAAAGAACCATATGCAGTCAAGTAAGTAATTAATAAACAACAAGTGAATTCAAATAAAATTGACTAAATATTTCAGAAACACGTTAAGCCATAGAATAAAACAAATATTTTATGCTTAAAATATATGTTGTATAAATCATGAGAACAAGTAAATAATGAATACTGAAGAACAATTGAATGGACTGAATTATTTAATTGAATTCTCCCAAGATTCATAGTATTATATATCTTTTAATACAAACGTATAGTTACATGTTTTTGCCCAAATATGTCATCATTACACAAAAAGACAAACAGTAAACATCACATTTTTATTGTGAGGGTTTACTCTTTGTTTGTTCGTTATGATGATGGTCTAGTCAGGTGAATACTGTAAACACCTTTTGATTAAAAATATATGAACCGTAGAAACACATAAAATCATTTGAAAACTCATTTATCAGTCTTCTTCTGGGAATGGACGAATTTTTTGACTTACTCGTGAGACGTAAATATTAACAAAATCATGTACTGGGTATAATTTACCTTGTTAACTGCAAAAGTAAACATGACTTATTCTACAGCTTGATCCATTTAAATTAACAAAACACTACTGTTTAATACTTACATATTTTATTTGTTTAATTCTGATTCTGAAGCAAGGCTGTGCTTGTTAATCGATTTTTTGAGGAATTTCTCCTACCAAAACAATAATTTGAAAAATGCTGACTGCATAGGCGGCCATCTATTCCCGGCTTCCAACTGGGCTTGTCAGTAAAAGACATTCAATATTTTTTCCTCTGTTCCTTGTTTAGAAAGCTACAAAAGTTTAGTTAAGGCTAAAAAAGGAGAGGTAGGGTGAGGTTAGGTCTGGTTAAGTTAGTTTATGCTTACAGAATCGAAATTTTTATTGTTAGTATTTTTGGGATATCTTAAACAATGTAAGGTTAGATTAATTACACTAAGAATAGCTCATGGAAGTACAAATATTTGGGCTACTTAGGATTGCTTTTTGGCTACCTGCAATAAATATATAAATTAACCAATATAAGAAAAATACTATATTTTTGCAGAAAACAAAATGTCTTAAGTGTTTATAGAAATTAAAAAAAAATGTATCTACCTATAGGTATAGGTATATTCTACTTTTCCTATAAAGTCTAAAAAATGAATTAAAATAATTTATCTGGAGAAAAGAATTCCATATTTTTTTGTTTGCCTTTACTGCCTATTAAACAAATAACATTTGTTGATAAATATAATTAAACTGTTTCCCCTTCAAGATATTAAAACTTATTTTGTCCCATAAAATTATTCCTAGAAATATTCATTACTCTAACTTTTTTTTTTAAACATACTTAAGGTAATTTAAATTTTTTGGCCTAACAAAATATTACATGAAATGTTACGCTACTGTGTTTTCTATACACCTATAATTCTAACCTAGCTGTTTGACAATTGAAGAATTATAATTTTCATTACAATAACATTTATTTTTGTCTTTAAATCGGATTTATAAGTGTCTAGTTAATTTATTTAATAACGAAAAAAAGTTCCCCTTGTACTTTTAATACGGGTACGACCGCACGCTACACAACTGACCATTTTTTGTAACACAAAACCACCAAAAATGTGTTTGTCACGTTTATAACACACAACACAACCCATCAATCAACTTTTGTATTAATACGATGTGAAAATTATTTATATACACTATTAAAACAAGCTTAAATTTGCAAGGACGACGATTTGACAATACGCATCAACAAACCAAAACGTAAACACCAGAAAAATAAGTCGCCTAAAAAGACGTAGTGCCGTTAAAACCCTGGTAATTTAATAAAATGCATGGGACTTTTTCAACCTCTTCCCTGTTGTCTATTTATTCACATGAAAATGGGTGCTATGTGCTGTATTTTTCAATTGACAAGATTGCTGGGTGTTTTAAATAACAAATAAAATTAAAATTTACTCCTTTATAAAGAAGAAAACTATATACTTAGCCACACACTCATAAGTGCGGTTTTTAAGTTTCCAATGGTTTTTTTTAAAGTTCTGTCACATTTACAAATGGCCACCATTTTGATATGGGTAATTACAATGTCCCCATATTTTAAGGACTAATTAAAGTTAAAAAGATCTTTTAAAATATGCACTACTTTCCCCACTGAATTTTATTCTTCAAAATGGCGCTCAGCCTTCATCTTAAAAAATGCATTTTTTTCTTGATTGGTTAAAAAAATAACATGGGGCAACATTAAAGAGCCCTACTGTATGAATTACCCGCCGACCGATGTGACGTGCCGGGCACGAAAATGCCACACCTTAAAATAAAAATAAAGAATGAAATTAAACCTTACATTTACATAGGGAATTTACATGTGAAATTATGTAATTTTCTTCAGAAACCCTACAATGAATTTACTCATATCAACATTTTGTTGGTAATGTTTTCTTAACATGCGACTGTAATGCTTACAGTCGCATGTAACATGAGCCCTGTAAAACGTAAGTTGAATTACTAAATGCTACTACATGTAGGACATAAGTTGAATTACTGCTTACTCTATCTTTTATTCTTATTATTTAATAATACAAGTTGCTGCGTAAGCAAATATTGTTTATAAGTAAATATAAGTCGATAATTTAAAATAATTTATTTTTACAGTAAATGCCTTATATAAATATCTTATTAGTGATTATACCACTTGAGTGTAATCAAAAAATCACAATCAACTAATAAACAATAAGACCAAACTAACATTTATCATCTAAGAAAAATATACAAAACAATAATTAAATTTTTTCATAGAAACCTCCAGAGAATAATAAAACATAACTAAATATTACTATAAATAATTGATCAAAATATCAGCAAGTTACATTAACGTCACGTGATTGACACTGAAATATCGAGAATAGAGACATTTTCAGGTAAATTCTTATACTTTTACCATTAAATCAATGGCGCTATATTCAAGATACTACTAAGTGTTTTAATGTTATAATGCATGTATGAAAGAACGGCAGCCTTAAAAATTACTGTTTCCCATTGGTCTCATTAGTAGTCATTCAAAATAACGCAAAAGAAAACGGTTTTAAAATATTTTTAATGTTGAAAAACATATCACAATAGATGTCATGAAAATTACAAATTAAACATTTGAGAGGAGTCGGTAAGAGAAAGAAAGTTAAGGATAAATTTTGATATCAACTCGAACAGAAAAATATTCTCGGCAACATTATTCTCATGGTAATATTCTCGTAAACCGACATACCGGGTTACTTTAGTCATTGGAAAATACACCATTACGCTTACTAGGGATTTCCATATGGAAAAAAAGAGTTAGCTTCATTGATACAGCCACTATCTGGTGGATTCCGAATCGTTCAACCAGTGTGTTATTTCATAGTAGTTGTCTTTTAAAGCCATCTATATTAGGGATGCTAGCTACCAGCACGGCTTAAGAAAGAAATTTGAGTACATACAGTTTAATACATGCAGCCAGAAAAAACCGACTCTCTGTCAAGGGAGTTAGAAAACTTAGTTCTCATAACCTAAAGTTATTAAATCAGCCTTTACCTAGTATATTTTATGAAGATGAAGCCACAACTTCTTAGTTTGAAATGAAAACATATTCTGATGATTTATAAAGAAAAAAAGACTGATACAGATTCTTTATTACATTTATGTTTTTTATTTCATATGTATTTTTTTCATCTTTCGAAACACCTATTTCCTTAAGTAGTTTTAATAGATATTTTATTAACTAATTCACTAGTGATTCATATGAAAAAAAAATTGTTTACTTTTACTTACAGCTACATGTTTAGAAGTTGAAATTTTAATTTATGTTTGATAAAAGATATTTTTGCCACATGAACGTTGATTCCAATCTATTGGTCCATAGTTCTTGATATTGTTTCTAGTCTGTTATTGTATTTAATTTTTGCTTTTATTTTTTATTCATTTTAAAATATTATTTTATTGCACTTTAAATGAGTAACCGCTAATAAAGATTTATTATTTATTTATATATTATATTTGTTTCTGCTGTGTGCTTTAATCCATAAGAGTTTATTTTTATATTAATTTAGACATTTACTTGAATCTTTTTTTTTGCTTCTTGTATACTGAATTCCTTTAGTAGCTTAACCCTATTTGTTTTATTTTGTATATTAATTCGTTAAACTGTGTAACTTTATTATCATATATTTTTCAGCTCTGTCAATAAGATAAGAATAAAACAATATCAACAAAGCATATACATTCCTAATTAGTATTATTAGTATATCTATTAGCAGAATGTGCTGGTTAAGTTTTTGTTTTTAATGATTTTTGTTAAACATTTTGTATCATTTATTATGTGTGATGATATAAACAAAACGACATTATAAAAAATAGTTTAAATTGAAGTTTTTTTTTTCATAAAAACCACATTTCCAGTTGCAAACTTTGTTTTCTTATATGTAAATTATTATATGTTTTAAAACTTAAATTAATGCAACAACATACAGCAATGTATTTTTTATCTATCGTTAAAATTGCGGGTTTGTATGCACATTTTGTTACATGTTTTAAGAATTAATAACAATAAACAAAAATACATATTTGTTAATAAGCATTAATACATATTTATTTTTTAAAACAAAATTGTCCATTAATCATTTAAATTACCTCAGTCTTTTCTTTGAAAATAAATTATTTTCTTAATGTAATATTAAGAATTTTTTATCTCTAGTCGATGCAATATATTGAATAAGGCTCCCTCCCCTCATACCTACTTTCACAATAGTTGCACTTCATTATGTCAATTCCAAAATAATGCTTATTCAAGATAGCAACATCTGTTTCATTCAGAACTCAAAACTGCAATTTCTCCGGATACCTAAAGAACTAATCTTCAATGCAAATTCTATCACAATATTCACTTAAGAGTTACTAGTTAAACTGGCCATTAGCAGCTCCATTTTGTGTAAAAAGTTTCTCCCTTCCATTTTGTCTAATCGCACATCTCTGAACTGACCACCCAAATGCTCCCATTTTCTTTCTGTAACTAACCTACTTGGAAAGAAATCTGTTCTCGGAGAATGAGCTACAGACACTTGCATTCCACTGGCTTGGGGTTCACATCTTATGGCTATAATTCTGTCGCCAGTTGGGGATGCTAGGAGACATGATGCTGCATTTCCGAGAGGCTCCACAGGGCCGCTACCTGTTAAGGTTAAAACATTATCATGAATATTGTCAAAGCTAAAATATAGTTTATATGTAAAATATCAAAATCATATATAAAGGATGCTACATTATTGGGAAAATTTTTAGGTATCTGGGACAAAAATACCCAAATTGAAGAACATCTTAATGTAAATATAATGAGAAGTAAAAGAATAAAAAAATTGACGACAAATGTTAACCAAAATTTGGTTGAACATTACAATAATGTTAACAAATATTTAAATGAAAGTAATATAAGCATTTATCTACCGAAAAGTACCCCCAAGACAAGTATAAAGAATATTTTTTGTGATAAAAATAAACAAGGTCTACAATAAAAAAAACATATTCGGTTGAATATTGAAAATGCAATGCCTAATATGAAACAAGGAAGCATAGAAAAATGATCACTAACATACCCGCACTAATATCATAAAATAATAAAACGACAAAAAATTGGTACAGTCACGTAAGCTTTCGTTTTTCTCGAATATTAAGGCTAACAAATCAAACAGATTGTTATAGTTGTAGGTACTTTCCTAAATAAATGTTTTGTCCTAGGGTTGCATCTTCTAGGGTTTCTTGGTAACGGGCCAGTCGATTGAGTTGCACCATTTTCATTTTTGCATGAGGCTCCTCTGAATCTGGTATACCAGGTCATTCAGTCGGGTCACCACATGATACGGACCTTCCTATGACTTCAGCGATCGTCTCTTAGTTGTTTTTAGATTGTAGAACCAAACTTTTTCACCGACTGTAAATTCATTGTGACTGGTTCTTAGATCAGAAAGTGACTTCAATCTATCACTTTCTATCTGTAATTTCTGAAAGACCTCTTCATGGATTTCTCTGAGGCGCTTACTAACCTGGCTTACACTGCTGCTTCGATTGCACGAGGCATCTTCAGGGATCTTTACTCCACGAGATCTGAACACTGAAAAGGGACATTGCATAATCCAAAACGAATAACTTTAAATTGTCAAGATCCAGTCTCAGTAGAAAACATTGTCTTTTCTCTATCCGCTGCATTAAGCTTAACTTGCCAAAAACCACTTTTAAAGTCCAGGATCGAGAATCATTTTGATTCTGTTAAAGTGTCCAAGATATCGTCTTTCTGCGGGAAAGACATCTTCTTTCTGCTGAACTCGACGCGGTCCTCAAGCCCCTTCTCAACATCACACCGCTTTGCTAAAGGTATTTGTCATGGAGGCTGATTTATCGGCGCTGCATCACCAGCATTAATTCTATGTCGAACTTGTCGGCCTTTCCTAAATCGCTATCAAACAGGGAGAAAACGTCTTGATTTCATCTGAGAAGTTCTTCCAACTTGGTCACCTGAACTTTATTCAGTAAATGTTGTGACAATTTCACCAGATCTTGAAGTACCTTAGGTAAAGTATTTGGAGGTCCTGAAGATGGTAAGTTTTACAGTAAAAATTGTATTAGCAGGAAGACACCTTCTTGTCACCCTTTTTGAATGGCTGAGGATAATCTTTAACGTTCAGCGTTTTTGACAAATATCGTATTTATTCTACATCGACTTGCTGGTAAAATTCCCTTTGAATGTAGTGGAGAGTCTTGAATTGGCTCGAATAAAATAACTTGTTCATTTAAGTCATCAAGCACTGCTTTCATTACATATTCCGAACTTTGAAATCCCAAACTAAACTGAATCCAAAGGTTCATTCGGGGTCTTCTTCTTATTAAGTTTGTCAGGTTAATAAAGCTATAACAAGAATAAAATTGATGCAGCACCGAAAAACAAGAAGAAATCATTTGGATTCAATGGAATCCCAGCAACAGTCTTAAAAAATGCATGTGAAGAATTCAAAGAACCATTGCCAGAAAATTCCCCAATGCGCTAAAATATCAACTTATAAGAAGGGAGATAGGGTTACATCATCCTTGTTAAAAATGTTTGATAAATAATTGAAATTAAAATTTTTCAGAAAAGCCGAACCGCAATAAACAGAACTTCTCTATACTAAAACAAGGATTTTTTAACGAAATCTATACTGTTAAGTGAATCCCCCCGTTAGGTTAGTACAAGTTTGTCAAAAAAGCCATCATTCACATGTTCATTTTTAGGACTATATATTGATGAAAATTTAAGCTGGCTGGAATTATATAGAATATCTTAGAAACACTATACCACTTCTAATAGGAATTCTGTATAAAATTCGTAGTAACGACCCATTAAAACTTATGAAAAATATTTTGCATTGATTTATTCAAAATTGCAATATTTAATTTCAGTATGGGGATCTGTTAATTTAAAAAAATTTAAACCTCTATATGTTTTAAAAACCAAAACAAAATTAATTTTGACGGAATAATATTATTTTTTGTTCTTTAATTATTATTTTACATTATTCTTAATTGTTACTTTGTTATAATATTATTATTGTTAGTATTCCCTGAAATGAACGCGTACATTGGTTGGGAATGTTGAGAACAAAAAAACAAAATTTTGATTTTTTAAAATTAGGTATGATACGTTTACGCCTACATACATACAGTGCGTGTTTTTTTTTAAACAAGCCTTGATGTTTACATGGTAACATTGATTCCTAAACACATTATTACTTTATTAATGTGTATTTATGTACAAGAATTAACTATATTATTTTATTATGAATAATTAGTTTACCTAGGTGATTTGAATTGCCCAATGACTGCCAGCCCATGGTTTTAGCTAGAGCCTGAACTGCTAATATTTGGTGCTGGTTGATATGACAAAAAATCAAGTCTCGTAACTCCTGTGGTTCATAACTCATGTTCATAACTTTGCCATCCCTTAAAATAAGTTCAAAAATACATAAAGGAATTTAAATTACAAAAATGAATCAAAATCCAACAAGAAAATTAATCTCAAATAGTATCTCAGGGACAATAACTTAATATTTATAGATTTGTAAATGTTTCCAAAAAATTAGTATAGTATAGTTAACTGCAATCTTTTGATAAAGGTATCTTGCCGAAATATAAAGTATAGGCAGCAATATTACTAAAATATTAATAATAGGCAAGGGTTTTAAACCTTCAGTAATATGTTATTTAAGAAATTTTAAGTTATTTTCAACAAACCCTAGTGCATAGTCAAGAGTAGTATTCAGACCCGAATTCACCTTTTAACAAAAAACAAAATGGTGAATACCTGATTGAAATACTCCTCTCAGTATTTTTCTTACTCTTAAATCCAGGGAACCAGGTTTAATATTTTAACCTGTAATTCATAAAAACTACTGATATGCTAAGCCGACACTGCATTACATTTAAGAGTCGATTTCCAAGTCTTTTAGTTTTTCACTGAGGAGGTTTATATTTAGACCAGGTCTAACATGACAGTTATGGGTTTAAGATGACATACGCAACAATTGAACAAATATTTTTTTTAAATGCCACGATTAGAAAATGACACATTGAAGAAACATAACCATTATACATAATTGGAAATTAAAACTGTTCAAGTTTTAAACCTTTTTACTGAATTTGGGGGTTAATTTTTCGGTCTCATATTTTCATGTCTCAAATACGGTGTTCCGTCTATATAATTGAACCACAATTTTCACATTTTATTTGATTGCCGGTCAATCTAGGGTTTAATTTTCGAGATACCATGACAATATTCATAGGTGAAAGAATAACCCAGGAATAGCCACCGCAGAGAAACGACAGCGAGGGTTTACGCGTGTGCCGGTTTTCTATGCACATGCATCAATTAAGTTGTATTGCTGTCAAGTCGTGTGTAACGTTAGTATTTCTGTTTGAAATGTCGGGTTACTCTTGAGCTTGTCGCAGTTGTTCATTTAGAGCTGGCAATTAATCAAAATCATATTCCGGCATTTTTTATGAAGAATTATTTTCTTATGAATTTAAAATGTATTAGACAATAAACGTACGTTATTTTAACCCAATTTTGTTTCCCTCGTAAGAAGGAAGTATGTAATCATGAAAAATCAACCTCCGAGATTTTTGCAGATCTTTCGTGTTTTAGGGTCCCTGGACTCCAAAAACATGTTTTTCCCATTTCCGTCAATCTGTCGGTCTCTCGTTCTGTCTGTACGCGACATAACTCAAAAACCACTTATCCGATTGACTACAAATTTTGGTCAAAAATCATATGGGGATAAAATGGTCATATTTTGGTAACAATCCAATATGGTGAACAAAATGGCGGTTCCACAAAAAACATAAAAAGAAATCATTACAAACAAACTACTTATCGAATAGACTTCAAAATTTTAGTAAAAATAAAATGTGGTATAGGTATAAACTGGTATAATTTGTGTATAAATCCATAATGACGACCAAAATGGCGGCCTAATGAAAAATTTAAAAATTCAGTACCAAGAAATTACTTATCCAATTAACTTGAAATTTTGCACAAAAATCATGTGTTCAACATATAGATGGATAGATTGATACATTTTTAGTGCAAATTCTGTATGGCAAAACAAGATTTTAAATATTTAAGCAACCATAAGAAATTATAAACGTAATAAATATTCTGAACACATTTAAAAACAACATTATAGATGGCTACATTTTTTTCGTTTCTAGTTTACACGTCACACAAATTGACAAATTTCTCACAGGACCAGTTTGGACTGAGTCATTCAACAACAAAGTAACCAACAATACTGTCGCTTCTCTTTGGTGGTTATTATCGAGAATAACCTCAAAATTTTGAATTTAGGAATTCCACATATAGCCAGATCATATTCTTGAACTAAAATATGGTAAAATTAAATTCATGTTTAGACTAGAAATTCATAGATATTATATCTTGTTTTTATAAAAATCAAAAAAATTAAATATATTTTCTATAAAAAATTGTCAAAAGAACATCTCAGCATAGTATTTCAAATAAAGAAATTAGCAAATATATTAAAGTTTAGTTCTAATGTATAATCAACCATTGTTAAATTTTTTTTTTACTTGAAGTCTCTCCTCTTGATAATAAATAAATAAAAGCCGAGTTTTCACTTCTTAAAAAATAGTATAAGTAAATAGTACTGAATAGTCACTGAGAAAAACTCCATGATATAGTAATATATTCGTATTACTACATCATGGAGAAAGAAACTAAGTGACATTAATAGGATATCCAATGAGAAACAATTTGAAATAGTCACCAAAATCACAAAATAGTATATACAATCAATTTTGGTGGTGAACATAGCCATATTAGGGGAGGCGGAATTACTTTGATTTGAATGCAATCATATATTGGCAAAATTATTCCTTGTTTGGTCTATTGTATCATTTTGATTTGGTTGATTGGAAAAGGTGCTGTCAGCTATCTTACGTAAGAATGTATAAAAAAATTGTATTCTTGTTGATAACATTAAAATTAATGTTTAAGGTATTTCTAATACTGTAGCAATAATCTTTGTAATATTTCATTCACTATATATAGTATGTTATTGATTCCTCAGAAAATTTTATTCTTGATAAAAGTTGGTACATTAAGAAAAAATAGTTTTGACAGAGGTCTTTATAGCTGAGCTTAGGTCAGATATAAGTATAGGGTGTTAAACTAAATCCGATATAATTAGGTAAAAAGTGGGGGGTAGATGATAAATAATCTAAAAAAAATTATTTGAAAAGGGTGCTTAAAATTTAATTTAAATACCCTTTGCAAAATTTGAAAAGAAAATTGTATCAAAAATAGTTTTTCTATATGCACCAATTTTTATCAATAAATTTTTTTGAGAAAGAAATTATGAAAAAATTTCCCATATTTTGCGAAGATGATGGCCCATACTGTATAATTATTATTAACAAAAAAATATTGAAATAACCTGTTTTACTTTTTAATTTCATACAATGTCATTGCATAAAAAGCGACAACCCCGCTGTATGTTTCGCAATCGTAGCGTACGTAAATTTACGAAACTGATAAGCCAGTATACCGAACAAAGCGGTGTTCCTACAGAGAGCTAACGTCTTTCTGAAGGTAAGTCAAAATGTTATGTCAACGTTGAAAAGAAAAAAAAAGTGTGTCATTATAACTTTATAGCGCTGCTTAAAAAATAGTACAGTACATGTTTATTTACTTTAGTCATTGCAACAAGACATACACCTCCCCTAAGAGGTCTATAGTGGTAAATATATTCACCACATTCACAAATTACAGTAAACGTTTTCAATTCACGTTCACGAATATTATATGTGAATATTTTCACATCTCGATAATTGGGTCTATGGCTCATGATACTGAACAGGACTGTAGAATTGCAATAAAGTGCAGTGTTTCAATTTATATTAGAAATACTATACTAAGACAATTTTACCAAAATAATTCTTAAGAAAGTATTGATATTTTTTTACAGTAATGTCTAAACCAAAAAAATCTACTTCTACTTACCGACAAATACATTTCAAACTTTTTTCACCAACATGAATAACCAGAGGGGTTCGACACACTGCATCATATCCATGCGTCGAAATGTTTATTTTGACGCAACTCTGTGTTGGACTATTTAGTGTATTCCAATGTGATGATATCAAGGGATCTTTAAATTCTTTTGCTATTGTGTCTAATACGTACTCCGTTCGCATGCGCATGATAAAGTGCTGAGCTTGCTTAACAATCTGCTCAAGCAATGTTTCTTGTTTTGTCATTTCAAGAAGCTCATATCGGTCGGCGGCCATAGGTCCTTAACGAATACATTTACTTTAATTATTTATATAGATAAGTATATATATATATATATATATATATATATATATATATATATATTTACATATGTAGTAGAATAAATAATTTATAAATATGAGGAGTGGAGTTAGATAAAAAAAAACAAAAACAAAAACTTATATATAGTTTAAATCAATTACACAACAAAATAGTATCTTACATTTTATTAAAATACTTAACTCACCAGCCATCATTCTTTTTTTTGATGGTCCTAAAGGGCCAGTGGCCGGATGTGGAAATGGATGATGTGTGTTTTTATGGTGCACTTCTCTCAGTAACTGATGCAGTGAGTGTTCCAAAACATGATCATGTTCACTTTTTGATGGTGTAGGTTTTTCAACCTTCTACAAGGTAAAGGTATTAAAGTTTATATAATAATCTAAAGACACTATAGGTTCTAAATATCTACAAATGATGTTCTTTTAAGAAGTAATTAAATTGTTAAAAGTAGCTTTTTGTTTAAAGCAATCTGTAGATAAAGTTATATTAAATGCTAAAATAATCTACAACCTTATAACAATAAAAACCAAAATAAACGTCAACACTAGCGAGGAATGCGAGTAGTGTTAGCACAACAGCGAATTTGACATTTCGGATTCGATTTTTGTGCGTTTGCTATTATTCTTTAATCAATGTTTTCTAAGTTACAAAATATGTTGAGATTTTGATGTAACATTAGTTTTTGTTTCCACTGTTTTAGTATTTAAAGTAGTGGATCGTGTCCCTAGCTGAGTGTGAAGTGCAGAGAAACACAAGAGAATCCTCGAATTTGGTCTGTATTCATATACTAAACTTTCACTATACGCATTATTAATCGGCTGTGAAAATTATGCAAGCAAGCTTTCAATTTAGTGAATGTTCAGGGTTTAAATTCTCTTCCTCTATACTGCTTACTTCAGTTTACCTTACAAGTAATCCGAGTAATGTTACTGCTTATTTATTAAAATACGTCGTTATAAAGGCAACAGTTAATTAATATTTATTTGCGAATTATATCCTCGCCTCCAAACTTACGATAAGTGGGTTCTTTTAAAAAGATAATATTACTTAAACTTTAGATCTATTATAAAGAACGTAAATTATATTTAATTCTCAATTTTATGTGAAAATAAATTCTCTAGAATTTTCCATCCTTACTCACAACCACATTGTATATTAGCCATTGTTTAAAGACTACCGGTTCCGGTCGAAAAGACCATCATCAGACCATCAAGCCTATGTTTTCTTAATATACAGACTGTAACAAGCCTGGAAGGGTCGGAATACCTCGAAAAACGTTTTCGGATGTTAATAAATTGTGGTACGTTTAGGTTTGAAGTTACGCCGAATAGGTCAAATAACGTAAACCAAGTATTGGAAGACTTTTTTAGTATTATTTGGACTACATTTGATATATTTATAAACAAAAAAAGATCAAAACCAGCAGTTTTTCCCAGGTGGTATTCAGAGGATTTATAAAGTTTAATTTTTAAAAAGAAGATTGCTCATAAAAAATATAAAATTAGTAATTCTATTGATGATTATATGTTTTCAACACTTAGAAATCAGTGTAGAATTCTTAGTAATAATTGCCATTCAAATTATATAAATCAAGTGGAGAATTCTATTAACAATGATAGTAATTCATTTTGGAAATATGTCAATGGAAAAAATAATTTGACTTACCTAAATGCATGACATACAGTAATAAAACATCGGAAGAGGCATTAGATATTGTAAACTTTTTTTGCTCATTTCTTTTCATCGGTATATGCAACCACCGAGTGTCCTCAGAACGAATTGCTTAATAATTCAGACCAAACTGTAGATTTAGGTTCCTGTGAGGTAACTGTGTCTGATGTGTTTACGTCTATTGAAAGCCTTAGTGATCGTCTGTCTGAAGGACCCGATAATGTATCTGTTGTCTTTTTGAAAAATTGTAAATATGTGTTATCTCCTATTTTATGTAAAATATTTTGCGTGTCATTGTCTCAGGGTGTTTAAGCTCTTTTGTCTCTCCTATTTTTAAGAGTGGAAAAAAATCGTTTAGTGAAAACTATAGAGATGTTAGTAAAATTTCACTAATAGCTAAAGTACTTGAAATAATCGTAACATCTAAAATAACACCACTTATGGAGAATATAATAACCTCAAAACAGCATGGTTTTGTGCATGATTCACAACAATAAATCTATTAATATATGAGAATTTTCTGAAGAATGCAATGGAGGAGAAATGTCAGGTAGGAGCCATATACATGGATATCTCCAAGGCATTTAACAGAGTTAATCACGAAATACCTATAAAAAAACTAAATCAAAGGTGTATTTTCGGTCATCTTTTAGAATGGTTTAAGGATTATTTAACAGGAAGAAAACAAATAGAAAGGTTAAAAAATCATTTTTCTAAAGACTTTGGGGTCACATCGGGAGTTCCTCAGGGGACACACTTGGCGCCTATGTTATTTAATGTCTACATTTATGACTTAGGCAGTTATGTTCATAATTGTAATATACTTTTATTTGCTGATGATCTTAAAATGTTTAGAAAATTAAATTGTGTGGACGATAGTCGTTTAATTCAAGAGGATATTGACCGTTTGTCACATTGGTGTATTTTAAATGGTTTGTGTGTAAATACTAATAAATGTAAAATAATGCCGAATCAAAACAATTGTGTCTTTCGACTATAAGATAAATAATATCATTTTAGAGAAAGTAGCTGTAATTAAAAACTTACGAGTATATTTTGATAAGGAAGCAACTTTTAATTTTCATATAGAATATATTGTTAATAATGCAATGAAGGTCCTTGGTTTTATTTGCCGTACATTGTTTGATTTTAGTAACATTAATTGTTTTAAAGTATTGTATTGTGCCTATGTTAGATCAATTGTCGAATATGCTTGTCCTGTGTGGTCACCATATTACAGAACTTATGTGGAACAATTAGAAAGGCTACAGAGGAAATTCTTAAGATTAATAGGTTTTACAATGAACATAAGAGCAGGGGACATTAACTACAAGGAACTGAAAACTTTATTGAATTTAGATTCTCTTGAAAATAGAATGTTAATTTTAGACCCATGTACCCTATTTAAAATAATTAATGCAAATTTTAAGTGCCCTGAACTTAAAGAAAAAATTTCGTTTTCTGTTTTACCAAGGCAAAAACGAAATAAGAAACTCTTTCATGTGCCGTTCCATCGAACAAACTATGGTATTTCAAGTTCGGCAACCCAGCAATGTAATGCAGGAAATAGGTTCTATGATAATGATGACATAGATTTTTTTAGTGTTAACTTAACATGTTTTAAATCAAAATTAATTAGTATTTTGAGGGAATAGTTGTGGAGCTATTGATTTTGAAATGTTTAGTAAGATATGATTGTTTAGATATAGGCAATTTGTAAATGGCTTTGTCCGTAAATAAAAAAAAAAGAATCCGCTAGTGATATACGCGATGTTGCCAAATTAAGCGTTTTTCAAAAATATTTAGCAACTTTTAAATTTTTTTATGGAAAGCTTTATCTTCTATTTAGACTCTAAAAAATATACTAATAATTCTAGACTAAATTTTATAGTTTATGAGATTTCAGAGGTCAAAAATAAATAAAACTTTATTAAAGGCATTTGTTTTACCTAATAATGACTTGTGTCGAGACTAGTTACCTGTCATTTCCGATAGACATTAAACTTGCTGTAGTAGTAGTAGGCTGAAAAAAGTAAATGTATACCAAAAGTAAACACAGTAATAGTAGTTACGTTACAAGCTGAGTCCGGAATATTATCGAGTTCTGTAATAACCCCTAACGTTTTCTTTTTTTTGCTTTATTTTTTTATTTTCAATATGAAAAGATAATAACTTAATAAAAATAAAGAAAACAAAAAAAAATCAAGTAATTTCGACGAGAAAACAAAAATTATATCATATGTTTAAAATGCAATCCATTCACTTCTTGACAGTAAGCTAAATACAGAAGAAAAGCATTTAGAACATTTTGTAGACAGTCCATTTCCCCGATTCTTCTGCATTCATTTTTAATCCGCAGATTTAGATCTTCCAAATCATATGGTTTTTTGTTTCATAAACAGCATTTTTCAGGTATCCGCACAAAAAATAATTGGGCATCATCAGATCGGGTTACTTAATTTTACTCCATTATGGTTGAGCTAGAAATAAAATTTAAAACCCTAACTTAATGTAGTTTTTTCTGGACTGACGGATTATGACTTTAAAGAAAATCCACCCTGCATATTTTAGAGATTTGATAGTTGAGGTTATATGAAGTATTTTTAGACTGGACTTCCAGTTTAACCGGAAACAACATCGGAAGCAAAATTTTCGTGCATCACCCACGAAATTTTAGTACATATCCATAGAGCTCTTACCTTGATATCAAAAATATGTAGTATATATTTATCTTTCACAATTTTCGAGATATTCGCTTTTGAATATTACCATTGAGCCTACTAGTTCGATAGTAGGCTGTGGTAATAATCATGAAGAAGTCGCTAAAGAAATTTAGGAAAGATACTGGAGCAGGCATGCCAAACGACAAACGAACGTCTTCCGATCGAAAGGCAGGCACTCCTTCCATTGCGCCACTAAGGCGGTTTACTTTAACCAAAAACTCCTACTTTTAAAAAATACCAATTCAGCATTTCAATGTAAGCAATATATTTTTACCTTATCACCTGTGGTAGAATGCCTCAGCGCAATAATTAGCTGGATACCCGGCAAAACTGTAGCCATAATCTGGTTGCCAACTACCATATGAGGAATCGGGGCTTGAAGTTGCACAGCTTCTTTCGCTAGCTGATTGAATAATTCTTTACAAAAGAGCACATTTTGAGCAGCTTCAAGTTTTTGTTGCCAATGCATGTCAGGATTGGAAGATGGTGCGCCAGATCCCAACAAATTTATATTGGCAGAACAGAGGTCCTCTTGATCTAAAATGTGGGAAAAATTATTAGGAAAAAGAAGCAACATTAATCTAATATTATTTTAGATTTTGTCCCTATTCAGGCTGCGTTTTTAAATTTCAAATGTTTCTAGTCGACAAAAACAACAGATTAACATAAATTAAATTTATTTGCAATGTATCATAAAAGCTAAAACACTTAGGACAACCAATGTCACTATTAGATGTATGATTTTTTATATTTTTCCAATTTAATATATTATTTTCATTAGAATAACAAAAATTAATATTTTTGGCATGACCATGACAAGCTATAAAGGGACTCACTAATCTCGTCAAGAAAGCTCATCGTAGAATTCAATTTCCTCTATTTGATTTTACAAACAATACAAACCTCCCTAAATTCGCGTTTGTTTAGAATAATCTGGTTTAAATGTTTAATATGCTTAAACTGACTGGGGAATACATTTTACATGGGCCCCTAAAAATTAGAACTGATTATTTTTTCCAACCTACTTTTTGGCCACAATAAGTTTTTTAAAGCGTTTATCTAAATTTAAAAACATATAAATCTCTAACACAATTATGTAAAAACAACATTAAATAATGCCAAATAAAATGTCACAGGAAACCAAGTAGCGGATAGACTCTTTCATTTCTGTATAGTTCCGATTTTCTCTGTTCCAATATAAACAGTTGTTAAAGTTTTTTCACTTTATCTTTTCAAGATCTTATTAACCTTCAAGGAAAAGATATTAGGTTAAAAGTATGTTTTCCTATGAAGATTATAATTCTGATTAAAAAAAAATTATACTGTTTATTGAAAAGGTATGCAGTTTCTTGCTTTATTATCGACTTGCGACATTACATGTTTTATGTGCAGTAGCAGAATCTAGAATTTAATAATTATATTGTATAATTATTTATCTCTAAACATGTCAACACAATCGCATACTCCACTAATTAGAAAAAAAAAATTAGTCACAGCTATTCTTGTTTTCTATAGTTTTAAATGTGTTCTACTTTAACAATTAACATACACAGTACAAATTAAAATAAACACAAGAAAAACCCTCAATAAAAAACTGTAAGATTATTTTGTAGTACATATTTATTTAAAAAGATGGATGGTAAGTACTAAAAGAGACTCCAAAAATTACAGAATAAAGATTTAACGACAAATACAGTAAATAGGTATATCATCATTTATTCACCATTAAATTTCCTATATCCTATATCCTATATACAATATACAAAAATGTATTAGGCTAGTCAGGCATGCAAACAATGAAAGTCAATAAACAAAATAGAGACAATTACAATAATAATTAAGTCAGACAAACAATTGTTTCAAAAACATATATCAAAAGGTTTTACGAGTTAAGAAAGTTGTTGACAGAAAAGCACACGTTTTTGGCTCAATAAAATTTAACCTTTTATTAAATCCTTTTTATGACGGTTGCCAATAAGTGCCCAACTGTGTTGTAACATTTAATACTCACATTTATGTGGGAGACCAGGGAGAGCTTTGTACTATGCCTAATCTAGAAAACGGTAAATGTAATTCTGATGGCTTTCTAGTATTATGTGAGTGGATACTGAAGGTATTTTTATATCTAATATACTTTTTCTAACATACGTTATGAAATGGTAGATATACATGGATGGTAATGTCAAAAGTTCATATTTCTGAAACAGTGGCTTGAATGATGTTCTTTGGTTGACATTATCCATACATGATAATATTCTTTTTTGGCCTATACATTCCTTTTCCATATAAGGTGAAGAATACTAGTAAAGCAAGCCCTACTGTAAATCTGAAAAAAAGTATTTCTCACATTCCATTCATTAGAATGTAATAAGAGACGCTAAAAGATTGACAATGCGATGAACCCACATTAATGTTTGATCAAATTAATGCCTCAAAATTTTAAAGTTGCCTAACTTTATTAACAAATGTTCCCTCAACTTTGCTTTGGAAGGAACTGCACGAATACATTTATTTTTGTATTGACTCTCAGTCCATTCAAGTTACTCTTGGAATTCTTTCGAAGCACTTTTACATTTGTCTCTGAGAGTTTATGTTTTCTGGACCCTGCTGGGCAAGATTTAATAATTTTTGCCACCTTTAGGTTATTGAGTAAATCTGATTAAGACCAAGTCACTTAGTTTAGTACCCAATAAGGTCGATCACAAATAAATTTTAACTCTTTTAAGGGTCTAAAACTAAGTTTCTTCTGAGCAGATAGTGACCGCTTTTTAACACGAATAGAATATTAGGGATATATCTGCCTTGAAGAATATTATTTTTAAGTTCAATATTACCACTGTTAAATGGAGGTTCTTACTGCATTCTCTCTTTACGTTGTTTCGTTTATAATTTGTGACAAAGCACCCCCATCTTTTTAACATTAATGCTGATAACTACTCGCAGGATATGTCAATTGTGATCAGAAATAGAGCATCCCTTATCACAACATTACTTTTTTCCAAGAACGTCTATATTTTAGAGCAATATGCATATATATATATATATATATATATATATATATATATATATATATATATATATATATATATATATATATATATATATATATACATATATATATATATATATATATATATATATATATATATATATATATATATATATATATATATATATATATATATATATATATATATATATATATATATATATATATATATATATATATATATATATATATATATCAAATATTTAACACATATTATAAATAATATAACAAATATAGATTTTTAAATTTTTTACAATATGAAAATATATATACTTATTCTGAATATATATTATACAGTGGTGAGAATTTTAAAATATATAAAATAATATATATATATATATATAGGAACAGAATATATATATATATATATATTTAAATATATATATCAGGAAATATATGTATACTGTACCCTCTCCAATTTGTCAATATGCACTTATATATATATACTTTAACCTGCTTCAAATAAGGGAATAAAAAGCCATCATAAGGTTTCAGGTGACTTGAACTCCCGACTAGATCGTATAAGAAAACCCAAATTTCGATAAGACTTGGAAACAGTATCTTCAATATGATGAATAAATGAAAACCTGCTATCAAGTATGGTTCCTAAGTCCTTCCATATGATACCCACACTGCATAGAAACTCTACTTCTACTAAATGACAAAACATTACATTTATTGATGTTGAGGGGCAGTTTGATTTTTTTTTTCACACCATTGATTTAGTGATACAAAATAAGGCTCAAGTTTCGGCAATCATCAAGTAAACAGTTATTATTCATACCGATAACGATGTCATTTATAAAGATGTTAAAAAAATAGGGGACCTAGGATAGACCTATTTATTTCGGACAGATTGACAATCCAGTGCGTGGTTTTGAAAATCCAAGTCGACTAAGTAAACCGAATCACCGGATTTACGAAAACATTTGTCGGTGTACCGATCCGCTTGGTATATGAGTGGTAATTGCTACTACGTACTAAGTATTTTTGACCCCAGATAACTTCTGTACATAAATGAGACAAATTTTATCCCATGCAGTATGATTGGCATCGATAGTATTGTCAGAGGTCCTGTTTGTTAAATTATACAGCTAACATGTCATTTTAAATTGTGTTGTGTACCGTTACTAATGTCATTAGGAAAGTTTAAAAAATTGTAACATAAAACTTTGATTTAAAAAAAAATGTTTTTCTTAGTCTCTACAAAACTATTTTCCTTAGGCCTATCTATGGATATGTTTCTTTTGTTGGTTGGCTTTGTGATTTTAAAATCATTTAGTTGCAGATCAAATTATTTTTTATTTATTTATTTAAGATCAGCAATACTTTAAGTGGAAAATTTTGTAAAAACACCAAAATCTTTGCCCTAAGCAGGTTTTTCATCTTTTTGACGCAGTTTATGTAATAACGAAAAAATATTCTTATCGAAATTTTGGATTGCCATGAACCGATTCTACCTCATTATGACTTCGGAAATTGTATCTTTTATTTATAGATATCTAATGATACATGCTATTTTGGCATAGAGTATGTATGAAATGGTATATATATATACTATACGACACATATAGTAAGGTAGGGTATGTATGCTCAAAATAAAACAAGAATTTCATATAAACACTACGGACCTATATAAGCCCCAAAAATTAATGGAAAATTAAGTAACTTTTTAACCACGTGATATATATTAATTTGTTTAAATATAATATATAGGTAAGACTCCTTAAAAACCATGACAAAGAAATTCTAGTCTACTCACTGCTCCAGAGACTCACATAACTTCATTTCTTTTTATATATAAACCTTAAAGGTTTTTTTGGATATAGGAACATTTTACACTGCTAATATCAATGGTTTCAAAAAAGAAATGACCGCAACAGTCTAATATCACAAAGTAGTTTATTAGTATTATATTATATATATATAGTTCCGATTTTCTCTGTTCCAATATAGTTTTTTCACTTTATCTTTTCAAGATCTTATTAACCTTCAAGGAAAAGATATTAGGTTAAAAGTATGTTTTATATATGAAGATTATAATTCTGATTAAAAAAAAATTATACTGTTTATTGAAAAGGTATGCAGTTTCTTGCTTTATTATCGACTTGCGACATTATATGTTTTATGTGCAGTAGCAGAATCTAGAATTTAATAATTATATTGTATAATTATTTATCTCTAAACATGTCAACACAATCGCATACTCCACTAATTAGAAAAAAAAAATTAGTCACAGCTATTCTTGTTTTCTATAGTTTTAAATGTGTTCTACTTTAACAATTAACATACACAGTACAAATTAAAATAAACACAAGAAAAACCCTCAATAAAAAACTGTAAGATTATTTTGTAGTACATATTTATTTAAAAAGATGGATGGTAAGTACTAAAAGAGACTCCAAAAATTACAGAATAAAGATTTAACGACAAATACAGTAAATAGGTATATCATCATTTATTCACCATTAAATTTCCTATATCCTATATCCTATATACAATATACAAAAATGTATTAGGCTAGTCAGGCATGCAAACAATGAAAGTCAATAAACAAAATAGAGACAATTACAATAATAATTAAGTCAGACAAACAATTGTTTCAAAAACATATATCAAAAGGTTTTACGAGTTAAGAAAGTTGTTGACAGAAAAGCACACGTTTTTGGCTCAATAAAATTTAACCTTTTATTAAATCCTTTTTATGACGGTTGCCAATAAGTGCCCAACTATGTTGTAACATTTAATACTCACATTTATGTGGGAGACCAGGGAGAGCTTTGTACTATGCCTAATCTAGAAAATGGTAAATGTAATTCTGATGGCTTTCTAGTATTATGTGAGTGGATACTGAAGGTATTTTTATATCTAATATACTTTTTCTAACATACGTTATGAAATGGTAGATATACATGGATGGTAATGTCAAAAGTTCATATTTCTGAAACAGTGGCTTGAACGATGTTCTTTGGTTGACATTATCCATACATGATAATATTCTTTTTTGGCCTATACATTCCTTTTCCATATAAGGTGAAGAATACTAGTAAAGCAAGCCCTACTGTAAATCTGAAAAAAAGTATTTCTCACATTCCATTCATTAGAATGTAATAAGAGACGCTAAAAGATTGACAATGCGATGAACCCACATTAATGTTTGATCAAATTAATGCCTCAAAATTTTAAAGTTGCCTAACTTTATTAACAAATGTTCCCTCAACTTTGCTTTGGAAGGAACTGCACGAATACATTTATTTTTGTATTGACTCTCAGTCCATTCAAGTTACTCTTGGAATTCTTTCGAAGCACTTTTACATTTGTCTCTGAGAGTTTATGTTTTCTGGACCCTGCTGGGCAAGATTTAATAATTTTTGCCACCTTTAGGTTATTGAGTAAATCTGATTAAGACCAAGTCACTTAGTTTAGTACCCAATAAGGTCGATCACAAATAAATTTTAACTCTTTTAAGGGTCTAAAACTAAGTTTCTTCTGAGCAGATAGTGACCGCTTTTTAACACGAATAGAATATTAGGGATATATCTGCCTTGAAGAATATTATTTTTAAGTTCAATATTACCACTGTTAAATGGAGGTTCTTACTGCATTCTCTCTTTACGTTGTTTCGTTTATAATTTGTGACAAAGCACCCCCATCTTTTTAACATTAATGCTGATAACTACTCGCAGGATATGTCAATTGTGATCAGAAATAGAGCATCCCTTATCACAACATTACTTTTTTCCAAGAACGTCTATATTTTAGAGCAATATGCATATATATATATATATATATATATATATATATATATATATATATATATATACATACATATATATATATATATATATATATATATATATATATATATATATATATATATATATATATATATATATATATATATATATATATATATATATATATATATATATATATATATATATATATAGTATCAATTATCAAATATTTAACACATATTATAAATAATTATAACAAATATAGATTTTTAAATTTTTTACAATTGCAGTTGAAAATATCCAAATAATACTTCAAACGATTCTGAAGTGAGTATATATTATACAGTGGTGAGAATTTTAAAACGTTCGTTCTAGGCTTTGGTAAATAAAATAATGGTGATGACTGAGCTGGTCTAGCTGCCACGTGAAAGGTAATCTGAGATAGTAGATTAGGAACAGAAATTTTATTATATACTAACTTGTACAAAAATGTGGGCAGAAAATTGTTTTCTGAAGGGTGTCCCATTTAAATGTTAAAAGTAGACTTTGTCAGGAAGTATCAAAACGTCGGTAAGATCCATCAATTTTAAAACTCAGGAAACTTAAAGATGTATACTGTACCCTCTCCAATTTGTCAATATGCACTTGATCATTCCAGTGCCAAATAGAGAAGGCATACTTTAACCTGCTTCAAATAAGGGAATAAAAAGCCATCATAAGGTTTCAGGTGACTTGAACTCCCGACTAGATCGTATAAGAAAACCCAAATTTCGATAAGACTTGGAAACAGTATCTTCAATATGATGAATAAATGAAAACCTGCTATCAAGTATGGTTCCTAAGTCCTTCCATATGATACCCACACTGCATAGAAACTCTACTTCTACTAAATGACAAAACATTACATTTATTGATGTTGAGGGGCAGTTTGATTTTTTTTTCACACCATTGATTTAGTGATACAAAATTAAGGCTCAAGTTTCGGCAATCATCAAGTAAACAGTTATTATTCATACCGATAACGATGTCATTTATAAAGATGTTAAAAAAATAGGGGACCTAGGACAGACCTATTTATTTCGGACAGATTGACAATCCAGTGCGTGGTTTTGAAAATCCAAGTCGACTAAGTAAACCGAATCACCGGATTTACGAAAACATTTGTCGGTGTACCGATCCGCTTGGTATATGAGTGGTAATTGCTACTACGTACTAAGTATTTGAGCCTTGACCCCAGATAACTTCTGTACATAAATGAGACAAATTTTATCCCATGCAGTATGATTGGCATCGATAGTATTGTCAGAGGTCCTGTTTGTTAAATTATACAGCTAACATGTCATTTTAAATTGTGTTGTGTACCGTTACTAATGTCATTAGGAAAGTTTAAAAAATTGTAACATAAAACTTTGATTTAAAAAAAAATGTTTTTCTTAGTCTCTACAAAACTATTTTCCTTAGGCCTATCTATGGATATGTTTCTTTTGTTGGTTGGCTTTGTGATTTTAAAATCATTTAGTTGCAGATCAAATTATTTTTTATTTATTTATTTAAGATCAGCAATACTTTAAGTGGAAAATTTTGTAAAAACACCAAAATCTTTGCCCTAAGCAGGTTTTTCATCTTTTTGACGCAGTTTATGTAATAACGAAAAAATATTCTTAGTCGAAATTTTGGATTGCCATGAACCGATTCTACCTCATTAGTGACTTCGGAAATTGTATCTTTTATTTATAGATATCTAATGATACATGCTATTTTGGCATAGAGTATTGTTTGAAATGGTATATATTTGCTTGAACTTTACTGATACGACACATGTTTAGTAAGGTAGGGTGCCCCAGAAGACTGTGACAACATTTGGGGAGAGAATATGTATGCTCAAAATAAAACAAGAATTTCATATAAACACTACGGACCTATATAAGCCCCAAAAATTAATGGAAAATTAAGTAACTTTTTAACCACGTGATATATATTAATTTGTTTAAATATAAGGGATACTAGGTAAGACTCCTTAAAAACCATGACAAAGAAAGCCTTCTAGTCTACTCACTGCTCCAGAGACTCACATAACTTCATTTCTTTTTACCTGCCTTATATAAACCTTAAAGGTTTTTTTGGATAGTAGGAACATTTTACACTGCTAATATCAATGGTTTCAAAAAAGAAATGACCGCAACAGTCTAATATCACAAAGTAGTTTATTAGTATTATATTAGTACGGGTAAAGGAAAATAGTTAAAAAACGTGTTTAAAGTTTGCAGGTTAACTTCAAGAAATCCTATAACTTTACAAGATACAGCCTTTTCGGTCTCCATTTGTTCAGGTTCGGTCTCCACTTGTTACTAAAACAAATAATACCTAATTCTGAAAAAATGAGGGAAAAATGTAGTACTAAAATATTCACTAAAGAGGTTTAAACTTAAATTGGGTCTAACTTGACAGTTGTAGGTTAAAGATAACATATGCATCTTTGGCACAAATATATTTTTTAAATGTCATAATTACAAAATATGACAGCAAAATAAAATCGGCGAATTGAAAGTTTCAATTGCCATGGCAACTAGACTATACTCACTCTACAGACAAATCAACTCCATTTCTACTATGCTTACATCCTGCAAATGTAAAAAATTTCTCTACATATGCTCAAGACAGTCTAAATACATAATATCATTAATATCTGTTAAATCCTGGCATATCCTTTTAACAATGCGAAGAATTTTAGTTCTGCTCTTAACCATCCAAAATAAATAGAGTGGGACTTAACATAATTTCACTTCTAATGCACCATCCACATATCTGGTTTATAACTTCTTGAAATAATAAAACCTTGATTTCAATGTAGTTGAACCGAGGGGTGTTTCACTCTAGGCAGTGGTGCACATTTTTTAAGAAGTGGAACCGCAGGGGCGGCAATAACGGCAATATTACATTTATTCATCAACGGAGCAGGTCCAATTACAATAGTATAAAAAAAAACATATAAACACTTAATATCTAACAATAAAGTACCGTACATACAAAGTATATTGATCATTTTGTTAATAAATACACCTAAAACACCTATAATTTATTGTCACATTTTTTTTGTCATATAATAAAACAAAATGTTTAACATATAATACCTATACTGAACATACATAACAAAGATAAACATGATAAAAATATACACATATTTAATTTTTCTTTTCTTAATAAAATTTTATACCTAACTTAAGAATACCAATACAGAAATCCATCACAATCTCTCCCTACAACCATCCACAACAAAATCAGAAATATACTAGAGGCTATAGAAATGAATTCCTAATCTGACCCAATGAGGAACTGAACACATCAAGGGTAAGTTCATTGGCAAAGGCCATCATACGATTCATGGAGTTAAACTGTCCATAAATCGTACGATGTCTCTCTAAAGAAAATGTTGGCACATGTCTCAAGTTTCTTGCAGGAACATTTAAGTTCACTAAGTAAAGAAGATCCTCACACTGAATAACATTGTTAATTAATTTATAAATAAACAGCTTATCACAGTTTTTCCGTCTTTGATATAAAGTTTTAATATTTAATAAATTCATAATGGTAGAATATTCGATTGCATCACCAGGTATGGAAAGCTTGAAACCTATATAACGTAAAAATTTGTTTTGTATGCGCTCAAGTGCATTGATATGAACAGCAAAGTGTGGTGACCAGCCACAAATGCTGTTCTCTAAATGACTTCTTACAGATGCAATATAGAGAGTTTTAAGAGCAAAAATATTTTTAAAGTGTCTAGTATGACGTTTTATAAAGCCTAGCATTTTCAGTGCTTTATTGCAACATGCTTCAATATGATCCACAAAAGTGAGCATTTTATCAAACATTACACAAAGATCCCTTACAGTATCAACCTTATCAACAACAATATTGTTTATATGGTATATATTAGACTGTGGGTATTGTTTACGAGAAAATTGCATATATTTACATTTCTTCACATTAAGAGTCACATCATTCAATTCACACCAGTCTACGAACCTCAGAAGATCATCCCGTAACTCATTGCTTGAACTTGAGGAATCAAGGACTTTAAAAATTTTCAAGTCGTCTGCATAGAGCAGGTATTGACAATGATAAAAACAACAATAAACATCATTAATAAATAAATTGAACAATAGAAGGGCGAGATGACTCCCCTGCGGCACACCCGAGGTGACATCGATTGTACGAGAATAGATGCATTTAATCCTGACAATCTGCTGTCTTCCCACCAAATAGGAGTGTAACCAGGATAGAAGTGTGCCCCCCACCCCGTACTCAAATCAACGATGTTCAGTGACAAACTGTTCAGGTTCACAGTGTTTTTGAATGGAAAATTTAAGAGATTGCCACGATCATCTGTACTATTCTCCGATGGTACATATACAGAAAAGAAGTGAGTTGCAAAGAGTTCTGCAATATCTCTCCCATTCCTACCTGAACTACCTCTGTAACTCATTATTGATGGTATTTCATTATCCTTTATAAGAGTGTGGACATATCTCCAAAAGCTTCTCGGGTCCTCACATATACCACTCTCAGTTTTAGTGATATAATCAGAATAACATTTATCAGAAAGAGATCTACATAAGGATCTTAAATTACTAAATTCCAAGTAATCAGAGAGTAAATTGGTTCTTTTAAATTTTGCATGAGCAATTTTTTTTTTTAATGATACTAGTTTTCAGCTCCGGACTGAACCATATCAGGAATTTGAAATTATTTTTATTAATTTTTTAGGTGTATACAAATGAATTAAGTTATTTATACAATTATAAAAATATACCACATCATTTTCTACACAAGATGTGAGGACAGAGTCCCAGTGAATATTAATAATAATGTCATTAATAGCATTATAATAAGATTTAGTAAAATCATAAATTTCATCTTCATATTCGATAACATTACATTTAATATTACCCAAAAGAATTAAAATTAAAGCAGGATGGTGCCTTTCACAATTTAAAAGAATGTCAGTTGCAATTTCTACCCTGTCGTACATATTATCACTAAAAACCAAATCAAGAATTACATTATTAGCATTAGGAATATTGTTAATTTGAAAAAGATTAAGAAATGGAAACGTTTTTACCACTGACTCAGCTGCAGCACAGTACCCAGTTGTTGATGCCCCAAGTGAGTCGTTAGACCATTTTAACTGTGGTAAGTTATAGTCACCTGCAACACACAGTCCATAATCTGGAAAGTTCTGAGCAACATCCTCTACAGCCTTACAGTGAATGTTGTAAATTTCGGCAGATGATCTCGGTAGAATGTAAACACAACAAAATATTTTATCGAATTGCTTTGTCTCAATAGCAACCTAGATTTCTTCAGAATTGTCATCCGCAACGTTGAGTAACCTACTGGGGAGGTGGCTACGTACAGCAATCAATACTCCTCCGTTTCTGGATTTTCCTGTTAAAGACACACTTCGATCTCTTCTGTATATATTATAGTTATAAAGACTGAGTTCTGCATTAGATATACTATCATTAAGGGAGGTCTCGTTTAACATTATCACATCATAATCACAGTTAGCAATATTGCGGCTTAATTCAGTCAATTTTGTTCTTAGGCCATTAACGTTTTGGTAATATGCATTTATTTGATCAGACCTTACTGTGTTGGTGAAGGTCTTCGTCGGTTGTGGTAAAAATTTCGATGATATTGATTGGAATTATTAATGGTGCGATGTTCCCCAAACTTTCTTCTATTAGTTTGATAATCATTAATTTCAATGTATTCAGGCCAGAAAGTGCAGCTTCTCAGAAGATCAATAAAGTCTGGAGTAACCCCCACCTTAAAAGACCTATACTCTCTTCCTCTTCTTAAGTCTTGTATAGTTACTTGGTCGGTTGTTATGTGTGGAATTTTGTCTTTAATGTAATTCAAAACAGAGATGCAGGTGGCTGAGTTAATCACTCTACCAACAAAGAGGCACCTCTTCTCAGCAACACCCAATAGGGCAGGTCCATCCTCGACTCCGTCATCAGCTTTATGTCGTTCAACACCCTGTAATTTCACTTCCGAGTCCGCAATGTTATTATTTGTTTTATTACTGGTAATATCTGAGAGAATGTTATTGTCAGTATTGGAAAACAGCAACAGCCCTGATAGTAATGAGATCGCTGATGAAAATCTAAATGACGTGTTGCAATATGAAATAGAAGCACGTAACTACAATTCATCTAAATATTCAACTAGTTAGATATTCAACACTGTGCTGGCTATTTTTTGATAATAAAGGTCACCTTCCACAGACAGCCTTATGAGGGTTTGTAGTATAAAGCAAAATACAATTTTTAGAAGAAGACTTAGTTTCCAGTAATTTTGTCTGCTCATAAAACGAAGATGTACAGGTTGTTACAGTAGAATTTATTTTTTATGGGCTACTAAAGCTGGACGGTAATGTCCCTTTTCGAATTCGTAAATGTACTAGAGAAAAAATAGGCAAATTGTATAAGAATGCTAAACGTTCTTGATTTACTCTTTAACCTGTTAGTATTTTTAATTAAAGTAAGATGTTAACTTCTTTTTTTTAATGACAAGGCCCTATTTACTACCTTATATGAGGTATTTCCAGAATTAAAAAAATAAAAAATATCAGATATCCTCAAATATTAAAAATCAGTTAAATTCTGTATTAATTAAAAATATATGATCCTCGTTCATTAGTGCTTATTTATTTGTTGTCGAGAAAATTTAGATATCTTATGTAGTTATTGTGATATTTACTACAAAAATAGATTTTATGCTTTATAGCTAGCTATTCTTCTAAGTAGATTCTAATCTGCTCGAATTCTGCAAGTTAATTTATTTATTTATTCAGAGTACACTACAGAATCAAGATTCTAAATGGTATACAAATTAAAAAAAAAGATGAAAAATAAACTAATGTAAACTAGACTAAACTAAAAGATAATACTAAAACTAAACTACATAAGAAAAAAAACAAAAGAGTTGAACCTAGGGTTAAACATAAGGTTAAAGGTAGGACTGGACTACAGAGGTACAACGAAGGCTTATAAATAACTAATGTACAATTCATTAATGGTTAGACCATAGGGCATACAAAATGTAAATTAGTGAAATAATATTAAATGAATAAAATGAGTGAATTAAAATAGAACGAATAAAACGATCAAGCTGCGCCGATCTTCAGGAATCTTTTGAGGGCAGGAAGCCTAATGTTAAAGATGCGGAGTCATTACAGAATTTATTATGATCATGACATAGGCGGTCAATAAAGGAGTTTTGGCCCTAATTGGTGAGGTGTCTTCCCAGATATTCAATACGTCGTTAAATACGTCGAGTCGGCTCCCAGTACTTTATATATTTTTGATAGTTTTATTGTGTTTTAAATGTTATATGTAGTATCATTTTAAAGGAAAAAGTGTCTATTATGCAGTGATAATGTTTTCAAGGTGTGGAAGACTATATTTATGTCCTAAAACATTTAATTATTTAACTGTGTTTGTGAAATTATTTAAAAGCCATCTAGATGTAAAAAAAGGAAAAAAAACAAAACTGTATTTTTATCTGTAAGGTGATAAGTGCTCAACAGTAATTTATTCACAAAAAACATTTTTTTGTTTAGAGAAGCTACCATTAAATGCTTCTCTGGCATTTTAACATAAACATTGAATAGTTTGATATACTTCTAAGGGAATTCCCTTTTTTTGTGGCTTTGTTATTGTTATTGTTATTATTTGGGCAATGGTTTATTGAACTTTTGAAGGAAAGTGAGCAGGACCGGACTGGCTTTATTTACTGTTTTAAAGACAATGTTATAGAAAAAACTGGTTAACAGATTTTGGAAATGAAATTGTAATTATTAAACTTAAACGCATCACTTACCACAACAGAGGAAAAGATATTAACAAGCTTTATACTTCTAAAGAATCCCAAGAAGATAGACAGAGGGAAAAAGAAATGATATGTTTAAAGAATAAACTTGATAAGCTAGCCGAGGAGAACAATTTAAAGGATGTATCGATGGAAAAGGAAGGAGCAGAATTAGAGGAAATAATACAAACTTTAACTAGCAAGGTGAAAAACCTGGAAACAGAAAATACATCAAAAGATAGATACATACAACGACTAAAGAGAAATACAAAGGATTTTCAGGATGAGGTTTTTATAGTTGAGAAAGACTTTAAAACACAAATTGAAGATCAAAAACTACAGATAGTTAAACTTAATAAAGAAGTTGTGAGTTATGTGGATAAAATTAATGCTCTGCAAGTTTACACTGCTAACTTGGAGCAAAATAACAAAAAGTTTAAAGAGGACCTACTGGAGTTTAATGAAATAAAACTGAGTTTGATCAACTCTATTAAAGTACTCGAAGAAGAGAATAACTGCTATCTTTTAGAACTAAAGAACGCCAAGGAAGAGTTATTGCTGGAAAAAAGTAAAATGATGTCACATGCTTATGATGATTGTACCAATATGGAATTATCACAAGATGTACGTGAAAAAACAATATCGCATGATGATGGTGACAATTCGGGAAAGGACAGACATTTAAAACGGATACTTCTACTGTGTGACCAGTCTGGCTATGGTATGAGTGGTATTCTGAAGCGCTCAGCACGTGATTATAGTGTGGAGACCATTATTAAACCAAATGCTTGCTTTAATGATGTTATAAGTGACTTAAGTTCTCTAACTAGCAACTATACAAAAAACGACTTTGTTATAATTATGGCAGGTAAAAATGACATTAAGCATAACAAATTTCCATCTCTTAGAGATCTAAAAACTTAGTTAAGTTGTCTAATACATACCAATATTATCTTGATCTCATTGTCTTACATATATAGTGATTTGGGAGTAAATATTAACACCAATAACAGAATTTATAAATTTAATTGTAAAATGTCTGATTGTGTTGCTAAACTTAATCTTTACACAGAAGGAAATGTCTATTTTGTTGACTGCAATAATTCTGATGGTTCAATGTGCACTAAGAGGAATTTTATTAAAGACATTATCTATATATTGAATTATGCTAATACATGTAAATCTTTAACTTTTATATCTTGTTTAAATGATCAATATTTAAGTGTAAATACTCCAGAACGTTTTTTGGAGAATTGCCCATTGGAAATAGTAGGGGAGTAACCAGGGTGGAACTAGGTCCCAACTATCCTGAATGTGAGTATGATAATTTATCGCCATATAGAAAAAAGGGTAGGAATTGTCCGGATAAAAAATTTAAATTCTCTATAGCCCAATTAAATGTGCAATGTTTAAGAAATAAAATAAGTGAAATTGAGTCTCATAACCAGGATTCCTTTAACATTATCTCATTTACTGAACACTGGATGAGAAAAGAGGAAACTGAGAGGATACATTTGGACAATTATTCCTTAGTAAGTTGGTACTCTAGAATTAATTTTGCTCACGGGGTCGTAGTAATATTAATAAAGAATGACGAGTCTGTTTATTTTGGTGTTTGTAGAGCAATCGAGGACTTCTCCACAGAGGTGGATGGTGAGCTGTGTGCTGTTGAATCTGAAGAATATAATTTGCTTTTGGTAACAGTATACTGTTCTCCTTTGGGAGATTATAACAATTTTTTAAATATATTTGTACAAATCTTAAACATAATTTTTTTAAAAAAACGTATAATTATTATAAATGGCGATTTCAATCTAAAATTTAATACAGCTGACAAAAAAACATTGGAATTCATTGACTTAATGAACTCGTATCATCTCCATTATACTATCAATACTGTTACCAGAGTAAATGCATGTCTGGATAATGTTTTTTGTAATCTAGATGTGGGAGATTACTCTTCATATACTTTTGATTGGTTTCTTTCTGACCATCTAGGCGTGGCAATTGAAATGGATGTTAATCCAAGAATCCAACCGACTGTACCATCTCGGTCTGTACGCCTATAAGTGAGCGAGGTTTGTCTGAATTTTACCTTTTAATAGGAAATATAAATTGGGACTTTCTGCAGGGTCCACTAGCTGTGAAGGAGAAGAGTGAAATGTTTGTGAGTGTTATTAACAATTGTATTTTAGCTGCATTCCCCGAGAAAACACTTCGTAGGAAACAGAATGATGTAGAGATAAATTTTTTTAATGATGAACTAAGAAAGATGAGGAATAATCTGGCTTTAATGCATGAAGTTTATAAGCGCTCAAATTCTAATGTTTTAAAGCAGGACATAAGAGATTATCGTTTAAATTATAAACATAAAATTGAAGAAGCTAAAACTAATGCTCATGATAGGTTTATAAGAAATGCTGGAAATCCTTCTAAGGCTTCATGGCAGATAGTGAATAAATATAGATGTGAAAAAATTAAAAAGGACCATTTTTGCACTTTAAATTCTGAAAACTTCAATGATTTTTTTGTTAATGTTGCCTCAGATATAGTTTATAATATTCCGCAGTCAAATCATTCATCCACTGATTACTTATATAGGTTAAATTTGAATGATTTGCCTTCCCTAGAGTTTCGGAAAGTGACATATATAGAAATAAGGGATATCATTTTTTCCCTTAGAAACACCCCTAGTCGCGATTATCATAGTATTAGCATGAGAATGCTTACGTGTGTTGGCAACATTATTGTTTATCCACTTACCAAACTTATTAATCATTGTTTAGAACAGAGTGTCTACCCGTCAGTATTTAAGGTTTCTGCTATCATACCAGTCTATAAGAAAGGAGATCGAAATGAGGTGTCTAACTATCGCCCTATTTCATTGGTGCCTCTATATAGTAAAATCTTCGAAAAGGCTCTTAAAGTAAGGATTGCAGAGCATTTTGATAGGAATAATTTATTTAATAAACAACAATTTGGGTTTCGACAGGGAATGTCAACAGTGGTGGCAATTAACAAAATTATTTCAATAATTACAGACGCTTTTGACCATGGTGAGTTTGCTTCTGTACTACTGTGTGACTTGACAAAGGCTTTTGATTGTGTTTCGCCTGACTTGCTAATACCCAAATTAAAATACTATAATTTTGCAGAAAAAAGTCTCAATCTAATTTATTCATATATGACAGGTCACTACCAACAGGTAGAATGCAATAACAGAACCTTGAGCTTAAAACCTTTCACATATGGATACCTCAGGGGTCGGTGTTAGGTCCGCTGCTATTTATCATTTATGTGAATGATTTAGCAGCTTGTGACCCTACTGTAGATTTTATTCTGTTTGCAGATGATACCACTGCTGCTAAAACGGGGAAAAACATTTTAGAATTGCAGACGAGCATGGGTGATACACAGTTGAGGGTGTCAGACTCGTTTCATGCGAATAACCTTAGCATGAATACAACAAAGACTGAAAACATGACGTTTACACTTAGTATATCTTTTAACAGTGAGAATAATCCAGAAGCTGTTAAATTCCTTGGTGTATATCTAGACCAGAAGTTAAACTGGCATTCTTATATCAAACATTAAACAAAAAAGCTTTCATCTAATATTTATGTACTGCGGAACCTACTCAATGCTGTTTCGGGGAGTGTTCTTTTCATGACCTATCATGCCCTTATTCAGTCCCACATTTATTATTTCCTGCTCTCTTGGGGACATGAAGTGGAATCTGGGAGAATTTTTGCCTTGCAACGTAGGGCAGTAAGAGTTGTTGGAGGAGTAACGTATCAGGCGGATTGTAGAGGCGCATACAAACAACTTAAAATTATGACTCAGCTCTGTATGTACATTTGTGAATGTCTTAAATATGTTAGGAATAATTTGAGTGAATATGTTAGGTTAAATGAGATGCACTCATACCAAATTAGAAATAATGATAACTTTTTAATCACATCCCATAGAATTAACAAATATAGATTTGCAATAAATTATCATGCTCCTAAAATGGTCAATATGCTTCCTAAGAATGCAAAAGGAACTAACACCATTTTTAAATAAGATTAAGTGTTTTCTTTTAGACCAAGCATTTTAAACCCTTGATGAATTTTATACTTTTAATTAATTAATTAATTAATAACACACATTTTAGCTAGTTTATTGTGACATTTTGTTTTGTGAAGTAGTCTTATTGTAATCTTGTTTAATTTTATTGTGTTTATTTCTGTTCTCTGAACTGTCTGTTTATTTTAAAGCAATTTTAGCTATTTTCTGTTTGACATGTGCTGTATTATAATCTTAATTAAGTACGGGCACTATATATTTCTTTTTTTTTAGGATTAGTATCATATTGACATGTGCAAACATTTTGTAAAAGCATGAATAAATACTTTGACTTAACGAAGAAGAGAAAGGTATGTCGCATACGCCAAGCTGGGACTAGAAGAACAGAGCTTATTTTCGTCTCTCAGCCAAGCAGCTTTCGACTCTCTCGATGTAGCATGTGTAGCGAGGATGCCATACGGTAGAGCAATATTCAAAATAACTATTAACAAAGCAGTTATAAAGTGATATGATGGCTCTGGTGTCCTTGAAATGTGGGGAAAGTCTCTTGATAAATCCTAGCATTCAAAAAGCCTTGCTTACAATGAAATCGATGTGCTCATTGAAGGGTAATATGCTGCCGAATACTACACCTAAGTCACTGACTGTTAAGGGGACCCCTAGGAGAAAGTTGTCAACCCTGTACATATTTCGTGTAGGGTTCGGGGATCGTGAGAAGTGAATATAAGAACTTTGCTATATTGACAGGTTTGTCTTGTACCAAAAGACAAAAGATCCATGTCGGACTGTAGTGCAGAGTTATTCGATGTGTTGGATGTAAAGAATTTTAAGACATCAGTGAACAGAAGACAGTTGCTGTTGATAAAGCAAGATGTGACAACGGTGATGTATAGGAGAAATAATATTGGTCCAATATGGGTGGATTCTTAACTGTGTTATAGTCCTCAATCTCGTCTAATTTTACATTTGAATTATTATCCATGTACAGGGTGGACTTTTATATTTCGACATGCATTTTTGCAATTCATTTTTTTACACAAAACTTATATTATTATATAATATAATATCTTCAACAAGTATCAAATTTTTAAGAATAAAGTTAAAAAGTTGAGTAAAAAAACACCAGTCAAATTTTTTTAAATAGAACACTATATATTCTACTTCTACTTGAAATATAATATATTCTACTTTAAATAGATCTCTTCTTTTATCAGGCACACACACACAAAATACTTTTTAAAAATAAAAAACCACACTGTCCAGTGAATCCCATTTTCGACACTTGCTGTAAAGCTCAACTATTACTAAGATAGAGGGGAAATGGCTTTCATAATATACTTTATCATTTTTTGTATGAAATTTAAGACGCCGGAAACAACATTTACATAGCCCCTTAAATTTTTGAGATATAGGGTGGGATTCAAAAAATGTTGTTTTTAACAATACCGCGTAACTTGTTTCAAGGGAGATAAAAAAAATGTATTATGTATGTTTGCTTAATTTTCCGTTCTATATAGTTCATGGATTAAGACTTTCAATCCGAAGTTTCGTATTATAGGTTAGTGTAGGATAGATAATTAGGTTAGTTTTAACATTTTTTTTTCCATAATAGACAATGTGTTACAGAGAAACGAAAAATCATAATTTCATAGAATTTATCATAGAAAAACCAATTGTTTGAAATGCATGCATGTGATACATCACTGGTTTTGGCAAGTCGAGAAGTTAAAGTGAAATAAAAAATCCAGGTTTGTATTAAGAAAAAATAAGTTGATGTTGGGCTCGTAAGGCACCATCACATAACTAAAATTATTGATAAAACTGTTTATTATCTCTTGCAATATGAAAGTTAATGGATATATTCAAAATTGATGTTTTTCAAAAATAATGAAAATCAAATTAGTTTTGCTTAACATTTTCATTAGCTTCGAAATATCGAATAAAACTCAGAGTAAGTTTAGTCTACAATGTTAAGTAATGATATTAAATTAGTCTTAAAGTGTCTAAAAGTGGTTTAGGTTTTCACGGAAATAATGGCAGAAAAGCGGCAGTGTAGGCAGTAAGCTGAAAATATAGGAAATATACAGCTTTTTCAGTGATTACTGCCGAAATCGGCAGTGGTGTACATATTTTAGGTCGTGAAACACCCCTCGAGTTGAACAAAAAAATAAACAAATTGTTTTTCTAATTGTCGGATCTTCTGCTTGCTAAGCTCAGGACTGTGTTGCTATTTTCTTCCAAATGAGCTTTTATTTGAAATAATGTGAAGATCTAAGTTAACAAAATTTGAGGGAGAGCTATTTTCGATTTAGTCTGATAATGGAAAAAAATAACTCTACCTCTGGTAGAGATTGTATTTACTTCAGTAACATTTAGTTACCTACTATCACTAAAATGTTATAGATTTAAAGGAAATTTGAGTAATTAGGAGCGAATTCTGTCTTTTTAAATTTTGCAATTATAGAGCTATTAAAATTCGACAAAAACACAAATTTATATTAGATAAAACTATGGCAAAAAAATGTAAATTAAACTATATAAGTAGCAATGAAATACAAAACGACGTGGGAACTGCTTCGCCAAGTTTTGAAAGTAGAGTTTGGAAACGGACGAACCACAAATGATATCCTAGCCATGGCATCTGGGTGAATAGAATACCATAATGTCCACAAATCCTATAACTGGAGAGGCATCTGGCGAGTAGCTCAATCCCCAGTTGCATGGTTTAAAGGAATAATATTGAACTACTAAGTCTTTAATTTTTTTCTTTATGATATATTAAACGGATATGTTAAATGAACGTGTATTTGTCAAATATATGGATACTACTTTAAAAGTATGTACGGAACAATAGATAATTTAAAGTACAATATCTCTTTGCTCCTATACGTACCCTTTTGACATAACACTTCAATGTATGCTACTCCCTGTAATTCAGAAGGAATAGATACTTTAAGTGCACTGTTAGGTTTTACAGGTGGAACACCTCCTGGCAAAGGGCTACTTGGAGGACTACCCGGTTTTTCATCTTCCTCAGCTTTTGTTACCTACAAGTACAAACATTTTAAGAATTAAATTAATAATACATATCTATTTTTGTAATTAATAAACACATGTGCTTATATTGGTAAATTATTATTAACAATCTAGAATCTGCAGCACATGAAATTTATTAAATGTTTAAATTCCAAAATATTTCTTTTTTAGTAAATGTTAAATGAGTTGATTTGATTGATTAAATTATATTCATCTTATTTCACATTAAAGATATATATATATATATATATATATATATATATATATATATATATATATATATATATATATATATATATATATATATATATATATATATATATATATATATATATATATATATATATATATATATATATATATATATATATATATATATATATATATATATATATATATATATATATATATATATATATATATATATATATATATATATATATATATATATATATATATATATATATATATATATATATATATATATATATATATATATATATATATATATATATATATATATATATATATATATATATATATATATATATATATATATATATATATATATATATATATATATATATATATATATATATATATATATATATATATATATATATATATATATATATATATATATATATATATATATATATATATATATATATATATATATATATATATATATATATATATATATATATATATATATATATATATATGTGGAAATATCTTTGTATGTACATTACTAATAATTATAAATAGATAAATATATAAAATATAGGCACAATAATAGAATTTAAAAAAAAAATTCCCACCCCATTATATACTCCTCCAGACCATAACAACCTTTAACAATGGAATTAAATTTCTTTAAGCTATCTCCATTTCTTAACCTCTCCGATAGATGGTTATAGGATTTAATTCCTGCATTCCCAAATGTTGTTCAGCTAACTATCAGTCTGCTATATAGGATGTGTGTAAGGGAGCCCACGGTAGATAACTCCTTTGATGAAAGTAGTTTAAGTACTTATCATCATGCTGCATTAATAAGTGGATGTATATACTTGGCACAGTGAGGCCAAGAGCTTTAAGATGTTTCTTCACGAATCCAGTGGATTTAGTTTTTCAATTCACATTTTTTTTGTAGAATAAAAACTTTTTGTGTATCCCCTGCATCACCGGTGACAAAAATTATAATAAGGTGTGGACAGAAATAACCCATTTTACATTAAAAGAAGAGTTTTCAGACTGATAGTATCTCTCAATTGTCAGACCCCTAAAAATGTTATATTCTGAACTTGTTTTACTTTCGATTTTAAGTAGTATATTTTGGTTCACAAGTGTATCTGATTTACACCACTAAATTATATTATTAATAGAAGTGTGTGCTTCACATATATTAATGCGCATACTTTTAGAGCTCAGTAAAATATATTTTCCTCCAAGGAGTTACAAAAGATGGTAGGTCATTTACAAAGCAACATAATAAAATAGGATGGAGCCCAAAGGGAGGCCTATAATGAAATTTTTATATAAAGAGATTTTATTTCCTACACATGCAATGTGTAATCTTTCTGATAAATATGACCTTATCCACTCAATATGCCCCTTTAACTTCCATCCTATCCAGCTTTATATAATAATTGCTGATCCCCTGTATCAAATGCACAGCTGATATCTAAAAACAGGTCGATGATATATTCTTTGTTATTTAAACAAATAGTAATGTATGTTATCAATTCATTTAGTGCAGACATAGTAGATCATCTTTTAATAGTTATTATGGAGGAACAAAATAGCCATTTTAAAATTTAGTATCTAAAAACTACTTCTCCAGTCACTTAAAATTTTGCACAAAAATTAAGTATGAAACAGGGTTAAAGTGATAAAATTTTAGTGCGAGTCCTATATTGCAAAACAATTTTTTTTTTATTTATTTGTTAAAATTCCATTTCAATTTTTTATGGAAAAAAAATATTGATTTATTTTTTAAAGACTATGGACAAATTTAAAGGTATACAAAATAATTAGTAATAATGTAAGAACAAATTAAATTAAAAAATAACAAAAAAAAAAAATTGGTAAATTCACATTTACCCACAACTTCCTTCATACAGAATTCCACCTCCCCATAGATAACCCATTTTATAAATCCATGGGAATTGTATAAAGTTATTACCAAATAATTATATGCATATTTAAACTGTGTTATCTGTATATAATGAAATTCTGTAAGAGGGAAGTTTCAAAAAAGTAGAATAAGAATATCACGATTTAAATTGTGATTTAAATCAGTGATTTAAATCAAAGCATCTCTGTTGGATTTTGTAATATTTTCTTTATGTTTCATTTTGTCTTAAAATGGAAAAATAAGGTTAGCCCACTTTTGGAAATATTTCATATTTTTGTTTTTTTTTAACAAGTAGAACCTTTTATGAATGACTTATTAAAATTTTTGTCCAATTGTCCCCTCTCCCCACAGACATACTTATAATTTTATAATTAAAACTCGCATTTTTCTTTTTAAATTAAAATTACAGTGATTAGTCTCATCTGATAGGAGTCAAATATACACTTTTACAAAAAATTACTTATTCAATTTTTTAAGAAATTTTCGGAGTGAAATATATACTTTTAGAAAAAATTACTTATTAAACTTTTTAACAAATTTTTGTTCTATCAAAAAACAATATCGAATTTAACATTTAATCAAGGCCCGAGTTCGGCATGGGCAAGAGGGGCAAAACACATTAAGACCGATCTTGTTTTTCAACCCCCACTGGCTTTGCATTTTAACCTACTACATCATGTGTAAAATATTACTAGAGACACATTGCAATACAAAAGGCATGACCTATAATGTATGTGTAAACTAAATGCCCGTCTTAATACCAGCAAAAAAATGTAGTGTTACAGTTTTTAAAGTTTGATAATACTCAATAGTATAAACCTACATAAAATCACATTCAATTAAAAAAAAACATTTTACCTCAAAAGTCCCTGTTTGCAAATATTTGGATCCAGCAGTTCTGTAACTTAAATCTCCTATTATTGTATTTGAAACTTTCTTTAGTCTCCAATTTTGTCGTAACCTTAAAAGTTCTATATGAAAATCAGGTGTGGTACGGTTTCTAGCAGCTTCATTTTGTGAGGTTTTCAATTTTTCAGCACCAGCTAGCAATACATTAGCAGCACCTTTTATAAAATTACAAAAATTACATACCTAAGTAACAAAAATTAAAAGTTTTAGGTTTTATTATATTAAAATCTGTACCTGCTAAAGCTTTTTTCCTAGCATAAATCTGAACCATTGGCTTTGTTTCTAAAGGTTCTTGTTGCACAGGGTCTAATACCATATACCGTTTATCCTTTGCAATAGTGAGAACATCTGCTAGGACACCTATTTCCTGATGAGCGTTTCTTAACTTATTTCTAACAGAATCCCACGGCCATAAAGAAGACTGAAAAGCGTCTTTGCTATCACTATCAGATTTGGAATCATCAATAGCATCCTCTCGTTTCACCTCAGTATCAGAGGTTTTACTGAAATCTATTTTCTGGGCATATTTTGCAAGGCTTTCAGAAAGAGTTAAAGGGCTAAAAAATATTTATAGTTATAATCTATACATTTATTTATGCCTAGATATCAACCAAATAATTACTAACGGTTGGTAAATTTCTATTCCATCATAGGTTATTTCTTGTATTTGATTTTCTATGGGGGCTTCAACAGAAATATTCACGGTATTAAAAGACATTGTGTTATTACTTTTTTTTAAGTAATGAGATATTCAAAACGCTACTGATTGATGGACTGCAGTTACTGACACTACTGTTAAATAAAAACATTCCAAATTTATAGATTCATATTTGTTTAAATTGTTTATTAGCGTCCGAAGTGTCAATGGTGTCAGCATCAGCGTCACGTCACCTGTCACCTCACGTCAACGTCAAACCGCAAGTAGAGTAGAGCCATATATCAATCACGGTGAACGCAAAATAACCGGTGCTACTGGCAACTTGCCTTACACTTGTTTTAAACAAGGGCCTTACGTTAAAGCAGTTATTTTGCTACTTAGTGATTGGAATTTGAAATAGAAAGCGTGTTCGCGCCTTCATCAATAATTGAAATATAAACGGTAAATCGGTGAAAGCCGAGCCACTGTCAGGATGCCACGCACTGCAGAGGCTTGGAGTGGGATAGTTATTTTAACGATTGATTTGATATTAATCGCCGGGTCGCCGCTCAAGTGAAATAATGTTTTTGTAATTTGTTTTGGAAACGGTGTGGTGTTTTACTGTTGTTGATGAGTTGTTTTTGGTACTATGGGAAATATATATTGGTATTAATTTTTATTTTAAGGTAAAATAAAGGTATACTTAAAATAATAGGTATTCTATAGATAATTTTTAAAACTATCTAAATTGAATAAATTTTTTTACCACAACAACCTTTCTTCCGCTTTATTATTAGAATAAATATACTATTTAATGGTAGAATTGGTATTAGAACTCAAACAAGTAATTGGAGTTTTATTTTTTGGGGGATAACTACTGTGATTTTTTAAATAATATTAATGCTTGGCGGTGAGCTCAACATACATAATAATTTTGTTCAAAATCTATAAATCATTGAAAGGCGTGAGCGTGATAGCAGTTACGCTCCTCGTGTTGCGTAGTGAAAAATCACTGTTAAAAATAACGGCTATTTCAAAACCACTGTCACTTTTTCACCAGTTATATAACTCAAGTCTACCTGCAACTTGCCGCAACCGTGCGGACCTTAAGCTAAATGTAGTCAACTCGAATTTGTTAGGAAACTGCAGGATGGTGTCCTATATTAGACAAAATCTAAAGTGCACGTCCAACAGAGAGAATCAAGTGTCTCAGCTTCAAAGTTGACTTCGGATTGAACAAGGAGCTTGCGGATGGCAAGTAGAAATTCAATAAAAGTCGAATTTATAGGTTATAATTTTTCTTTTAGTTAAGTTAGTTGTTTTTATCGCAATAATGAAAAGACCCTTAATCTAATATTTTTGGGCTAATTCTGAAGGCATAGCCAAGACTAGGGTAGACATAAACTGCTAAAACCAGAATCAAAGAGACTAAAGAAAGTTACTAAATAATCTTCTTGCTCCAATTCAGTGTATTTTACATTAACATGTCAATTTCAACTTGGACTTTGAAGTGAATGTAAAGGCAGCTTTAAATTTATTCCTTGGTCTTGGCCGAGATGAGCAACCTTTATTTCAGGCTGTACTTGTGAGTTAATTTTTTCGTCGATTTTAAATGTAGAAAAGGTGGTATTAAAGTTTAGGAAATTGATTTTTTGGCCTTTAGAGTCTTTTAAATGAAGTGTTTTCATCATGCTCCAGTTTCACTAACCGTTGGTCTCAAACTTTTAGCACTGCTCTGTCAGATAATGACGTTTTGATTGCGTCATGTGTAGAACCTGGTGAAAACGTGTGGTTACGTAAATAAACAAATATAGGGAAACAATTAGCAATTTATGTGTAAAAGTTTATTTTTTAATAGCAATAGAGTACCTGTAATAAGCAATTTGTCATTTTTCATGAAACTTTTAACATCAGCCTTCAAATATGCAAAAACCCAAATAATATCAAACACAAAACTACAGGTAACATTAAAATTTCGCTGTTTGCAATTTGTAAACGAACTGCTGTATTTTGTTTGTTTCTGGAACCGTTAGCAATTTGACAGACCAGTTATCGAACCATTCAGCTGATGACGTCACTACTTACATAGTGAATTCTTGCGGTTCGAAGCGGACAGCCGAACTGGAGCATGGTGAAAACATCTATGCTATTCTTTGCTGTTGTGGATCGTGACTAAGTACAATATTGTTGTATAACTATCTGTATAAGTGATATTCATTAACCTTACTGATTTTTTCAGAGGTAAGTGAAAGAGTTTCGTGTTATATAATAATATTTTAACGTTCATTTATTTATTTAATTTTAATGAGCTGGTGATCAAGTCCACATAAAATACCCGGTACACGTTGCCGTGTATAGCGGTATATATATATATATATATATATATATATATATATATATATATATTTATATATATTTATATATATATATATACAGGGTGAGTCGGGAGGATCGCCCCAAACTCCAGGAGTGTGTTCTATGAAAGATACTGATTTAAAAAAACTCATATGTTCTTATTCGATTCTCATTTGTTTTCAACTTACAGCATAAATTAGAATATAAACAAGATTTAACAAATTAACGTTTCAATCATTAGATTTCATCATATTAAATGTTCAAAAATGCCCCCATTGAGCTCTAAACATTTTCGGCTTCGTCTACGTAGGGCACCTGTTGCTCTTCTAATTGCCTCATGCCTTTCTTTAATTTCATCTGCAATATTTCTGATACGCTGAATAAGTGCTTCTCGAGTGTCCACTCTCACTTTGTATACTTCATTTTTAACCAGCCCCATAAACAGAAATCGAGTGCAGTGAGGTCAGGAGATCTTGGAGGCCAAATAATAGGACCACCGCGACCAATCCAACGCCTTGGAAACCTCCCGTCTAAGTGTTGCCTGACTTGATGTGCGAAATGTGCTGGAGCTCCATCATGCTGGAAGTACATTTGCCTTCTGATATTTAGGGGAACATCCTCCAGTAGTCCTTGTAATTCATTTTCGAGAAATTCACAATAGTAGTCCCCTGTGAGGCGATTTTCCAAAATAAAAGGGCCAATGACATAACTATCTATCATACCACACCATACGTTTACCGAGAACCTATGTTGAAAGTTGCTCTCGACTGTTGCATGCGGATTTTCCTCTGACCAGACATGGCAATTGTGACTCTTATTAATACCGTCACGAGTAAATGTTGCTTCGTCCGTGAAAAGTATGCGCGATATAAGATGACGATTATTGTCTATCCACCGACAAAACTCCATACGTTTGGCAAAATCTTCTGGCTGTAGGTGTTGGATTTTTTGTAAGTGGTAAGGATACAAACCTTGCTCGTGGAGCGTATTTATCACTCTTTTTTGTGGAATGTCCAACTGAGCAGCCATTCTGCGTGAACTGATGGTTGCATCTTCTTCTACTAGGTCCAGAATATTTTCTACTTCTTCTAAAGTTTGTTGAGTAGCTCTTTCAGAAGTTGTGTTGGCGCTGGGAAGTGTTCCGCTTTCGCATAGTTTGTTGAAAACTCTCATAAATACTTTCTTATCAGGATGACGTTGAAATGGGAATCGTTGACGGTATTCTTCAGCAGCAGCTGTAGCATTCCCATTGCAAAAACCATAAACAAATATCACATTCGCATACTCTAAGTGTGAGTAAAAATTCGGCATTTTGGAATATGTTCAACAGCTCGAATTCAAAAATGACACTGACAGGTATAGTACCAGTAAATGAAACATTAACTTATTTTGATTTCTAAGCACCCATTGAAATCTTATTTTTGTTGTAAGTTGAAAACAAATGAAAATTGAATAAGAACATATGTTTTTTTAAATCAGTATCTTTCATAGAACACACTCCTGTATATATATATATATATATATATATATATATATATATATATATATATATATATATATATATATATATATATATATATATATATATATATATATATATATATATATATATATATATATATATATATATATATATATATATATATATATATATATATATATATATATATATATATATATATATATATATATATATATATATATATATATATATATATATATATATATATATATATATATATATATATATATATATATATATATATATATATATATATATATATATATATATATATATATATATATATATATATATATATATATATATATATATATATATATATATATACATATATATATATTCCATCGCTTTCGAAAGGCTAAACATCTTGTTTTTCAGATCATTCAAAATAAATGGAATGGAATGGATATTTCGTTCCAAAAGGGAAGATAACAAGCTACATCTGCTCAGTTCATTTTACGGAAAACGACTACGAAAGGGACCTACAAAATGAATTATTGGGTAAGTACCTAAAATTAATTCTTAACTTTTGTATTTGATCCATTTGTTATAATTAGAAAAATAAAAGTTTTTTTTTAGGATTACTGTTACGAAAAATTTTGAAAAAAAAACAGCTGCCCCCACTTTAGCCTTGTATAAGAAAAAAACATTGGGAACAGCCGACACTTCAAGCAGCCATCAAGATATGGAGTGCTCTCATTTTGGAAAGTGGTTTTCAGAAACATTATTACTCAAACTAAAACATAACAATATTACATAACAAAGTACCCACATCTAGCTCGACAAAAGAAAAATTAAAAAGATTTTTGCTTCAAATCAATATGTACTTTGAAAAAATTATCCCAAGAAGGAACTATAGGAAGTGTTACCGACTAGATCCTTAAGTTTATTAATTTATTTTTGAAATTCGTTTTTTTTTAAGTTCTTACAAATGTTTTCTTTTTTTCTATAGTGGTGTTGTTTTTTGTTTTTGTTTTAGCCGGAAATAATTACTATTACCTTAGACGTAAATGTTTTTTACTAAGTGATATCGTTAATTCTGGAGAAAATCGCGTTTAGAAATTTAAGTGAAACAGCGAATTCACTATTTTTTCATCAAACCATAAAATTTGGTATAATCTTCAAAATATATTAATTGTAAAATTTAATTGAGCTCGGACAAATAAAAAACATATAAGTTTAATACAAATATGTATATACAATTTGTCCTATTGCACCCGTGTACAGGTAGTTTGGTAAAACGTTTACCTTTTTAGAAATCAATCCGCATTAATTTAGAACGCACGATTCCGACGCAGCATTGACCGGTCTTTCTATTGGTCAAGGTGTGATTCCGTGTAGTTTAAACCTGTTTCGTTGACTTTTCGCTACTTGTAAATGGAATGGATGAGCGTTCAAATCCCGCTTCAAGTAAAGACTTTTTTCTTTAGTTTTTTTACAAAATAATTTTATAATTGCAACCTGATTTATGAATCATGATGCAGTTGTTGCTGTTCGGCAAAGTACAACGTACCGAAAAAAGACAGAATAGTTTGCTCGGAATGCTTGATATGACATGGTAAATATTTGGGATTTTTATTTATTCGTCCGTTCATATCCACGCGATACGGTGTGAATAGCTATTTAATATTGTTTAAGCTGATTCTGATAATTTCTTATGAAAATATGTCGTATTTGAGAAGAATAAAAAACTACTATCGCTACAATCTGATATTTTTCTTATAATAATAAAACTCGAAAAAACAATCGAATATTTGATTAAATAGCATTATTACATATATAGAAAAATAATATGAAACATAATATTGTAAGCTATTTTTTCCGTTCAGTTTTGCTTTCACCTCAGTATTGAAGAATACCTAAAATAGAATTCGTAGCATTTCAGTCCGTCCTTGTTTTGCACTGTTAGTATACAAAGCCATCAAAATTATTTTCCTCATATTATACAAAAACCGCACACTCACTTGTGATAGTTTTCATTTGTCGGGGTGTTCTTGTCTGTTCTGTCAAGTTTGCCTTTGTTTAACGAAAAGGAAATAATTTTGCTTTATAGGATGTAGTTTACACTCACTCGAGCGCGCCACAAAAGACATTCCAGTCGAATAGAAATTTTATTCTTTAAGCTAAGTCATATTTGAAAAAGCTCCCTAAGTACTGTGGATAATTATCGAAAACAATTGGTTTTATTCAATTCTGAACCATCCTGTTGGAATGCAATACCTTAGAGAAAATAATTATTTATAACAGTAATAAAAATAAAGAAAATGTTAAAAAGAATAATAAAAAATTTGAATGAGTTATTCATCAGTCTGGTAAAAAATAATAATAAAGGCATCTTCAAGAGTCGACATAAGCTGTATATTGAATCTCTAAAAAATTGTTGTGTATAATTTTGTTAAAGTAAAACACAACGTTCAAAATAAAGGATCTATTTCTTAAGCGAGTCGAAAAATGCAACGAACAATGTACCGTTTAAAAGCTAACTAACCCTCAGTCTTTAAATCCATACTTCAACGGTGGGTTACGTAGCGAAAAATCAATAATCATCGCATTCCAGTACGATTTACGCTCTAAACTATTTGTTTACTGATGAGAGAGTCGGGTGAAAAAATACGAGGGCATATTCATGATAGCTCGTCGAAGATACCAGGACTGGGAGTGTATTCCTGAGGTTTATTATGACAATGAAGCGGCCTCGCAACCAGCCGATGATCTAAGCCAGCCGACGACCTAGTCCGAATGGGTTGAACACTGGCTGCTAAAATTAAAATACTAAAATTAAATAAGTTGTGTGTCTTTATCTTGCATTTGTACTGGGTACACCCAATCAGATGCCTTAATTAAGTTGAGTGGAATCGGATTGCGGCTTATTGCGCCCACGTGCTACATTTGGGTTCCAGGACGATACTTAATAATAAAATCATATTTTTGCATCGCAAGCCACCAACGTCCAACTCGTAGTGTCAATTCTTTTTTTTGACCAAGTCATGCGCATTGCATTACAATCTGTCACGATTACGAAATGTCTTCCATAAAGATAATTACGAAATCTTTTTACTGCCTCGTACACTGCTAAGGTCTCCAGTTCAAAACTGTGATACCTGGTTTCTGGTTCGTTCGTCTGACGGCTCATACATGCAACTGGTTTCCAGCTGTTAGTACTCTGCTTTTGCAATAAAGCTGCACGGTTGCCTAATTTACTAGCATCGGTACGTAGCTGCGTTTCTGCCTGATTATTAAATACAGGAAGAGTTGGCGAGGAGACAAGTTCTTGTTTTAATTGATTAAACGCCTTTTGTTGATCTGCTTCCCAGTATCAGTTGGCGCTTGTCTGTAATAGCATTATCAAAGGTCTTGCTTTCATGCAAATGCTTGCATGTACTTCCGAAAATACGACGCCAATCCTATAAACTGCCTGGTTTGATGTACATTTGTCGGCCCTGGAAATTTCACTGTTAGAAATTTCGGCACCGAGGTACTCGACAGAACTTTTTAAAAACTCGCATTTGGTTATATTTAATGTCAGCCCAATATTATTCAGAACTTGTAAAACAGCAGTTAGTCGATCAAGTTCTTGTTCTACTGGTTTTGAAGCAATTAAAATATTATCCAAGTAAGTGAAGGTAAATTTATGCTAGTCTTTATGTAAGTCTCCCAAGACTATATTAATGGCTCGCTGGAACACAGCCGGTGCATTGCAAAAACCAAAGGCAACCCTGGTGTATTGATAGAATTTAACAGGTATAACGAAACCGGTATATTTACGATTTGCTGGTGCCATACTAATTTGATGATATCCTGATTTTAGGTCAAGCGTACTAAATACGTAGTTCCTATGGAGTCCTTCAAGTTGATCTTCTTCTTCTCTTTTAAGGGAAGGGAAAAATCTGTCTTTTACCGTAAGGGCATTCAATTTTCTATAATCAACCGCCATTTTAAAATCGTTATCTTTTTCTTCAATTGAAGTTGGGCTGGAGTATGGCGATTTTGCTGGTTCAATTATTTCTTTTTGTAAAACGTCATCAATTATTTCTCTTACCTTTTCCTTTTCAAAGAATGATAATCGGTAAGGTTTGCTGCTAAAAGGTATAGGACTAGTAAGCTCTATCGTCATTTCAGTATCGATATTGCTTAAAAGTTCATAATTTTCTCCAAAAGATCCAGGATACTTCGATATGATAGTATCCAACTTTTCTTTATCGCGTTTCTCTATTGCAATTCTTTGTTTTCAACGCCTCTTGCTAAACAGGTGTCTGCCTTAATTATCATATTCTCCAAACGTGGTTTCAGAAATCGGAGGTACCCTTCACCATTGTGTAATTTTATTTTGTGGTCTGGGACAATTAATTTGTTGCCGGTTTTCGACTGTTCCGAATAGATGGAAAATACGGAGCCGTCGTCAGTATTTGCGTTAACGTGAATAAGGTTAATGCCAGGTTTAATAACTGTCTTTTCATTAGTATTACATTTTAGTTTTTCCCCGCTTTCAATGTACGCTGGTAATTCGTTAATAAAATTAATATCTTCTGTTAACTTTAAGGTTTGGTATAATTTATACACATAGACGCCTTGTTTCTCGGTAACTGGCCTGCCTACAACTATATCAACAGCTTGCAAATGATCGGGCACAAAACAAAAATTAGTAAATGTTTTTAGGTCATCCATTTCTATATTTTCTTTTAATATAGCACATTACACTAGCACCACCATAGCTTTCAATTGAAATATGGCTATCAGCAGGTATCACTTCGAGTTGTAAGTTATCTGCAGTTTGTAATTTAATCGTATTGCAGCCAGTCCCAAAATCAATATAAGCAGGGACAGTAATATTTTTAATTTTTGCTTATTTATTAAATTTTCGCCCTTTTTATGGCCCTCTTTTTTACAAAGAAAAAATGGTAATTTGGTTTTACCTGAGGTATGTTTATGACGTTTTATTTTTCCATGCACCAAACGATTGGCCATACGAAAAATTCTAGCTTTCTCATCCCAATCGAAAATATCACCAGTGGATGCGATTGCATGCAGCCATTGTTGAACTGATAACGTACCTATCCTTTCCTTCATGAAACAGTGAAACGCTCTCTATCTTACCTTCAAAGCGCCTAGACTTTCACATTAAGCTTGCTTCTAGTTTTTTAATCCTTTTTTTTTTTTAATTTGCGATCCTTCCTTCTTTGGTTTCTTCTACTAGCAGCACTTGATGAAGAACTTTCACTACTCGAAGTATCACTACTTGAACTACTACTACTTGAATGTCTGTGTTTTTATTGCACTATAATTGTTATTAAAAAAAAAAAAAAACAGCATCATAAACCGGCAAGAACGAACAATCGGCATGTAGGCGAATCCCGCTTTTGATTTGTTAAAGTAAAACACAACGTTCAAAATAAAGGATCTATTTCTTAAACGAGTCGAAAAATGCAACGAACCATGTACCGTTTAAAAGCTAGGTCACTCAGTCTTTCATTTCTTCTAATACGAATTACGCTCCAAACTATTTGTTTACTGATGAGAAAGTCGGGTGAAAAAATACGGAGGCATATTCATGATAGCTCGTCGGAGATACCAGGACCGGGAGTGCATTCCTGAGGTTTATTGTGGTGGTGGGTTAATTGCGTCAACAATATACAATTTTTAAAATACTATAATATAAAATTGGATAAACCGCTCTATCTATGGGTGTGTGTCGCTTTGAAATAACAATAGGTACCTACTAATTAGGAAACTTACCGTTCCAACATTTGAGAAGGCATGGATGTTTGAAGAAGTACAGAACTCGCCAAAAACCGGATGGAACCTAATGTTAATAATCTGTCTATTGAATTTTCGGTTTACTTTGGACGGTCATTGCTTTCACACGAAACATTCGCTCCCTAATATTGTGTATTTCTTTAAACAATAATGAAATACGGATATCATTAAACAATAATGTTTTTTTCATACGTTTGTGGCAACATCGCTTAATTCAACCTGTCAAAAATATAAGTACCACTTTTTATCAACACGTACCGTAGGTTCACTGCTTCCAATCTTACTGTGTTTTGTTTACTCAATGCACACGCCAAATTGAAATTGTATGACTTTAGTAATGATGCTATTGCCTATTTCTGGTCATACCTTACAAATACGCCACTGTGTGTATATAATATATAAACAAAATTTGACACGCTAACTTAAGACCGGTCATACTGATTCCATTCAAATTTGTATAAATATAGACTAGGTTAGTGTCTCACGGAGATTAGATGTTGTGTGTTAGGGACGTAAATCTTAAATTTTTAAGGGGCATAGAAACGTAAAAAAAACAGATGATGTTTTCGCCTAATCTATTTACTTTTGAAAAATATAAACTATGCAAGGTAAAGCCTCATACAAAAACGTCTCTGTAGCAGTGATATATACCGCCTCACATACCAAGCTGCTACGTTTTCTAAATGCACTCAATTATTTTGCTTTTTTTTAACTGACTTTAAAAAAGGAGGAGATTATCAATTTGACCCTATATATATGTTATATCTATTCTCACCAGCTATTTCATCATACAAGTTATGCTAACCTTGGTTCCCAGACTATCAGCCGTCACCCGCCAACGCAGTTATTCAGAAAGCCAAGCTTATCTCAATAACAAAGTATCACATATCAGTTAACAACGTAGATCATCCTATTCTCATAAACAGCAGGTGTTACTTGTTTACGAAAACAAGTCTATACCAAGAAAGCTTCATCAGCAGAACCCACGTCCTGGAACGTCCAAGAACGAAGTAAACATAACGAAACATATAAATAGTTATTTTTCTTTGTATAAAGTTTAGTTCAGTACAGTTCAGTCTAGCTCGAATTTATTTTGTTAAACGTTACTCTGTAATTTTGCAAATTCAAATGTATATATTTAAATTTGGATTTTTGAGTAATAAAATAATTTTTTAAAAAGTAATTTGGCAAGAAAGTGATTTAACAAACTGGCGCAGTCGGTAGGATCTGAAAACGTCTAACAGAACACGAAACCTTTGTGCACTCTAACTGTCGACGGAGGATCCCAATCCATTGTTCAGAAGAACCTGTGAAAAACAAGAAAATCACGACCCGACGTCACCAACTCGCAGTCAATCTACGGATTAGGAACACCTACTGAAACCCCTGGTAGAATTTGCTGCAGAGAACACGATGAAGTCTAATGTTTCTACTAGTAACGTAAGTCTGAATCATCTCGTTTATTAATTTTCTTTTTTCAATTTTCCAAAAATATTGAAATTTTTATTCAAATTTAAGGAAACTGTTCGATTTTTCACTTTTGATAATTAGTTAACGAAAAACTGAATTCAAAAACAAATTTCAAAAATCCAAAAGAATATTTTAATTTCAAATTTTGATTATACAGTAAATCAAATTTGAAGAAAAAAAAACAACTTGAATTTTGTAGATTTTAGTATTGCTTTAATTTACGTTGATTTGTGTACTACTTTACGTACTGCCAATCAACCTAAATTCTTAATTTTAAGTTCGTATCCTTTTTATATAATATTGTGTGCCTATATTATTTAATTTTGATATTGTGATATATTGAGCAACCATGACTGATAACGAAAGACAAAATGTCCCTGAGACACCCGAAATTGAACCGTATAAATTATCTGAAATATTTTCGATAATTCCTGAATACGATGGGGATCAAATTTTTCTCCAAACATTTCTCAATGCTTGTGATTTTGCTTACAATATGTCTACACGTGATCAAAAAGATTTATTAGTAATCCACATAAAAAATAAATTACGTGCAAGAGCAGCGCAGGTAATAAGCTCTCGCAACCCTATTTCTTACTTAGAAATAAAACAACTTTTAAATTCTCACTTCGGAGATACGCGAGAATTGTCTTCTTTAATACAAGACTTACAACGTATCAAACAATTACCTAATGAGAGTCCTTTAACCTTCCTCAACCGACTTCAAGTGCTAAATTCAAAAATGCACGCTAATATACAAAAGTCTAATCTCACCCCACAACAGAAACAAGCTCAAATAACCCTGATCGAATGTCCATGAGCACCCTCTTAACTGGTCTCGAACCCCGTATTGGACATATAATTCGTGACAGTAACCCAAGAGATCTTATTGAAGCCCAAATACGTATTCGACGTGAATTTCAATTGTCCTATTTCGAATCTCAAAAAGTTTCAAAACCGAACCCACCAAAGCCATTCAATCAACCTTTGAGAAAAGCAAACTTTCAAACACAAAAATGTTTTAAATGTGGACGTATTGGTCATTCAGCAAATCAATGCCACGCCAATAACGGACAACCACGTCCCAATTTTTCCCAAAACTCAAATTTTCAGCGACCCCAGTTTGCCCCGCAAACAAATTCTTTTCAGTCACACAGACCAAACATGCAACAACAAAGAAGCCTAAATACACAAACCCCAAATCCAATCAAATCAAAATAATTTCCAACGTCAAGCGAATTTTAATTATTCTCGATCCTCAGTTATTCAGAAAAATCCCAATTTTAAAGCTCACTTAGTTAGCACCGATAACAATCAAGAAAAATATTTTAATGACTATTATCAAGACTATCAACAAGATTACCAAGATCCCTCATTCTTTTCTTATGAAGATCCCTCTACTTTATTCGAAAACGAATACGACAATTCTTATGAGAATCCAGATCCCAATTTAAACTTTAACGAATCAATCGAAGACTACCAAAATTTTCCAATCGAGGAAAATCGAAATTTTCTTTTATCCCCAAATCAAAACCATCCACATAATCAAGCCCCTATAGAAACAGATCAAATACAAGCCCAAATCGAAACTCTCACGCTAGACGATATGAATCCCTCACTCAATTTCCCCGCACAACCATTTCTTTAAATCCCTTCCTTGCCATAAATCCCAAAAATCTTTATTATATTAAAGACGCAACAAATACTTTCAAACTACTCATAGATTCTGGTGCAGGTATTTCAATTTTTAAAGAAAATACAGTAAAGAACTTTCCAAATCGTTTCCCCGAAAATGCAACAATTCAAGGCATTACCGAAACTTTTAATAACTGAATCAACTTTGATAAATTTTAACAACGGTAACCCTCACAAAGTCTATATTTACAACTTAGACATTGATTTTGACGGAATTCTAGGTCTTGACTTCCTAGAACACTACGAATGTACAATCGATTTAAAGAATAAACAACTTATTACCAATTTTAAAACACTACCACTGTATAAAGTTGAGGACAATTACTCTTCAACAGAACTCGAAACATAGGAGGTAAATAAAAATAAAATAACTATACAAGGTAGAACAGAACAAGTTATTAAATTAAAATGTCATCTAATCAATACCGATGCTATTTTATCCCGAAAAGAAATAGAAAAAGTACATATCCCAAATGCTCTTGTCCATGTCAATCAAAAAGACGAATTTTTGACAACAATTATCAATGCAAATGCAATCCCAAAAACAATGGATTTTTGAAATATCGAAATAGAACCATTTTCGATACACACACTTCTTAATTTCAATCTTCCCGAATCTCCCAAATTTCAAACTTCAAATAGAATCCCGACTATTAGATCCCAGCTTAGACTTGACCATTTAAACGAAGAAGAAAAAGAATTAATCACAAATCTTTGTGTCAATTTCAAAGACATTTTCTATCTAGAAGATGACAACCTTTCCTTCACAAGTGAAATCAAACATAAGATAGACACGAATAATACAAAGCCCATTTTTACTAAATCTTATAGATATCCCCAAATACATAAACAAGAGGTTAAAACGCAAGTAAACAACATGTTACAACAAGGTATAATTAGACCATCAATCTCTCCCTGGTCATCTCTCGTGTGGGTTGTACCGAAAAAAATCGACTCTAGTAATAAACAAAATTGGAGGATCGTAATAGATTATAGAAAATTGAACGAATCCACTGTTAATGATAAATATCCACTTCCTAATATCTCAGATTTACTTGACAAACTTGGACAGTGTCAATATTTCACTACTCTTGATCTCTCTTCTGGTTTCCATCAGATAGAGATAGATCCTAAAGATATTTCAAAAACAGCGTTCTCAGTAGAAAACGGTCATTATGAATTTATAGGAATGCCATTCGGACTAAAGAATGCCCCATCTACATTCCAACGTGTAATGGACAATATTCTTTTAGGAATCTTAAATGAACGATGTCTTGTCTATATGGACGATATTATAGTTTATTCCGCTACAATTGACGAACATATCCATCGATTACGCGAAGTTTTCAAACGACTAAGAAAAGCTAATCTTAAAATACAACCAGACAAATGCGAATTTTTACGCAAAGAAGTAGCATATCTTGGACACGTACTAACTAAAGACGGTGTTAAAACGAATCCAGCAAAAATTGAATGTATTCAAAATTTTCCCCAACCAAAAAATCCTAAGGATATAAAATCTTTCCTTGGCTTAGCAGGTTATTATCGACGATTCATTTCTAATTTTGCGAAAATTTCTAAACCACTTACCCGTTTACTCAAAAAAGAAATAAAGTTTGACTTTGATTCTGATTGCAAAGAATCTTTTGACGAACTGAAAAAATTGCTAATTTCTGACCCAATTCTTATATACCCAAATTTTGACGAACCATTTCTTTTGACCACAGATGCTAGTGCTTTTGCAATAGGCGCTGTGTTATCACAAGGACCTGTAGGAAAAGATTTACCAATTGGCTATGCATCTAGAACCCTATGTAAAGCCGAAACAAATTATTCAACTATTGAACGTGAACTCCTTGCAATCGTATGGGTACAGAAAATTTAAACTAATCACAGACCACCGCCCTCTTACTTGGCTTTTTTCAATCAAAGACCCAGGTAGTAGACTCGCACGCTGGAGACTTAAACTCGAAGAATATGAGTATGAAATAATTTACAAACCCGGTAAGATTAATAAAAACGCAGACGCATTATCAAGAATTAAAACTAATCAATGCGCAAAATTCCAATCAAAACTCTCTATTTTTGCGACAAATCAAGACGATGACGAAAAATCTAATAACTCAAATTTAAATTTCAATGATGAAAAAATAACCGAAGATTACAACACATTTGCTAATATGTACGAAACAAAATCTTTAATTGATTATTCAAAAATTGAAACTTCAAACGAACAATTTCTAAATAAATCACATAAAAACATAATAACCTTTTTTCAACAAAAAATTTAGGAGAATTACATCATGAAATATTAGAAGACATTTTTGAAGAAAATGCAGATTTTTCAATACAAAGACTAAATATTTTCTCTAGTAAAACAGTTAAAAATCGGAAATATTACATAATTCCTTTGTTACTCGATCCAGAAAATGTAGTCCAACATCTTTTCTATATTATTTATACAAGACAAAACGAATTTGACCTGTCGTCAACATATTTTCTCGAAAATAAAATAGACCTTCCTATTCTTAATTATTTTCTTTTATCTTTGCAGACAAAGATATTAAAATATGTATTTGTCAAAATATTGTAACCATCCCAGATAAAGACCAATTACCAATTATATTGGAACAATACCATTTAGGCAAAAGTAATTTACATCGCGGAATTAACGAAACTTTAAGACGCATCAAAGAAAAATATAATTGGCCCAGAATGATTAAAGATGTAGAAAATTTTATAAAAAGTTGTGAAACATGTCAAAAAATTAAAATATGTCGAAAAAATTTAAGCAACCCTTTAGTGATAACAGAAACACCGAAAACACCATTTGAACGACGAATAAATATCGATATATTCGAATATCCATCTAGGAACTATGCTTTGGCAATACGAGACGAACTTACTAAATTTACCCAAGCTTATCCAATTGAAGATAAAACGGCAAAAACTATCGTTAACACTATTATTTTATTCTTCCAACATTATGGTACCCCACTACGAATCCATTGTGATTATGGCCGTGAATTTAATAATACACTAATGAAAGACCTATGTGAACTATACAACATAAAAATAACATTTTCAAGTGTAGGTCACCCCCAATCAAACGGCTCTCTAGAAAGATTTCACGCTACACTTAGCGAAATGATAAGAGCTAATCAAACCGAAAACCCACATGAACATCCGTTCAACGTACTTCCGTATGCTGTTATTTGTTACAATAACACGAAAAATAAAACTCACGGTTTTACGCCCTTTGAACTAATTTTCGGACATACTTCTTCTAGACCCCCTGAAATCCTATATAATGAGAAAACCCTTATATCAAAATACATACGTGATTTAAACAATCGTATGCAATTTCTTTATAAATCTGCTCGTGATAAAACGAAACAACAAAAAGAAAAAGCAAAAGAACATTTTGATCAACATGTTGCCAAACATCCTCATGAATATAAAATAGGTGAAAAAGTATATGTACGCGAATCCCAAATTAAAGATAAAGCTCAAAACAAATTTAATGGCCCTTTCGAAATTCTCGAAATTTATCAAAACTCAGCCCTCTTATTAAATCCTAATACTAAACAAAAATCTAAAATAAATTTTGATAGATTAAAACCATACTACGAGCAAATTTCTCTTCCAGGACCATCCTCGGACTATCATCAGTCGTCCAGTCCCAATACTCCATAAGTCCAATTAACAACACGATAGGAGTCTTCTTTCATGAAGAAGCAAAAATAAGAATCTCTAATAACAAATGGACATTACTTGTATATAAAGACTTAGAACCAATTAAGGATACAATTGTAAATAATGATAGAATTTTAGAAAACCTTATTAATAATATCAACGAAGACGCACCACGAATGAAAGCATTTAAATCTGAAGTATTAATACATATTAGTCTCCTTACACAAATATCAGGAGCTGTAAATCAAAAATATACAGAGATAATGGCAGATACTAAAAATAATATTCTTAGAGAAAAACGTGGAACATTTTGGAAAGCAATCACAAGAAACTTAGATGCCTCTGATGGCGAATATTTGAATGACTGTATAGAAAAAATAACACATGATGAATATCAAATCGAAAATCTTCTTAAAAATCAAATTTCAATAACTACCTCAGTAATAAAAGAATAATAACTTAAAATTGACGAAGAAACATTCAATAATGATATTATAGAAATTCGAAAATCAATAATGGATATTTCTGACGATCTGAAATATTATTCCTCTCAAATAGAAATATTAAATATTTGCGAACTATTAATGGAAAGTTATTCATTTCTTGAAAATTCTTTGAATGATATTATAAATTCAATTGTTTTCGCCCGTTAACGGATTTTACACAGTTCAATTATTACACCTTTTGACTTAATAGAATCACTAAAGCACATATCTCAATCATTGCAAAGAAATAATTTACCTTTGTTAATTCACCCTTCAAGTGTGGCTCAATATCTTGAAATCATAGAACTAAAGGCATATCAATATGATTCAAAAGTAATTTTTGTTCTCGAAATCCCATTAGTTGATCCAGAAAAATATATTCTCTTTCATTTATATCCAATACCAATTTTGGATAATCGAATAGGTCTTAATTTAATTTGCGCGAAACGATAATTCATTATTATATATCACAATTCGCAACTTGGAATCATGTAAATCTTTGAGCAGCCGAACACTAATATGTTCCAACATCCTGCCATATCCAATAGACAGTGACGCTGTTTGTGAAGCCCAGTTACTACGATTAATCAATCGCCTTCCAAGAACGTGCCAAGTTTTAGTTATCCTAGCCAAAGACTATCATGTGCAAGAACTTAATCAAAACTCCTGGTTAGTTGCCGTTGCAGACCCTCTACCTGTGACTATTAAATGTGGTTCCAGAGACGTTGTTACCCAAACAATCAGTACCAACGACGCGCCGTAATCAAACTTCAACCAGAGTGCAGTGCATTTATTGGCAACACCAACGTTCTAGCGAAGAAATTTGTAAATATTTATGATAATGTTACCTACAGTAACGTTCCAATCCAAATTCCATATGAATGCTGCAGCCATGATCCTGAGAAGATTCATATACCAGACTTGAAGCCTCTTAAATTACACCACATTGACACAGAAAACTTAAATATCGCTCAACATAAATTAAATAAATATTCTGATCAGTTGGACAGACTAATCAATCAACCATTCGTAAAGAAACATATCGGTTGGTTTACGATCCTGACCATAGCTCTGATCAGCAGTCTAATTATCCTATACATATTTTGTAAATGTTATAGAAGAAAACCTAAGAACCTCAGTATTGGAGTCTTCCGGTTCGTCTCGTCGAATGCAGACCTGTATGTTGTTAACATAAGTGGTGCCACGTGTTCGGTTTTGCTGCTTTATTTCGGGGGGAAACGGGAGACTCAACCGCTCAGTGTGGAAACTAACGACCCCGCTAGAAAGGGAGCATACGCTGTGAACGTGTGAGGCCTAGTTGTTCCTGCATTCTATCCCGTTCGTCTGCCGCAGTTCTACATAGAATATTAGCGTAACGGCCGCTACGTGGCGGGAGTGGGAGGGGTAAGGGGATAGCTTGAAAGAAAAGGTTATCTCGTGAGACCAGTAGTACTCTCAAGGGGCATCTAGTGGAAACCAAGATGCATTAGAAAAGTTTTTAAAGAAAGTCAAATTTAAAGATTTTGAAATACACGGGGTGATCGGGAGCTCAGAGCTCGCCATCCGGACATCCCACCGATAACGTCCCCAAACCGGAATAAAGTGTATCTCGCTCCGAGGGTCGCCGGATAAAGCGAGTAAGCTCCGGACGGGGAGCAATCTGGCAAGTTGCGAAGTGCAGTGCCAAAAACATATATTGGAAAGGAAAGGAACCTCAGTATTGGAATTGTCAATGCCAATAGTGATCTACCCACCTTCTCCACCAAGGTCCAGAACAAATTTTGTACAATGGAGAAGAATATTTCCAAAAAGGCGACCAAACATACTTCTGTGAACCCACAGAAGAATCTGAAGAAATAGAACTTAACCTGAACAAACATTCAGCTTGAAAGTTGCTTCCACGTACCAACTTTCATCTTGATGGGGGAGTTGTTATATCTATTCTCACCAGGTATTTCATCATACAAGTTATGCTAACCTTGGTTCCCAGACTATCAGCCGTCACCCGCCAACGCAGTTATTCAGAAAGCCAAGCTTATCTCAATAACAAAGTATCACATATCAGTTAATAACGTAGATCATCCTATTCTCATAAACAGCAGGTGTTACTTGTTTACGAAAACAAGTCTATACCAAGAAAGCTTCATCAGCAGAACCCACGTCCTGACATAAGTGTTCAAGAACGAAGTAAAGAGTTCCCACTGAGTCAGCATAACGAAACATATAAATAGTTATTTTTCTTTGTATAAAGTTTAGTTCAGTACAGTTCAGTCTAGCTCGAATTAATTTTGTTAAACGTTACTCTGTAATTTTGCAAGTTCAAATGTATATATTTAAATTTGTATTTTTTAGTAATAAAATAATTTTTTAAGAAGTAATTTGGCAAGAAAGTGATTTAACACCTTCAGTGGCTTGAACAATTTGTTTTTTTTAATACGTCGTTCATATGCCTTAAGTCTTGATCTTGATCAGAAATTAAAATGACTTTAAATACTAGTAGTTGATGACCGATTTCTTTTGTACTGGATGGTGGTGGGACTTTGAATTTAAGTATCTATTTGTATGCGTCGATTTTCTATACACAGAATGTCCTAATGTACAATTTTCCTTTTTTTGAACAAATACATTTAGAAAATGAATCGTTCCATTAGATTCAGTTTCCATTAATAACTAAAGTTCAACATCTCTAGAACTTACATCCACTGACAGAACGTGGTGAACAAATCTTGCATACTCAAGTACACTACACCGGCGCGGCGCCTGCATTGGTATTACTAGACATGGAATTTTATACCATACTTTTTATTTCCCTCCTAAAAAGGAAGTATTGTAATCCTGTGTTTCGAGTTCCCTAGATCCCGTTTTCTAGATTCTGTCGGTCTATGTGTCCGTTCCCGACATAGCTAAAAATCGACTTACCCGGTTCACTGCAAATTGTGGTCAAAAATTAAGGGTTACATGGGAATGGTCTGGTAACATTTTGGTAAAAAACCAATGTCGAAACAAAATGGCAGCCTAGTAAAATGATCAATAAATTATTAGTAACAAATTTTTTTCCAGTTTACCTCAAATTTTGCACACAAATTAATTATAACTTAGGAATCAACTGGTAAAATTTTGGAACCAATCCAAGATGGCAAAACAAAATGACGGCTTAATAAAATATTTGAAAAATTAGCCTGAGAAAACTACCTAATAGATTGATTTCAAATTGTATGCAAGAATTAATTGCGGTATAGAGATGAACTGATAAAATTGTGGTAGAAATTCAATATTGCGGATCAAAATAGAGGCCAATAAAGTGTTTGCAATCCTGAAAAAAATCACCCTCACAGGTTGTACATATCTTCCCGATTTAGCGTCCCTAGATGCCAAAAATATGTTTTCTCAATTCCGATGGTCTATCGGTCAATATGGATGAACAACAGGGACGCACCGAAGAGGGAATATTGGGGGAAAGAGCAAGTGGCAAAAACGCAACTGAGAACTAAAAAAAAGGCCTTCACCTCACTTTTGTTCAGGTAGCATAAGTCTGGACCTTTAAAGAAAATTAACAAATAATTCCAGCAAAATATTTTTTGCCAGCAGATTAAATTATTCGTGTAAACAAAATAGCGGCCTAGCAAAATGTTAAAAAAGTTATTACCAAAATACTAATTATTTAATATACCTCAAAATTTGCACACAAATCATTGTTACGTAGGAATGAACTGATAACATTTTGGTACGAATCCAAGATTGAAAAATAAAATAAAAATGTATAGAAAATCAACCTGGAAAACCACTTAGGTGCAATCATTAAGTGTGAGATATATAGATAAACTGGTAAAGTTGTGGTATAAATTCAAGATTGCGAAACAAACTGGCGGCCGAATAAATTCTTTAAGAAATCAACGTAAAAAATCTTATTCAAGTTACAAATTTTGCAGAAAAATTGAATGTAATATTGGGATAAACTGGTATAAATTCAACATGTCGAAAAAAAATTGCGGTCTTAAAAAGATCATTGTAAAACCTACTTATTCAATTTATTTTAAATTAAGCCTAAAAATCAAGGTAAATATTAATAAAATATTGGTACGAATGCAACATGGTGGAATAAAATGGCGCCTATTAAAAATGTTTGAAAATACAGTATATATGTGATACTACGTGTGACATGTGCGAACTAAATTGGGTCACACTTCACTGTTCCTAATAAAATGAAAAATTCATAACGAGGGAAGTTCCGGGTTAAGGAAATTTACTGATTTTTTAGGTCTATTATTAACTTATATTAGTATTATCAGTTATTTCGAAATGACTATATTCAAGTATATATTGAATCCTATTTCACTTTCGTGTAAAAAAAAATAGATTCATACAAGGGGCGTTCTGGGTAAAATCCATTTACTATAAAATAAAAAAAAATTCTATAATACACCGTATATCAAGAATAGGTTTTGTTTTTTATGCTATAATAATTAGCCGATGTATTTCAAGTGTTATTTATACCAAATCCAAGTCAATTGTAACAATAACTGAAGCGTGATGTTCTGTAATGATCATGAATCTCGTTTGTTCTTTGCTCTATTATTTAATAAATCGGAAATCAGTGGCATGCGACATTCTTAAACCGGTATAAATTATAAAAAGTATCATCGCTTGAGTATCATAATATTTATTTTTTAGCATTACATTGTTCCGTTTTATCATATGGCCGGATAAAAATCTTTTTACTACCCTTGTGAGAGGGGGAAGTATTGATCCCGAAAAACATGTTATTCTATTTCCGTCGGTCCGTGCGCGACATATCTCAAAAACATCTTACCCGATTGACTTCAAATGTTGGTTAGAAATTTTGCACAAAAATGAAGTGTGATATAGGATTAACAGGTAAAATTTTGGTGTGAAGTTATTATAGCGGCGCAAAATAGCCGCCTAATGAAAAAATTCAGTACCAAAAAATACTTATACAATTGACTTGAAACTTCACACAAAAAAAGTGTGAAACCGAGATAAACTAATAAATGATCCATTTATTTCCTGGAATAAAAAATATGGAGGAAAATTTTGGTACGAGTCCAAGATGGCAAAACAAAATGGCGGCTTAATAAACTATTTCAAAATTCAGAATATAAGAACCGCTATAACTCCATTAATAGGAGTATTATGCAAAGCAAGATATATCATACCCTTGAATTCTTAAAAAAATATATATTATTCTTTAATATAATCTAAATTCCAATATTTAATTTCAATTTGGGGATCAGCTTGTTCGTCACATATTAAAACCTTTAAAGCTCAACATAAAACTCTAAAATGTATTTATAAACTACCATATTTGGAACCTTCTATTAACCTATATAAACCTCAGGAATTTTTAAACTTATAAATATTTATAATTAAAAAATTTGAATTTTAATACACTCTTATTATCAACAACGGAAAAAAATCAAATATTATATTTAAAAATTCTAATACTTTACATAATCACGATATAAGACATTGCTTAGAATTACAGACCATTACAATAAAAAGTTACTTTGGGAAAAAAATCAGTTTTGAAGGATGGTTTAAATATATACAATAACTTACCAGATATTTACATTTTTTACAAAAATAAAAATGTATAGATTTTTTACATATTGTAAAGTCGGATTAAAATAAAATAGTTAAAGTGATATAATTTCGATTTTTCAGTATTTCAGTTTTTAAATTTTTAGGTTTGGTCTTATTGGTCCATAATTGATTGATTTTATGATTTTGAATAAAAAAAAAATAGGTAAATTTCCTTTACCCGGAACTTCCCTCGTTATGAATCTTTCCTTTTATTAGCATTTAATAAGCAGTATTTAATTGACACACACCGCCATTTTGTTAGGTCATGTTGAATTTGTACCAGCTTGTCCCAATATCACATTTTTCTGCAAAATTTCAGTCAATTAAATAAGATTTTTTTCGTTGATTCATTAAAAAATTTGGCCACCATTTTGAATTCGCAGCACAACCTTATCTCTATATGACACTTAATGCATGCACAAAATGCATGGATGAAAAATAAATGGATAAATGGGCCAGAGTTTGATTTTTTAGTGAGTCCAAGTTTGCTGAGTATCCTAATGATCAATGTAAAATAGAATTGAGAGCTGAAAGAAATTGATATGCTCAATGTGATATGACTTGGGTTTTATTTTAGAATTCGTCGCTAATTGTCCAAAGATATTTTGAGTTAGTTTTGGAACACCATGCCATTTTATTAAACCTTTTTTCTGTTATGCAGGGAAATGCGTGCCCTCAATTTGTTGCAGATGATCGGGATTATTTGTGAGAAGCGGGAATTGAAACTGCTAGAAAAACTAAAATATATTTGGGATAATATGGGAAAAAGTTCTAAATTGCCTGGAAATTCTTTAAGTGACTACGTTAGAGCTTGCCTATCTAAAAATTGCTTTAATTTATATTCTTATATTTTAATTTGTATTACTAGGTTTTGCCACCACTTTGCCTTCTTCATGTTTTCTCCATTCTAATAGCTTAATCCTCTCATATTCTGTCACATTTTAATTGTATTTTTAAATCTATATTATGTAGATCTTAAAAAGTTTTTTTTCCGGTTTGCCTTAAACTTGAGAAAACTGCCGCACTCCAAAGGGCGAACATGCTAACACTGAACATTTTATGGGCGATATAGAGGCGGTCAGTGCAAAAACTATGGGTATAAATTTGTATCTTGCTGTGGTCAAGTATCAACTTATTTGAGAGGTTTTAAAAATTCTGACAGTTTGAGACAACTGTCCTTAAATCTTATAGATAAAGAAAAGTAGAATTAAAGCATTGAGAAATCTAAAAAGTTTGGCCTCAAGTGCGACTTAAACCCACGACCGACCTTTGCATTTCTAGTGCGTGCTCTTACCGATATTTATTATAAATATTAATATTGAATTATCTTGCTTTTACCGATATTGCAGAAATCGCAATGATATCTGAGTGATGCATGACGACACAAAGGAGCCTCACGCATCGAACAAATAGCAGACTTAATTTAAATCAATTTGATTGCTATTCTGAGAGCTATTCTGTCATATTAATCATCTTCACTTACGTCCACGTTCAATTTTTTGTAAGTCAGAAATACTTAATATTTTTAAGCCTTATGACACAAGTAAAACCAAATGAATACTTCAATTATAGCGTGACTTTTTTTTATTTAACAATCCAATACTATAGCTTAAGAACGCCTCTAATAAGTCGTTATACCTATATAACAATTGAATATCTTTTACACTCATTCTAAAATTGCAATCGATGGTAAGACGCTTTATCTAAAAATTTGAAGGATAATTCAGTAAATTATAAATAGACGTACTGTATGTTTGTAAAGGGTCCCTATAGCGCTCGATATTCGGTACATCGGTAAATGCTCGGACATCTGATCGGCATATTGATGGACTAATGACCAGCCTCAGTACGGCTTGCATACCCGTTTCCACGGCCTGTTGTAGATTGTGTGTGGTTTAAATCATAAACTAGTAAATTTCAACATCGCAGTTTTCCCATTTTTATTATGGAATGGAGTAATGAGTTAATAATGGAGATTTTGCATCTGTACGAGTAAAAAACGGTGATCTGGAACTCGCAAAATCAAGAATCTAATCAGGTTTATGATTCGCGCAAGAGGATTCAAAGCCAACATAAGCCCGAACAACGAAACCCATATAACAGAAGAGGAACATGTACATACAGGCCAGAAATGGGCAACTCGAGGCTGTTCGAGATTTATCAAGCCAAGTTCCGTGAAAATAGCGTGAGATTGGAGATCACAAGTCCACAAGTACGAACTTCGGCTTTCCAAGCCACATGCCCTTGGTACAAAAACTTTGAACATCAGATAATCTATCAAGTTCAAAACAAATTTACCCTAAAAGGATCCCCGACTTTGTATTGGGATTCATGGAGAGATTTCCGGGTAGATTAACGCCCAGAGTTGCTAGTCCACGACGCAATATAATATTGTTGCGTGCGGCGACGCGAGCAATTGATGTAGTTAATTGTTTGTACTTGATGTATTCTCGATTCATATAATATAATTGGTCTCTGATTTGATATATTATGTATTTAAATTAGTTTTTTATTATTATGGCAAGAAAATACAGCCATTGATGCTATTGGTTACAAGCAATGTGTAAAGTAAGTTGGTTGGCTATGTTTTTTAAATACGTTGCAAAGTTGTCCGGTAGAATACATTTTAAATTTATCCTTGCACATCAGCGCATAAAGGTGTTGCGTATATTTAATGTTTCATTTTAATATATGTTGAAGCAAAATATAATGTTTATCTTCAATCTATTCATTGGAAATAAAATAAATTCTATCTTTTTTATATCAAATTTGATTTTTGATAATTGCCTAGTATTTAGCTATGCCGCAACACACAGACGTGCCGATGGAAATGGCATCTAGGGATCCTGAAACTTAAAATCTGAGAGTATTTTTTTTCGCGATTACAAATCCCCTTTCCAATGGAAGTAAAAATGTAAATTTGATCTACATTGAGTGTTTAATCACGCAAATATGTAAAATTTTTAGTTGTTTTTATTTTCCATTTCACAACAATAATTTTATAACTAATATATTAACATAATTCAGATCCTCTCAAATGAATAAAATTACTATTGTGTGCCGGTCTGTACGTCTGTGTGCTTTTCCCAGCATAGCTAAAAAATATGCCCATTTCAGGTGAACTGACACAAATCCAACAAATGGTTCGAATAAACATTTGAGGTGTCAAAAAAATCTCCAAAGTAGGCAATCGAAAATAGAAGTAATATTTAAAGGATTATCGAAATCAAATTATTAGATTACATTATATATTGCTCATAGGTGCATATTGTAAACTCTTAAGGTTCGAGCTAAAAAAAATATTTTTTGCCGGACAGGACAATTGATAAAAATCCTCCTACGCCTATGTTTCAAAACTCCCTTCCAGCTTCATTGTTCCATGAATCAATGATTCAACCGGCACAAGTGTTTTGTAGGAGGAACGAAGAACGTATATAAATTCCGTTGGACATATTCGTGTTAATTTAGATTTATAACTTTTCTTGAATTATTTGGTACAGGTGATTGAAAGATGCCTTCCCCTTGTGAATCTTGTAAAGGTATGTATTTAGTATTTTAACTATTCGATAAGCAAAATATAGAATAATTGCCCAATTTCTATTAATGTTACATAAGATAATAATACTAGACTCATTCCCGAGAATAAGTGGTGATTGTCCTCGCCTCAAACCTACTGGTACTGACCTTGTACGTATTTATTGACAATATTTAGTTTAGTTATTAGTTTTAATTCTCTTGGGATTGTGGAGATACTTATATCGATTTGCATCCTATTTAGTTGTTAGCATTGTCAGTGTCGTAACTGTACTGTCGTATTTAACTATTAAAACCTATTTGTTCAAAAAAATTCACTTTCGGCTGATATTTAAATTGGTACGTAGAAGTTTTATTACAGCATCTTCCAAGTATAAACAAGTTACACATTTGGAATTAATTTTGTCTACTTTTTAAAATTTAGTTGATTTAGTTAATCACGCAAAATAGATGACTCTGAAAATCGAAGTCAACTGAAAAAGTCGGTAAATTCACTTTACCCGGCCTTTCCCTCGTTAGGAACATTTCCACATTAGGAATAGTGAAGTTTGATCCAATTTAATTCCGCACATAGTCATTTGGTAACATATATATATATATATACCTACTGTCTTTTCAAATATATTTATTGGGCGCCAATTTGTTCTACCATATTGGATTCGTAAAATCAATATTTTACCAGTTTCTACCTATGACACATTTGATTTTTGGGCATAAAGAATTTAAAATAAGCTGAGAGCAGTTTTTACACTGATTTTTTTAAGACCGCTATTTTTTTCCCTTATGATGAATTCGCATTAGTTTATATTTATATTACATTTAATTCTATTGCAAAATTTGAAGTTAATTGAATAAGAAGATTTTTTTACGTTGATTTTTTAAACACACATTTTTTGCCCGCCATTTTGTTTCGCCACAGTTTTACCATTTTATCTTGATGCTTGCACAAAACTTGAAATTAGTCTAATAAGTAGTTTTTCAGGCTGATTTTTTAAATCTTTTATTAAGCCACCATTTGGTTTTGCTAACTTGGATTCGAACAAAAATGTTACCAGTTCATTCCTATGTAACACTTGATTTTTGTGTAAAATTTGAGGTATATTGGATTAGATTTTTAGTAATAATTTTTTAACATTTTACCAGGCCACCATTTTGTTCTTCCGTATTGGATTTTTAGTAAAATATTACCGAGGCATCCCCCATATGCAATTTTTGACCAAATTTGAAAGCAATCGGGTAACTAGATTTTAACTCTGCCGCAAACTGAGAGACAATCAGACAGTCCGACGCAATTGAGAAAACATATTTTTCACGCAATTTTACCATTTCATCTCTATATCAAAATTAATTTTTGCACAAAATTTTAAATCAATCTATTAAGTAGTTTTTCAGGCTGAATTGTTAAATATTTTATAGGTCGCCATGTTGTGTATCCATCTTGGATTCGTGCTAAAATTTTACTAGTTGATTCCTATGTAACATTTGATTTTTGTGCAAAATTTGAAGTAAAATGGATAAACAGTTTTTCGGTAATAACATTTCACTAGGCCTCCATTTCGTTTTGCCATATGGGATTTTACCAAAATATTACCAGGTAAACTCATGTGACCCTTACTTTTTGATCAAAATTTGAAGTCAATCGGGTAAGTAGTTTTTTAACTATGCCGCGAACAGACAGACAGAACGACGGAATCGAGAAAACATCTTTTTCGGCATTTAGGGACCCTGAAACGTAAAGTTCTCGGAGGAGTGTGTTCCACAAGGGAAGTAGAGTTCAAAACTGAATATTCAGGGAGCTACGACCCTTGAAATAATAAACAATAAAAAGGGTTTATATTTAAATAAAAGTCGGATTGAAAACTTATAGTTTCGAAGCGGGCTAGGAGATTTATGTGATAAGTTTAAAACCCTAAAGTTTTCCTTCATTTGTATACCGTATTGTGTAAGACGGGACATTTTTGCATAAAAAGGATACTCTTTTTCGAAACAGACAAGATTAGCCATTTGCGAGATAATCTAGTTTAAAAATTTTAACACATTCGTTTAACAACCAGTGGCGTAGCTACCATTGGGAGTAAACAGTGCTTTAGGGCCTAAGTCTTCAAGGCGCGCAATGCAAACCACCAGTAAAGGCCTTTTTTTAATCATTTGTTATTTAGTTGGTATTGGTATGCCTGAAATTTCTAAAAGATGGGCACAGTTTTTTTAGTCCTGCTTCTTTGCTTAAGGGCCCAGCCAATTCTTGCTACTCAGGACAATCAATACAAGGGTTTTGGATTAATTCAAGTCGTAAGTCGTGAAGGCGTAACTCGTGAAACTTTGCTAACCCTCATTTTTCTGGCAAAATACGCTGGTATCATTTATATTAAACTTATTTTGATAACAAAACGTAAGTAATAGCACCAACTACTCAAAGCTTAAGCCATTGGCCTATTTAAAGCCAATGCTTAAGCGTTATATACCACACACACAATAGTATGTTGTTGAGTTTCTTTCAAAAATTTTGAAAAAGTTGTGAAAATAATTTCATGGCAATAAACTATTTCTGGAAGTTTTAGGAAAGGTTAGAGGTGGTTGGCAAAATATACGCGAACACCTTGTTCAGAGTTAGTGTGTACTTCCTTTGATAAAATGAGTGAATTTCTTTTTACCGGGAATTCCTCTTGTAGTAATACTATTTGTATTATACAGTCGTTTCCAAAAAATTACCGTGTATACATTCTGTTATTTCTAAATATCTTTGAAAAATTGAAATCTTTTTTATCAGGCAAGTTCGGAGTAAAGACAAAGATATATTTAGTATTTACCCATCTTTACATATTCATTGCTTATTTACTATATACAGGTTTTAGTAATCTGCGTATATTTTTAAACTTTATTTGTCCTAAATTTGTTTCAGCTTTTCGAATACCCTATTATATTATATTAAAATGTTTATCAGGACATTCTGAACAACTTATCAAAATTTCAGAAAAATCGCTTGGTGGTTAAAATCCCATATTATGATTGAGGCGTCCTTTAACTGTTTTGCATTTATTGACCCCATCATAAAAAATATCTTGTAATTTACAGTAGGGTTGTGGAATGGTTAAGTTAGATTAGATTGTTGCTTTTAATGATAATTACTTTTTCTACAACTTCAAAGGAACGAAAAACTAAACTAAACTATTTCCAGATACTTGTAAAGAAGGAAAGTCTTGTGGATCAAATTGCAGTTGCGGTCCAAATTGTAAATGTGCTGAAAAGTCAGGTAGGTATTGCTTTTGGCTTTTTTAATACCACAGATAGCTGAGGTAATGCGAAATTTTAATGTGTAGGAAATATTTTGTAGTTCTATAGATAAGTAAAAAGCTCCTCTAAACCATTATAAAGTAATTCTAGGCTTTTTAAAGGATATAAACAAATCCTGCTTCTGTCAGTAGATTCTTTAAATACGACAATTTCGGTCGATCAACAAAGCGCCCAATATTATCACCACTACAAAAGTGTGGCTAAACTTTGTTATATTTACTCTGTACAGATGGTGTACTTCTCAAGCTTAAAGAAACCCATTGACTACCACATCATTTAGAGCTAGTTTAAAGCGATGATATAAAGAGTTTCATACTATTTTGTTTAATTAATTCTTTATGTTTTGCGAACGTTCCTATAGTTGAAAAGATTCTACAAAATAAAAATTCCAAATGTTTTTTTCTGTTTTTTTATTTTTTTGTCACATTATATTTATTTGTGAAATATTATGATTCAATGGCTAATATTAATGTTTTTTTTTTTCATTTTAGGCACAAACTGTGGTTGTTCATCAGGTAGCGACCACAAGTCATGCGACAAGAAGTAAAGTTTAGGTTTAGCAGTTCCTTTTAGTTCAACTATTTTTTTTAGGAATTATTTTTAAATATGTTTTAGTTGTATGTTGTAGTGTAAAATTTCACTTATTTTATAATAAAATTAATTTAATTTAATTTTTATAACATAACTTATGTAATTGCAAATATTCACACAAATTAAGAACTGAGTATTATTATTGTAGGGATTTAGAAATGCTTTTTATTGACTAAGATTTAGTCAAGATGACCTAGACAAAATAGACCAATTTTGTAAATTCCCTTTAGGTACTAAAATGTTTAAAACTGTAAAAGTATATGAGAGACATTTTAATGCAGGGCCCAAATATTGTTTGCTTAATAAATGATATATTACATAAATCTTGAGTTTGAACCAATGGTTAAGAAAATCTGCTCAGAAAATTCTAGACCGTCATTTATTATGTCTCAGCTTCAATGGAGTACACAAGTCTCACAAGTAATATAATAATAATTTAGCCTAGACCAGACAAACAGTGTATTGTTATTGTTAATTATTATTCTAAAAGCCAGCAGAATCATGACAGAAAGGTTTTCCCCACCAGGGATGCCATGCTTTGCTATTTAAATTAATGTTTTGATTTTGAAGGATCACGACATACTGGCGAGTATTCCCCACCGGGGGTGCCATGTTCTATTATGGCATGACCATGGTGATCTTTTTTATTTAAATTTAAATTGTTTTATCGGTCAGAACACAGCACTCTAGCGAGTATTCTCGTGTTTTACTGTGTCATAGTTTTTATACATTTTTGAAAAACAAACCTGGGATTTTTGATTTTTTTAAATGAGATCTGAATGAAAATGTAAATTTTAGGTCAAAGACCTGCAGTCCTCTAAATCGATCATATTCAGATCCTCGAAAGTATCTGAGTTGGCTTGATTTGTGTAATTAAAAGTATTTATGTTAGAATCAAATTTCATTGACACAAGTGATACATGTGATAATAGACATAATAATTGACTATTAGGTTTTACGTTTTGATTTAATTCTGTAGTATCTACGTAAATTTGGCGCAAAGGTAAGCGTCGTGGGCTAATCAATTTACTAGACAATCTGTTTTGGCTTTCATCATTTAAATATTCGCTTTATTTAGATATTGAGTCTGAAATCTCTCCCAAAGGAGAAAATTTGCCGTTTTGATAAGACAGTTATTACTATTTGTTTGGATTTTGGAACTAGAGGAATTTGCATAGTTACATTATTATATAGGGTCATGTACATGGTAATTAATTTCAGGGTTGAGTGAAGATAGCGAGACCAAGGGACCCGCCAAGGTCCTGCCACCATTTACCGGTGTGTTGGGTATAAGTACACGCCTCACAACAATGAATCAATCTTGTAGATTCAAATTAAGAAAAAAAGTATTGTAATTATCCATATTGTAATAAGTCATCCTAAATATGGCATTTAAGATTTTATTTAGCAAACCTAGCTAGCTTTAGACAATTTACTGAGAGTAGCGACGGGTAAATTTTAACGGGTCAAATTAAGTCCTGTGAGTACCTTAAGTCTAATTATTTAGTGTTTAAAATTTAAAGATCTAAGAACTGACGCAAATGTTCGAATTACTTTTTTGAGCTTGGAAAGTATTTTCACAGGACCCGCAGTTTATAAAAAGTTCTTTAATCATTCACTAAATATTTTTGATTAATACTTCATTAATTAAGCTGACTTCATACAGGGATCAGTTAATTATCTTTTTCTGTACATCCTTGGATTTCCTTAAAATTAAGAAATTCTTTTAAATATTTAATTGTATTTCCGGAGTTTAAATATTTACAAAATTCGTTAGAGTAAAATACTGACTTTATAAGTTATTTTTTTAGTTTGTCTATTATATGAAACGGGTTTTCATGACTGAAAGTTATGTATTTAATTTTTATTTTTACTAATTATTGTTATACGTTACATTCCATATAATAAACATATAAATTTGGTTTGGAATAAAACAGTTTAAAAGTAATTTTGGGAATTTCACCAGGTCAAAATCAGTAATTTGGTTAAGTATATTGGAAAATGTTATCTGAATAAAATAATGTTCGTAATTGTGTGAGATAATAACCCTCCCCGGCTTTTACAGATCTTCTCGTTTTAGGGTTCCTAGATCACTGTAGGAAAACTGTTCGAGATAAATCCAACACACCTAATATCAATAAATTCGTCTCGATAAGCTCTATCGATACCCGTGAAAATATATAGGATGTTCCATTAAAAAAATGTTAATTGGGTCGCCATCTATTTCAGGCACACCTTGTTTTAAAATAAAATCGATAGAAATAAAATATAGGATATCTGCTTCAAGTTTTATATACATTTTTGTATTATTTATAAACAATGACCCTGTACTTTACGTAGGTACCAATTTTAGTGTGGAAGGATTCTCGTTTTCGCGCTCCTTTCACACCAAAATAGGGCAGAAAAACTTGAGTTAGTAGTCAGAAAACTTATTTTGCTACTAGCACGTGCAAAAATCAACTTTACGCATTTCCTAGGTAAGTATACTACTCGTATTTTTTTACTTGACTATACATGAATGAAAAACCACATGAAACATGAAAAATAGCCATTATTTTGTTGCCAAACAAAACTTTCAAGAATTAAAAATGGTTAATCTCCCCATTTATATTTAAATACAAATTTTAAATCGTCCTGCATTCGTGTAATTAAAATATGGTCACTTTGTGCATAGTTAACAGTTTTATTTCGGTGAGTCGAAATGTTGATCTGGGTTTTTCGATAATTTTTCGTTAATTTACTCTTGATATGACGGAGCCAAATATGAAGGAATTTCAAATTCTATTTGTTATCGTCATTGGACAAAGGATGATATATTGAAAGACGTCGTTTGCAGCTTCTCTTCTTTTTTGGTGTTCAGATTTTAATTTTTTTCTGTGTTAATGTTAATGTCCCATTTAGATACCGCTCTAAAAGTGTCAGCTATATTCTTTCAAGTTGAAATCCCATGAACATTTTGAAAGGATCAAATACAATTGATTTTATACTAAAATTTCACGTGATTTCGAAAATGAGTTTAAAAGTTGGTTATTTGGGAAAACGTAGTGTCAATTAAAACTAATATGGCCCTCGCCTAGTAAAAGCTACCATGAAAGTATTAATAAGAACCCTATAATGGATGTCAAATATGTCAGTCACATCGAATATGGCATTATTATACCTTTTACAATGTCCTGGCTATACTTTTGCAAATAAGGGTTAGATGTATTTTCGAATGACATGAAATATTAAACACCTCATGGTATTGTTGAATATTGTCTGCCTTATTTAAAAAGTGTAATTAAACTTTTTTTTCAGGGTTGAGTGAAGATAGCGAGACCAAGGGACCCGCCAAGGTCCTGTTACCATTTACCGGTGTATTGGGTATAAGTACACGCCTCACAACAATAAATCAATCTTGTAGATTCAAATTAAGAAAAAAAGTATTGTAATTATCCATATTGTAATAAGTCATCCTAAATATGGCATTTAAGATTTTATTTAGCAAACCTAGCTAGCTTTAGACAATTTACTGAGAGTAGCGACGGGTAAATTTTAACGGGGCAAATTAAGTCCTGTGAGTACCTTAAGTCTATTATTTAATGTTTAAAATATAAAGATCTAAGAACTGACGCAAATGTTCGAATTACTTTTTTGAGCTTGGAAAGTATTTTCACAGGACCCGCAGTTTATAAAAAGTTCTTTAAATCATTCACTAAATATTTTTGATCAATACTTCATTAATTAAGCTGACTTCATACAGGGATCAGTTAATTATCTTTTTCTGTACATCCTTGGATTTCCTTAAAATTAAGAAACTCTTTTAAATATTTAATTGTATTTCCGGAGTTTAAATATTTACAAAATTCGTTAGAGTAAAATACTGACTTTATAAGTTATTTTTTAGTTTGTCTATTATATGAAACGGGTTTTCATGACTGAAAGTTATGTATTTAATTTTTATTTTTACTAATTATTGTTATACGTTACATTCCATATAATAAACATGTAAATTTGGTTTGGAATAAAACAGTTTAAAAGTAATTTTGGGAATTTCACCAGGTCAAAATCAGTAATTTGGTTAAGTATATTGGAAAATGTTATCTGAATAAAATAATGTTCATAATTGTCTCTTTCATATGCCACCTTCCTCGAAGAGACAGGTTAAAATTAGTGGTTTTATCGAATAACGTTTTTTTTTCTCTTTATGATTTTTTTTAGTTTTCGCCTTTTGTTTAGTTACAAAATGCACTTTTGTTTTTTCGAATTTATCAATTTTGACCATATATTTAGGGTGTAGATTTTATTCTAGTAAAGGGATAACTCAAACTTTCAATAATTGTTAGTTTTGAGGTGCCCAACGATATCACGAAGGAATTATAGCGATATCCCGAATAACCTTCGGGAATCGGTTTGAACCTCGAATTTTATACTTTGAAAAATATTATTTTAAGCCTTGTTTTTGTAAATTTTAAATTACTATAGGTCATCATATAAACAATTAGCTTAGCTAGGTGGTGCACTAACCAGCCTTAACCGATTCTCTATTTTTGATTTTAGAAACTTGAAACTTGTGATAAGAGAGGTTTGTTTAATGGGCTTATGATGTGCTTTTGTAACATGCAAAAACGCATTTGTGAAATCTTATGTGCAGTTTCCTTTTGTTGCTAGAAGTGTATCTAAAGTGCATTACAAATTGCCTATTAGATCGACACGGTTCAAAATTGCCGTGACTGTCTTCTCACGATAGCGTTAAGATTCCAAGGTCACCGTTGAGATTGATTTCTTACCAGTCTTTATATAGAAGTCTATTCGGTTGCTAAAGAGGACAGAAAACAAACTCATTAGGATGGCAGCTGACGCCCCATGGTTTATCAGGAACGAGGACCTGCAGCGCGATCTTCAATGGACACCTATTGAAGAATTCATGCGGCAAAAAGCTACCCGAGCCTTCAGGGCAGCAGAAAATCACCCCAACGAAAACCTACGGGACCTGGTAGATTATGATCCGCTAGCTCCGAGACGCAACAATTGGACAAGGCACAGGAGACCTAGACACGGGCTCCTGCGCTAATATACTCTAGGATGGAAGTGGGCAAATCGAAATTTCTGAGTCTCCGTGCTCCTCAGGAACTAGATCTTGCTCACCGAAACCCCAAGAGTATCAACAAGAGGCCATCAAACTCCAAGAAGAGGATTCCCAGGTACCTCAGCTGGCTCCGGCGTGAGTTGCAGCTGAACCTGAGGTAAAAGAAGAGGATCCCAGGTACCTCAACTGGCTCCGGCGTGAGCTGCAGTTGAACCTGAGGTAAAAGAACACCCCACCTCAGCCTCAACACTGCCGGATCACGGAACAGCAGTGTCGCTGAGGGCACAGAAGAGGACCAAAGACACGAAGACCACCAGGTACACTGACGGAGGGACACTGGCAGCGGCAGACTGGACCACGGGACAGTAGGACGAAGGCAGCGGCAATCCGGACAGAAGAAAGGAGGATAACAGAGAAATATCCCACCTGGTAAGACGACACTTTCATTATTAATAATTTCTTTTATTTCAGATGACTACAAGTAACGAGAGGTGGCAAAAACATCCTGCCAAGTGAGGACCCCCCCCCCCTACGACAGCGAAGACCATGTCCTTCATAGGAGTTTCTCCCGAAAGGACGGCATCAACCCCATCGAAGGATCCTTGGCTAGCCCAATGATGGTCCATCTCATGGGGGCATGTTGGGGTTTAGTGGGTATTGTTGACTCCGACAGGTGAAAACCTGTCAGAGCAACGAGTCCCACACTGTCTTCCGGAAGGGAATTCGTGCGTAAAAGCATTCCCCATCGACACAAAAAAAAAAAAAAAAAAAAAAAAAAAAAAAGAATTACAGGCATTTAGCTGGTGAAATTTCTTGCTTTGGAGATGTTGTACTAGGTCGACAGGGTGGCCAAATATATCGTATGTAATTCATTCTTTAGCACAGGGAAAGAGGTTTTATATGATTTTGATGAATTAAATGCCTGATTTAACAATATGTTTAAAATTATTAATACCGTCTTGACTGAATACCTCTTAATTTGCCTTAATACCATGCATAGTTTAGTGATCATACGTCCAGCATTAGGCTTGACAGTCCAACAACGGGAAATACTGTCCCGCATTACTCAGCGTCCTGCAAAATGTCCTGCATAGTTAGTTTCTTAGTACAATAGTAACTAACACAAAAATGAACCAAAGATAAAAAAAATATATAAAAATCGATGTTTGGAACTTCATTTAAATCGTTATTATTAAGCCGGTCATCATTAACGCGCATCGATTTTTTACTCTTCTTTACTAAGCTTCCCGTCCTTTAATTGCTAGCTACATACTTGAGGAAATGTTACGTATTGAATTAAATGTATTTAAAACCTCAAACAATAAGTATTACTTCACTAGTAAAATGGAAGTATTGTAAACGTGAGATAATAACCCTCCCCGGCTTTTACAGATCTTCTCGTTTTAGGGTTCCTAGATCAGTGTAGGAAAACTGTTCGAGATAAATCCAACACACCTAATATCAATAAATTCGTCTCGATAAGCTCTATCGATACCCGCAAAAATATATAGGATGTTCCATTAAAAAAATGTTAATTGGGTCGCCATCTATTTCAGGCACACCTTGTTTTAAAATAAAATCGATAGAAATAAAATATAGGATATCTGCTTCAAGTTTTATATACATTTTTGTATTATTTATAAACAATGACCCTGTACTTTACGTAGGTACCAATTTTAGTGTAGAAGGATTCTCGTTTTCGCGCTCCTTTCACACCAAAATAGGACAGAAAAACTTGAGTTAGTAGTCAGAAAACTTATTTTGCTACTAGCACGTGCAAAAATCAACTTTACGCATTTCCTAGGTAAGTATGCTACTCGTATTTTTTTACTCGACTATACATGAATGAAAAACCACATGAAACATGAAAAATAGCCGTTATTTTGTTGCCAAACAAAACTTTCAAAAATTAAAAATGGTTAATCTCCCCATTTATATTTAAATACACATTTTAAATCGTCCTGCATTCGTGTAATTAAAATATGGTCACTTTGTGCATAGTTAACTGTTTTATTTCGGTGAGTCGAAATGTTGATCTGGGTTTTTCGGTAATTTTTCGTTAATTTACTTACGACGGAGCCAAATATGAAGGAATTTCAACTTCTATTTGTTATCGTCATTGGACAAAGGATGATACATTGAAAGACGTCGTTTGCAGCTTCTATTCTTTTTTGGTGTTCAGATTTTAATTTTTTTCGGTGTTAATGTTAATGCCCCATTTAGATACCGCTCTAAAAGTGTCAGCTATATTCTTTCAAGTTGAAATCACATGAACATTTCGAAAGGGTCAAATACAATTGATTTTATACTAAAATTTCACGTGATTTCGAAAATGAGTTTAAAAGTTGGTTATTTGGGAAAACGTAGTGTCAATTAAAACCAATATGGCCCTCGTCTAGTAAAAGCTACCATGAAAGTATTAATAAGAACCCTATAATGCATGTCAAATATGTCAATCATATCGAATATGGCATTATTATACCTTTTACAATTTCATGGCTATACTTTTGCAAATAAGGGTTAGATATATTTTCGAATGACATGAAATTTTAAACACCTCACGGTATTGTTCAATATTGTCTGCCTTATTTAAAAAGTGTAATTAAACTTTTTTGTAACGGATTAAAAGATAAACAGCTTCCCAAAATCTCATATGGTTTGAAGACTGCATTTATGTTATTTCTGACAATATATATTCAAACGTGTAAAATAAATAATAGGGTCTAACGTAATAACGTCAGCTTTTTAAATATATATTGACATTTCTTAGTTATTTACTGTACACTCTTATTTGGTAAAATCTCCTTATTAATTTCTTGTTTCGTATGCTAAAATAATAATCCCTCTCACGAGTTCTTGTTTGTTTCGTTCACTTTGACTCAAAGGTTCGGATGTTTGATGGGATCCTGAGAAATATTAATTATGAATTGTTATTTAGAGGTGTAAAAAAAGTAACTATTCGTTACTTGCCCGGATCCGAGGAAACGAATACAAAAATGATCCACGATATCGTTACTCGACTACTCGAGCTTCACCAAAGCCGAAAATAGAATAGTTACGAAGAAAACGATTCGACTACCGGATACAGATGTTTTTAATTTCCCTGGGATCTCTAGCTAGTAGTGTCCATATATCAACGACTACAGTTCATTGATTTTTGCAGAACTTAATAAACAATATGTTTAGAAGATTCAGAAATTAGATTAAAAAAATATATTTTTGTAAACTCTCTCTAAAAAATGCCCAATATTTCACTGGCAACTAGTGGAGAGGCCTACGAATAAATTTCTTTTATATCTCTTAAAAATTAAATCTATCCATATTGATATAAAAGAAGAGAAGGCAGATTACCCATAGCTAATGTCAATATCAGCAGCTAAACTTTCTTATTGTCGGTACTCAATAACGAAAATAACAAATAATATTGACCTGAACCAAAGGAAGAAACCGGTACTCCAATAATGAGTTAAAAGTAACAAATACTCTGCCGAAAAGTAACGAATAATTACAAGTATTCGAAACTAACGATATTTTACATCTCTAGTGTTATTCGCTAACTATAGAATATGCAAATATTCTATTAATTGGTTAGGCTAGGTATAGAGCTTTGGGGATCAGTGGCATAAAACGAAAAGATATTGCCATCCCGTGTCGAGTGTACGAAACGCTAT
>JAUTXW010004293.1:0-74826 GCA_030620095.1 Kuschelorhynchus macadamiae
AGAGGAAGGAAACTTCGAGATTAGGAAATCCACTTTTTAGCAGAACGAAAGTCAAAGAGCTCGCGAAAGAATTGCCTGAGGTAGAGCAAAACAGAAAACCTAATTACTTTTGATTAACTCAAACTTGCGATATTGTCAAATTTTTACTTTTCAGGGGGATAAACTATTTTAACATTTTCTTTATAGAAGACATTGTATATTATTGTTGCAATAAAAGGATTCCTGCGTGTTAATTAATAATATATCAAGTTTGGAACTTTTATCTGAAAATGAGAAAATTGACAAAGACCTTGTCATAAGAGATAATGTACTTTTTTTCTGACTGCAGTAGAAGGAATACATTTTTTCTAAAGTACTCCGTCTTTCATAAGAAGAAATAAGAATTTTTTGTTTACTGGATAAGTAAAAATTGGACAACATGTTCGTTCTACAATTGCAGATATTTGCCCGTACCGAGACTTTTGCCAGAGCCTGCATATTATGTCAAGAGGCTATTTAAAACCATAATAAAATTTTGATAGGACAAGAGTTTTTACTATTTAAATATGTTAGAAAATAGCATACATATGGGTTACCAGATATTATCGAACGTTTTTTTAAACGATAGCCTATATACATAAGCATAATAGAAAACAAAATAGTGACCCCTGCTCTACCTATTTCTATTATCATTACAATATAAGATAGGTATCTATAAAAAAAGAACAAGTTATTCAATTTAAAAAAAAAAAAAAAATATTAATAATAACATTTTGTTCAACGCTGCATACTTGTGAGTTTCTATAGATATCCAATATTCGCAAAAGAAATAAAAATCTTCAAAGCTCATATTTTTGAATTTTTAGAGTGACAATAACAAGATAAGGGAGGCTATCATGTTATTACCTTTGTACTTATCTTATATAACCATAAATAATATGTATGTTCATACACGAATTAATCACAGTGCTTTTTGCAAATATAGCCGGTTTATTATTGCTTATAATTTTGCGCAGTTCCTTTACGGGAGATTTTTTTATTTTTAGCAAACTAGGGTCAATTTGTTTTGTTCTGCTAAAGACAACAACTACATATCCATTATTTTTCTTGTAACAATTATTAGAGATTCCAAAAATGCTGATAGGTTATGGCATATTTATACAAAATATATTTACTAATTTAAATTACATAACTAATAATATAAAGAAAATTTGCGAAATCACTATATCATTATTATTATTTCAAATCTATCAACTCTAAAATTAATAATTAAATAAAATTAGATGTATATTGAACAAAGATACACTCACCATACTGATAATCTGGTCAACTATGACCCCTGGCAGGTTCAGTAGAACTGTTTTTACTAACTAAGTTATCTCCCGTTACACTAGGAATACTGAACTTTCCAGATTGGTACTACCTTCAAACGCGATAGCAGACGCATCTGCGCCCACGTTTGCGGGCCGTCGTGGATTACTTCTTCTTGTTGGTAATCTATAGGAATATTTTGAAATTATTTTGTAACCTTCACAGTATAATCTACAGTAACTATGGACGATAACATGCTACATGTAAGCGCTATTTATTACATTTATTTATGTCCTACTTCCTATGTAAAAGAGAAATATTGTAAACGTAAGAAAATACCCTCCCAGGTGTTACAAATCTTCGCATTAGGGTCCCTAGTGCCTGTAAAAACATGTTTTCTCAATTACGTCGGTCTGTCTGTCTCTTGGCGGCATATCTAAAAACTAGCCATCCGATTGACTTCAAATTTTGCCCAAAAATTAAAGGTCATGTGGGGATGAATATCTAACATAGCGGAACAAATGGCGGCTAATAAAATAACAAAAATTATTTCAAAAAAAAGTGCTTATCCAATTTTCCTCAAGTTTTGTATATAAATAAAATTACCTGTGATATTTGGATGAACTGGAGAAAATTTTCAGTACAAATCCAAAATAGCGAAAAAAATAGCAGCTTAACAAAATGTTTAAAAAATTATTCTAAAAAAAACTATGTCGGTCTGTCAGTCTGTTGAGCCCCAGCTAAAAAACTATTTATCCGATTAACTTCAAATTCTGGTTAAAAATTAATATGGGGATGAAATGGTAACATTTTCGTAAAAACTCAATATGGGGAAACAAAAAGGCGTCCTAGTGAAATGTTAAAAAAGTTTTATACAATTTATTTGATATTTGCACAAGTTTCAAGTATTACATAAGAATCAACTGGTAAATATTTGGTACGAATCCAAGATGTGGCATAAACAAAATAGCGGCTTAATAAAATCAGCTTGGAAAAACTGCTCATTGGATTGATTTCAAATTTTGTGCAAGAATTAAGTATGATAGAAGAATAAACCAGTAAAATTGTGGTAAAAAAATAACGGCCAAAATGTAAAAATCACCCTTCCAAATTTAACATATTCACGTTTTCAGTGTTCCAAAAACATGTTTTCTTAAAGACTCTCTGTCTGTCTATCTGTTTGTTTGACAATTCAATTGACTTCGAATTTGGGTCAACAAGGGTAAATGAAGATGACCTAGTAACATTTTATTAAAAATTCGATATAGCGAAACAAAATGGCGGCCTAGTGAAATGTTAAAAATTAATTATCAGTTATTCTCAAATTTTGCAGAAAAATCAAGTAGTATAAATTAATGAACTGAAAAACAACCTATTAGACTAATTTCAAATTATGTGCAAGCATTAATTGTGATATAGAGACACACTAGTAAAATTGTGGTACGAATTCAATATGGCGGAACAAACTAACGACCAAATAAACTGTTTGCAAAATCAATGTAAATAAATCGTCTTATTCGATCGATTTCAAATGGTGTACACAAATTAAATGTTATATAAGGATAAACCGACACCAATTCAAGATGTCGAAACAAAACAACGGTTTAAAAAAAATCAGTGTAAAAACTGCTTAATAAATTTTCAATTATGCCTAACAATTATGGCATATGTAGGAACTGGTAAAATGTTGCTACGAAATATGGTGGAACAAATTCGAGCCCAATAAAGATGTTTTAAAAATAAAAACAGTATATTTATCAGTGAAGGCTCGTACTCTAAAATTTAGGGTCGGTAGAGGCTCAAGGCCAATCAAGGGCGATTTTACGGTGAGGGAGTAATAAGGTAATTACGCCCCTGTTCGCCCAGACCTGTCCAACATCATGGGTAATTTACATATTTTTATGTGAAAATTGCGATTAAAAAATTAGGCTACGAAACACTATAGCACAAGAGCGACCTGTTATATTGGGTCTCTTGCATATCCATAAATAGAGTATTGATGTAAATATAAACAACATAATTAATGAATTTGCTGCAAAAAAAAAATGAACGTTATTCTATAACAATTAATTAGAGGCTGTTTTTTTCACTTATGCCACAGTAAGTGTAATAAAAAAATATATTGTTCTTATACAATTTATATTACTTAAAATTTTTTAATAAATTAACCCATCCCCAGAAAGGTTTCCTAAAATCGCCCGTGAGGCCAATGTGGTGTTAATTGGTGCCACGTCCAAATATGGTCAAATACTAGTCTTTTATTTTTTTCTGTTTATTTATTCAATGATAATTATTAATCTATATATAGCAGATCTAGGCTAGAACATATATAATAAATAAGAAAAACATTTTAGTAAAGCGCTCTAGTCAGTCAATTTAATTTTTTGATATTTTAATGTATCTTGCCTCAAAAGGAAAATAAAATAGATGCGAGACAAAGTGAAAGCTACATACACAACCAAAAAAGCATATTGTGCAGCAAGAACCACGATGCGGCCGGCCGACTTCTAAAACAAATTGCAAATGCATTAGTCACGACTAAAGTACCCAGGGCAAGAATTAGTCTTGCTCTTAGACGGAATGCGACTGCATATCAGGCTGAAATTACAGCAATCTTGGACTGCGTACAGGAAAACCTTTCCAAAGGATATCACGACAAGCATACCTATATTCGCTGCTAACACTTGAATGCAGGAGAGCCCTAGAGAGGCTGTGTGAGTCCAATAGGGTTAGCCTCATTTGGGTGCCTCGCCATCAGGGCATTGGGGGTAATGAAGGGGCGGATCAGCTGGCTCGGGAAGGTAGCAACACTGTTTTTACTGGGCCGGAACCTGCTCTTGGAATTGCTCCTTCAGCTGTCAAAGGTAGGATTAGGAATCGCACTGTCGAGGAATTCCGTGCTGAATGGCACGAGCTAGCAGGACTCAGACAGTCTAAGGTCTTCATATCAGGCCCTTATAGCCGTTCTGAGTCTAACAGACTTCTAAATCTAAACAGAAGTCAACTTAGAACCATTACCGGAGTCCTAACTGGACACTGGCTGGTGAAATATTACCTGCATAAGATTGGACTCGACAACGATCCATACTGCAGGTTTTGTGCTGAGGTAGATGAAACTACCGAGCATCTAGTCTGTCGATGGGAGGCTTTAGTCAACGCCAGACTGCTTTGTTTGGGTGACACCTATGTGGCACCCGAGCTTGTGGGACGTGCGCGACCTGAAAGGGTCCTTTTCTCTCTAAAAAGGAGTGAGCTCTTGGCCTGTAACACCTACTTGTGGGGATAGCACAATGGGCCCCAGTGAGCCTAAGTGCTGCCCTTGTCGGGCTCCCCATCTATGTCTATGTCTATGTCATGACTAAAGTAAAGAACTAAAATTAATTTTAAAATAAATAGCATCATTTTATAAAAATTACAGTTAATACCTGTAAAATGGCAGTATTCAGTTGGGAACAATTCCGGCGATATGGTCACATGGAGACGGGCCGGTGAAAGGTGATATAAGCTACGACGAACGTTATAGCCGAGGTAATAGCATTGCATGTATGTGAACGTACTACGTACCGCGTGAATTAGTACATGAAGTCTAGAACGTGAGATGATGGAATCGGCTGGCCGAGCCAGCGTCTATAATAAATGTATTAAAATATCTGTGGACGGGGGCCCGCGGTCTGCTGTTAATGGCGTTATTTGTATGTTAGTCAAGCAATTATAATAGGGATACCTACCTATTTTGCTATGTACCCAGGAAATAATAAACTACATTTTGGTTTTATGCGTTTGTTGGATGTTTGCAAAATTATTTTTGCAAAATATTTACTTTTTTAAAAAGAGAATTTTCTGCGTATATTTTCTGGTTCGGCCAGATCGACCCTGCTGCCCCTGACGAGCCGTCACTGATATGTATATACGTCACTAAGTGACTCTGTGCGGAACTAAATTGGGCCACTTTTCAATATCCCTAATAACATCAAAGATTCATAACGAGGGAAGTTCCGAGTAAAGGATATTTACCGATTTTTTAAATAGAGACATACATCAAAGTTTATACAAGATGTTTTGAAAATGATTGTCAAGCTTTTGGTTCAGATTAGTTTTGTCTTTACCTGTTTGCTGAATTTTAATTTTCGGCGAAGGTCGACTACTGGTCTTAAATTCGAGTCGTTTCTCAAAGTTCAGCTCGCTAATATAATTGAAAACGGATTATAAAGTATTAATGTTCTGAAAGACTGTGGCTACCTTTCTTTAAAACATTATTTCAAAATAAAATCTATAAAAATACGCAATCGTAACCACAACCTATCACACGATCCACATTAAACACATCAACTGACAAAAATATGTAAGTTTCCTCGGCGCGGCTGTTGACCCAAACTTTCCCAACATAAACCGTATCTTACCTATGCGCCTCTATGCGAATTTGATCTGGAACACTCGGGAAAAACTTGCCTCCGTTTATAACCACTAGGTCAACGCGGGCCGCCAGCCGTGATCGATTCCAAATGAAACGAAACCTATCCGGAGATCGCGGTGCAAGGCATGGATAGTGTGTCGCGGAATTAAGAGAACGGTCAACGAGTTTATACGCTTAGAATAATAGAGAAAATTTCCAAATTAAGAAAAATTGAAAAAATATAAATTATGTATTATTTTATATATTTGTTTCTGTTTGGAAATATTTATTGGGGGTCATTGAAATTTGACCTAATGGAGGAGCCGCCACTGGTTCCTGGATCCCCCTCCTATTTCTTTCGGCCTGTCGCTTTGTGTGTACATATAGCTCAAAAACTACTTATCCGATTAACTTATCAGAAATCAAGAATTACATTAGGATGGATTGGTAGCATTTAGGTACAAATCCAGTATGACAAAATAAAATGGTGGTCTCACAACAGAAAAACAAATCATTATTAAGAAACCACCTACAGAATGAAGCTGTAATTTTGCAAAAAATGGAAGTATGATTAATTATAGGTAATAAAAAGAAGTTTGGTGTGAAGCCATTGTGGCGGAACAAGATGGCGTCCTAACAAAATACTTAAATATTTAGTATAATCCAATTCCCTGGAATAAAACCATTTTATGAACAAAAATAATAAATGACAATATAGACTATGTAAATAAAGTTATGAAAAACAAATAGTAATAATTTAAAAATATATGAAATTAAAAAATATCAAACCTAAAAAATTGGTAAATTCGCTTTTGCCTACAACTTCCCTCATGCAAAATTCATCTTCACACTGATAACACATTTTATCTATCCATATAGCCAATAACCAGAAAAGGGAATTAAATTGCACTTTATTCGATTTGTATTAAAGTAACTACCAAATAATTATATGCATTATAAGCTTTATTACTTGTAGGTACTGGAATTCTGTACCAGGGAAGTTTTGGGTGGGCGATTTAAAATTGCGGGGGGAATGGTTAGATACATTTCAAACTCTTCACGAAAATGAAACACCCCCATCGATATACGAACGCCCAGCGTTCATTCTGTAAGTTGACGGGATCTCAGCGGTAACTATGCTCTCGCGAATTTCTGTACATATAATTTTGTATGTAAAAGAATTTTATAATTATCGAACTGCTTTTTGGTTAGCCCAGGTTTGGCCTTTCTTTTCGGTTATCATAAGAGGAGTTTTTTCTCACATTTTATTTCTTCAAAGCATGGGAAAGTCAAAAACAATACATGATACGATACCGCTAAGATCTACAATTATTGATGTCGCACGCAATATCGTGGCCGGAGTCTAGGATTTTTGTAACTAGTTTGTTTTTCCTTATTTCCATGAAAGATATTTCTAATTAAAAGCTAAGACTCATTTTAAAAATATCCTGTTTTATTTTTATTATTAAGCGGAACAAACTTTTTTTCAGTTATAAGATATTGTCTAAATATTGGTGGAAAAAGGTAGTAACTTAGATTACATTTCAGTCTACAATATGGCAATCCTACAATTAAACAATTAGGGTGTGAACGCAGGTAATCTATACAATACATGATACGTGCGTATGAATAGATTATGCAACTAAGATTAGCAATGCCCACAAGAACAAATGAGAATATTTACTATAAAAGATTACGTTTTTATAAATAGTTTCTAACATTTTATCAACAGTTTTGAATATACGTATTAGATGATAATTGTATAGATATTTTTGAGGCTCTACCCATCAGATTTTATCAAATTAAATTAAAAAAGCTTTACATTTATATTTCTGGTAAAGAAATTACTTTATTTCCCAAGTGACCTAAATGGCAATTCCAATTTAATTTCTTATTTAAAATGCGTTCCAGATTCTATTTTATCTTTAGTTTTAGTAGTTTTTTTGTTCAAATGGCATGTATTTTGTTTTGTCTCCAATAATGTGAATGTTGTACCTACCTAAATTATCTATCTAAATCATGGATATGATATTAGCCAATTCTTCAATATATTATTTTAGTTTATAAACCAAACTGTATCATCTACAAAAATTATCTGGGGAGACGCCCGGGAGGCCCGGCTCCGCAGTTGTCGGTTTGCCTGTCTGTCTGTTTATGCGCCGCTTAGCTAAAAAACTACTTAGCCAACTGACTTCAAATTTTGGTCAAGAATTAAAGGTCACATGGTGATGACTTCGAAAAATCAAAATGAACGGGCAAAATTTTGATACGAATCCAAGATGGCTAAACAAAATGGTGGCAAAATAAAAATTTTTAAACTTTAATTTTAAATTTTGTACAAGAATTAATTGTGGTACAGAGATAAAAAATTAAGGATCATATGGAGATGACCTGGTAATATATCGTTAAAAATCCAATATGGCAGAACAAATGGCGGCCTAGTGAAATGTTAAAAAATTATTACTAAAAAAAATTATATAATTTACCTCAAATTATGTGCCAAAAAAAGTGTTTCATAGGAATGAAGTGGTAACATTTTGGTACGAATCCAAGATAGCGAAACAAAATGTCGGTCTAATAAATTGTTCAATTAATTAATGTCAAATTTTGTGTAAGCACTAACTATTACATAGAAATAAAATGGTAAAATTTTGATAAAAATTCAAGATGTCCAAAATAAAATACCATGTTTAAAAAATCGATGTAAAAAATCTTCTTATTGAAATGACTTCAAATTTTGCAGAAACATTTAATGTGATATAAGGATAAACAGCTACGAATTCAACATGACGGAACAAAATGGATATACCTTAAAAAATCAGTGTAAAAACTACTTATTCAATTTATTTCAAATAATGCCCATAGGTAGAAATTGGTAAATCTTGGTACGTATCTAATAGGGCAGAACAAATGAGCGTCCAATAAAAGCATTTGAACAGTATATATGTGGTACTAAATGCTTATATACTAAATTAAATGGGATTACACTTCACAATTCCTGATAAAAGGAAAAATTCATAATAAGGGAAGTTCCGGGTAAACGAAATTTACCGATTTTCTTAGTATGTTGAGGCTCAATTAAGTCGAATCTCTTAAAAAAAATCCCTGTGAGAAAACTTCCGGGTCAATATGTTTCGTGAAAAATAAAAAAAAATAGATGACTTACACTGGACACGAAAAAAATAATAAATATTGAGACGTGTGTTAATCAGAGATTTGAAGATAACATAAATTAGTAATACATATTTTACTAACACGCTGTATTTTTAAAAAGAAGCTTTTACAGTTTTGCAAAGAAATAGATTTTTTTAGTTCAGTTGTGATAATGAAATCTAGATCACTAGAACACACCCTGTATATTAAACTTACCCATAAGCAAACCGAGAACTCAGCTGATTTTCTTCAGGCCATTGAAAAGTTATCCTGCTCCAGCTAAACTCTTCTTTAAGACCAGCGCTTAACACGTACGCTACACACAAAACAATTAAAAAAAATAAACAGGGCAAATTCATTTCCGATTATGTGGTGCCCAGTTACGTAACAAAGAAATAATCAACAGAGAAAAAAATAAAGCTTATCTAATTGGCCACCTCTTAAGGCTAAGGTCTTGCAACTTATCTTTTTAACAGCTGACAGTGAACTGGCGACAAGCCTGCAGTTCTTACGGGTTTATAAATAAATATGTTTATGTTTTATACTTGTTTTTATGCTTTTACTACTGGTTTTGTTTGGATGCCTCGAGTGCGGTACTGCTGGAGGCAGTGAATTTTATTCTTTTTTATTTTTCTGCTGTTCGTAGTATATGAACGCTTATACTAAAAAGAGGCATTTTTGTGTTATAAATAACAAAATTACTTAACGTATACCGAAGGCTTTCATGGCTTAGATTTCAAAATGGAATCATTTACTGACGTTTCGCTTGAAGTTGCACGAGACAATTTAAGGGATATTCACTCCACGAGTTAGGAATACCGAACAGTGACTTAGCGTAATGATTGGTTTCTATGTGTGATATAGATTGCAGTCCGTGACTTTGTCAAAATTATTAGAATGTTTATTAAGTTCAGTAGATTTTCTGAGTTTTCATTGAAATAATTCCGATACCGGTTCAAGAACTTTCTTTTACATGTATAATATGTTCAGCGGAAGCTGGTGTTCAAATACAGCGGATTGTTAAATTTGTATATTCCTAATACATCTGGTATTCCTTAAGCCTAGTTTATATAATATGTATATATATTAATATATATGTATATATATATTAATATATATGTATATATATATTAATATATATATATATATATATATATATATATATATATATATATATATATATATATATATATATATATATATATATATATATATATATATATATATATATATATATATATATATATATATATATATATGTATATATATATATATATATATATATATATATATATATATATATATATATATATATATATATATATATATATATATATATATATATATATATATATATATATATATATATATATATATATATATATATATATATATATATATATATATATATATATATATATATATATTTATTTATACATATATATATATATATATATATATATGTATACATATATTTATATATATACATATACATAAGTATACCCTGTATAAACATACACATATATACATACATACCCACACATACCTTGGACAAAGTTTATTATAAGCCATAATTTGATTAACAAATTTATATTTTTTATTTTCAAAACGTTCAAATTTTGTACATTTCATATATGCAAATATGGGACGCAAAAATACATATATATTATAAATTTCAGGTGTTATTTGACCCATTTGTAGATGGAAAAAAGAAATTACCTTCTTGGGTGAGTTGTATAAAATTTCAACGTTTTGAAAATAAAAAAATATTAATTTATTAATCAAATTATGGCTTATAATAAACTTTGGTAAAGGTATGTGTGGTATGTATGTATATATGTGAATGTTTACGTAGCGGTGTACCATTGTATATGTGTATATATGTATATATAAAAAAAATATTTTCCTACACAAAAAAAAACCTATATATTTTTACATATACAACTCATAAAATACCATTGTTTGTTAGTTTTAGTGATCCCTTTTAAACTCACAGATGAAGGCATTTTGGCCGAAACGTTTGGAATTAGTGCAAATTAAATTGATTTCGAAAGAATAAACAAGTTTTATTTTTAATAAAAAGAAAATTCGAGACCAAAAACCCAAGAAAATCTCCTAAGAATATAGATCAATTGGTCCAAAAAAATCACTATATATATATATATATATATATATATATATATATATATATATATATATATATATATATATATATATATATATATATATATATATATATATATATATATATATATATATATATATATATATATATATATATATATATATATATATATATATATATATATATATATATATATATATATATATATATATACATGGCAAGGAATAGGGTCGGTCAAGTTTCCCCCTCGAATCAAACGAATTTTAAAAGTAGATACACTATCATTTTACATAATTTTGCATACCTATTTTTAAATTTTGCACACTCTCCTAGAGAAAGTTATGGGTCAACGAAAATTTATATTTCCCTCCCGTCAATCACAAAATTGAAAAACTATTGTGCTACTGGTTTCATCTACCTTTGCACAATTTAGCACACCTATTTTTTCATTTTGTACACTCTCCTGGAGAAAGTTATGGGGTTTCAAAATTTTGCGTTGAAAATTTATATTTCCCACCCGTCTGTCACGAAATTGAAATATTTTTATGCTACTCGGTTCACCTGATTTTGCACAATTTTGCACATTAAGTTTTAAATGTTGAACACTCTCCCAGAAAAAGGTATGAGGGGTCGAAAATTTGTATTTTCCTCGCGTCCGTGACAAAATTTTACACATTTTACATACATATTTTTAAATTTTGCAAACTCTCCTAGACAAACACTGTTGTGCTACTCGTTTAACCTAATTTTGAACACCTATTTTCGCATTTTGCACAGTCTCCTGGAGAAAGTTATAGGCGTTCCAAAATTTGTATCGGCTAAGTTTGTCCAATTTTGAAAACCTATTTTAAACGTTTGCACACACTCTCCTAGAGACAGTTATGGGGTATAAAAAATCTGCATTCCCCCTTGCATCTGTCACTTTTATGCTACTAGATTCACTTAGTTTTGCACTCTTTTTGGAGAAAATTGTAGCATGTTGAAGATTTTATACCATAAAATTCAAAGTTCGTTATACCCCTCACACTGATGGCTGCGAAGGAAATGTTTAAATCTGATCTGTTTTTTGTGACTCATATCTTTAAATTTTCAATATGTTTAACCATATAGGCAATTTTATGTTTTTTTGATCCAGAATATAGAATTAAGATTTTCAATTATTTGCATAAAAAGCAATGATCCCTCGAATGATTCCATCATTTTTTTTAAAGATTTTAAAGGAAACTGGGTAACAGAATAAGCTGAGAAAATTTAGTTTTTTTCTAAAAGGCCTCCTAATTTATTTATTAGAAAACATAGCTAATCTTTTTTGTTTGTCGATTATTATTAGCTTTACTAATTTGAGGTTCAGTTTCTGTATTCCCATCATAGCAAATAGAGCTGGGCGTTCATATCGATTTACAAAGTGTCGGTGATAGACAGCATAAATCAGACATGGACGTACTTGGTTTATTTTGTACTATTTAGTAAATAATATTACAGTATTCCTAATTAAATATAAGTACATTTAATTATAAGGGAAAAAAAATATTTTTTTTTAAATTGTTTGCTTCTAATTAATGTTAAATTGTCCCATCACCGGGCGGCGGCAGCGTCTGCATACTCAAACCGATGCGACGCACGCTGGTAATACCATTACGTATACAGGGTTGGTAAAAAGAACCGGAACGCTTAAATATCTTCAAACCCGCTGAAGTTATGCTTAAAAATTTAACATTTGGGGGTTTTTGGGCACGCCAAATTGAAAAAAGTATCGGCACTGTTGGCAGACTTTCCAGTTTTGCGCTACATCTAATACTTTTCTTATCTTAAATGGAATGACCCTTTTATTTTTATTGCAATTAGCTGTCTCAAATTTAGTAAGATCTCAAATCTTCAACACTCTATCTGTATTAGTGTCTGAAAGATGGCACCGCACTTACACTAAAAAGTACGGGAACGCTTGAATATTTTCAAAACTGCTAAAGTTGTGCTTACAAAATTCGATATATAAGTGTTTCTGCAAGCGGAATTGAAAAATGGTATCGGCACTGTTGTAGGATCCAGTTTTGTGCTACACGTGGTCGTTTTTTTATATTAAATGGAAGGCCCCACTGATTTTTATCGAAATTATTTACTTTTAATTTATTAAAGTTATTTTATTATAAGCGATATTGACGCGTTTTGTTCACACTGATATTGACGCCTTCCCTTCACACTTTATCCCGACTTCAGACTGGTCTAACTTTTACCAGTGGTTGATACTTAAAGCGCGTTTAAAAACGAGCGAGACAAGAACGACCAAACACCAATAACGCTAAGATAAAGAGATTAAAAGTCAACGAACTAAAGCAACAAAAACTTAACAGAATGGATTCTGCTTTTAAAGTCGCAAATTTGGGATCTTACTAAATTTGAGACGACGAATTCAATGTAATCAAAAGAACATTCTATTTATGATAAGATATTTAAGCGGTCCGGTACTTTTTTCTGCAAGTGCTGTGTTGTTTTAGCAACTAGTACAGATATGCAAAATTTAAAAATTAGTATGCAAAATTAGGTGATCCATCTAAGATAAAAATATTTCAATTTCGTGACAGACGGGTGGAAATGCAAATTTGGGAAACCTTATAACTTTCTCCAAAAGAGTGTGCAAAATGAGAACATAGGTGTGCAAAATTGTACAAAAGTAGGTGAAACGAGTAGCAGAATAGTTTTTCAATTTTGTGACTGACGGGAGGGAAATACCAGTTTTCGACGACCTATAACTTTCTCTAGGAGAGTGTGCAAAATTAAAAAATAGGTGTGCAAAATTAGGTGAAACAAGTAGCACAACACTTTTTAAATTTTGAGACTGAAGGGGGTAAAATACACATTTTTGACACCCCATAACTTTCTATAGAAAAGTGTGCAAATGTTCGACAACCTATAACTTTCTCTAGGAGAGTATGGAAAATTTTAAAATAAGTGTGCAAAATTGTGTGAAATTAGGTGGGACAATTGATATAAACATAGTTAGATATTTTGAAAGACGGGGGGAACGGTCAAGTTTGCCCCCCGTTTAAAAAAATGGTTTAGTTCCTCTTGGGTGAGTGTGCAAAATTGTATTTATTGTGTGCAAAATTGTACAAAATGTGTGCAAAATGATAGTTTATCTATTTTTTAAATTCGTTTGATTCGGGGGGGAAACTTGACCGATCACAAGCAATTTTCTCCTAATATTATAATACTTCCTAAAATACTCTTATGTTTTCATTTTTTATTTATATATACTTTATCCTATTGGCATATAAAAGAAATATGAATGATGAAAATGAGATTGAGATTCTTAAAATCCTTCCGTCTTTTTAAACATTTTGTTCCATCATATTGAATTCGTACTAAACAGTTTCTACTATGCTACAATTGATTTTTAGTCATAATTTAAAATAGATTGAATAATTACTTTTTTCACTTATTTTTTAAATAGCGCCATTTTGTTCCGTCATGTGGAATTCGTACCAGTTTATCCTTATATCACATTTAATTTTTGAGCAGATTTTGAAATCATTTGAATTTAATCAATTTATTTGATCCCCATTTTATTCCACCATCTTGAATTCGTGCTACAATTTTACCAATTTATTTCTACATCTCATTTAATGCTTGCACAAAATTTGAAAGCAGTCTAAAAGTGTTTTTTAAAGAGGAGATTCTCAATTCGACCTGTATGTATGTGTTTCTTTTTTATGTTTGTTTGCGCATTTTGTCTAAATTCTTGGCCGATTTTGATGAGTCAAACACCAAATTGTAGAAGACGTCTGATGTTCCCATAAATTTGGTTTTGAAATCCGTTCACCCGTTTTTTTATAATAATAAAATAAAAAAAAACACAGGTATAAGGGCGATAAAGGCCGCGAGTTTTATAATTAGATTTACATTTTTTAAATACCGTTTTCAAACTAAAGCATTGTGGTGTGTAACAGACATACAACCCCATTTGCTAAAAGATATAATAGAATTATTTTATTTACATGGTTAAAATGCATCGATAGCTCGTAACGAATATCATAGACGGTTTCCAGATAGACCAACACCGACTTGTAGGACAATATTAAACATCGCTAAAAAATTGAATGAAAGAAAAACACTTAAACGAAAAGTTAGAATAGTGGAAAGAAACGCTGAAGAAGATTTAAATATTTTATTATATTTTGAAGGTAATTTTGAAACTTTTGTATTAATATAATTTATTTATCTTATTTATTCTTGTTTTAGAAAATCCTGAGCGCTCAATTCCCGATGCAGCCACTTTCTTTTAACAAATCATGGCATAAAATCCACTCAGTTCTAAAACATTATAAATATAAGCAATATAAGTTTTTACCTACTCAAGAATTATTCGATCAAAATAAAATAGACCGATTACACTTCTGCCAAGAAATAGAAAGACGTGTTATGATGAACCAACTAAATCTGTCAAACATAATTTTCACTGACGAGGCAACATCTACCACTGGAGGCATGTTTAACCGGAAAAATAAACATTTTTGGTCAAAAGAAAACCCGCGAGCTCTTCAGGCGGGCAAAATCCAGGGAAGAAGATCCCTAGACATATGTTTGGAGTGGCCTTCTTAACAATCATGTTATTGGACCTACATTTTTAAATGGGAATTTAACCGGACAAAGGTATCAGGAGTTATTAGAAAACGAAATCGAGAGAACAACTACCGATTAATTCATATCTTAATTTGATATGGCAACAAGATGGTGCCCCTCCTCATAATGTCTAGCCGGTCACCAATTTTTTAAATGACAGATATCCATTTTAGTTTGGAAGACATGGACCATTAAGATGGCCAGCAAACTGTCCCGATCTCTCTCCATTGGACATATTTTTGTGGGGCTATCTGAAAAACAAGATATACTACAATAGGCCAAAGAACCATCCAAGCGTTAGAGCAAAATATAGTGCAAACAATCGACGATTTAAACACCCAATCACCTCATTTTATCTACGCATCCATACACATAAAATTTAGAAGAAATATTCAGAAATGCATTATAAACCAAGAGGCTATATAGAAAACCAAAACTTAGTTCTTTAAGCTAATATTATTTAGCTACTTTATATTATTGATTTTTTATGGTATTGTTTCTTTCCACTATTCTAACTTTTCGCTTAAGTGTTTTTCTTTCATTCGATTGTTTAACGATGTTTAATATTATGCTATGAGTCGGTGTTGGTCTATCTGGAAACCGTCTATGATATTCGTTACGAGCTATCGATGCATTTTTACCATGTAAATAAAATAATTCTATCATGTCGAGTTTCTCTTCTTTCGAATAACCCATCGTCCAACGTATTAGATATTAGAAATGTTCGTAAATAAATACTTCTGACCGGTAAACGCCAAAAAGGCGTCGTTCATTGCAATTGTCTTGACCATGGCTCACTATGTTTTAGCGCAAAATTACCTTACCATTTCTTTAATGTTTAAACGCTTATATATCCAAAACTAATTGACAGAATATATCAAAAGTACATGTATTTGAAATTAGAAAAAAATTATCTTCAAGAATGTGATTTAATATACATATACAAAAAAATATTAATGCTGCTTAAAACTCATGACAAAAAAAGGTTTATAAGAAAAGCAAAAAATGCACTAAAAAGTGAAAAATAATATTTTATTCCCACTTGAATATTTTACTCCGTGAAGTCAGCGGTAAACTTATTCTTAATTATTTAATCACAAAAATATAATCATGTATTCAGTCAATTCGCTGTTTTGATCAAATACTACGCATTCAGGTCTTAGTGACTTTATTAGTTTGGCGCCGTTTTCACGGGTAAAATTTTCAGGGCGGAATAAAATATTGTTTTTCACTTTTTTGTGTAATTTTTTAAAGTCGGTTTCATTTTTTTATAAAAAAATGTATTTCCGGTTTATTTCTTAAATATTTTATTAAATCGTCATTTTTTTTTTGTTACCTTGACTTCGTACGAAAGTGTTACCAGTTCGGTTCGACGTAACACTTAATTTTGTGCAAAATTTACGGTAAACCCTTAATTTTTTACCAAAATTTGAAGTCAACAGGGTAAATAATGTTTAGTTATACCGCGAACTGACAGACAGACAGACCGACGTAATTAAGAACATGTTTTTTGGCATCTAGGGAAAACATAAAAATATGTAAAACATGGGAGGGTATCTTTCTTCTTGACTACATTTTACTTGGCTGCCATCTTGAAATCCTACCACAATTTTATCATATCATATGTAGTTCTTGTACACCTTTTCGAATCAATCTAATAAGTATTTTTTTCAGGCTGATTTTTAAAATATTTTACTAAACCACCAACTTCGATTCTTACCAAAATTTAAATTAAATTGCTTAATTAGTTTTTTAGTAATAATTTTTCGAATCTTTTACTAGGCCGTCATTTTGTTTCTCCAAATTATATTTTTTCCAAAATATTACATTTCCATATGACTCAAGTGAATTGAGAAGTGAGATGAGCAAAAATCTCGGAGGGTAATTTTTTCACGATATGTTATAAAGTTCAATTATTATAAAGAAAACGGTTACAAATACAGTATAGATATTTTACAAGGTTGTAAGTTTCCACATAGAACTTCGCTGTGGAAAAGTGTTTATGTTGCACATACATAGATCTTTGTAACTTATAACAGAAATAATTTGCAATAAGTTGTATGTCTTAATGACAAATCAAAAATACAGAAACTATTTTATTCTGGCTCTTTAAATATTTTCAGCAGAGCCCGCCTATAACGATGTTGCAATTACAAAGAATAAAAATGTCCGTCTTATTCATTTAGTGATGAAAGGTTAATTCCAGACTAAAACAGCTATTTTTGCAAACTTCACACCGCAGCACTATAGTTAGGTCATCTACAGCTCTTAGTCTCCCAATGTCCAAGAAAAAGTAAATTAAACACAAATATTCAAAAAAAATACTGTTCTCGAAATCTTATGCACAATTATGTTTAAAAAAAACCCTGTGACTGAAAATGAGATGGTTTAGTACAAGGGTCTTCAACCTTTTTAGTGCAAGGGCCAAAAATCGATTTCACACATCCGAAGGGACACAATAATCCACGTCACTTTACCACCATATCAATAAAATAAAAAACATATAATTTTACTTCCCTAAGTGTAATAATCTTGATTGGATAAAAAGTTATTTTTGACATTGTTTATTTTTGACAAGTGTGTCGATATTTAGTTTTAATTTTGTAGTTGCAACCTGCAAACTTCCTTTCAGATGTGCGTCTGTAACTCTCGACCTTGTTTTAAACTTTACATTCTTCATGTGGGAAAACAGTTGCTCGCACGCATGTGCTCCCAAACAGAAACATACTGGTCATGTTTTCGGATTTTAGGAAACGAGTTTCGATCGCCATATTTTGAATAAAAATCAAGAAGACCCATGTCGAACTTGTTTTTCAGTTCCGAATTACACTGCAAATCGATAAGCTCCATCTGACAATTTTTTGGCATGTCTTCAACGGATACACTGAATGGTAGGGCAAAGAGATTGATGTAATTTTCATTATCTGTGGAGTCAGAAAACCTTGATTGGAACTCTTTTTTGAGTAAATCTAGTGCTGCGACATATTTATGCACATCTGTATAGTCGCAACTTTTCAGTTTAGGAAAGTGCGTAAACTCTTTTTTCAACAACTGATTTTTCCATAAATCCAGTTTAAACTCAAATGCTTTCACAGTGTCAAGCAGATTGTTCATGCGATTTTCTTTTCCTTGTAGTTTGGTGTTCAAGTGATTGAGGTGCAGCGTGATGTCCGCGAGAAATCCAAAGTCGCGCAGTCAGTCGGGGTAACTCAATTGAGGAACTGGTTTCCCTTTGGTTTCCATGAAGGAGGCGATTTCCTTCTTGAGTTCAAAAACGCGTTTTAGCATTTTTCCTCTGCTCAGCCAACGAACATCAGAAAAATATGTCACATCTCCACACTCGGCATTAATTTACTGTAAAAAATTTTGATAATCTCTGTGGTTGAGGCCGCGTGATTTAATGAAGATCACAGTTTTTACGACCACTTTCATGACCTCATCAATATTTTTGGATTTTGCACAAAGATTTTGTTGATAATCGGTAGAATGGTAATGCACCAAAGAAAGATCTTTCTGCTGTTTTTTTCATCAAACCCACGAGCCGTTCATTCTAAATTAGATCGTCTTGGTACTGTCATTAAACACTTATAAATATAACCTCATTTTGTAGTTACTTTAATCGGAAAAAGAGCAGCCATCTCTTCAGTGATTTCAAAATTATTATCAGTGCCCCGAATAAATATAGCCAATTGAGTGGTATCGGTTAGTATCGAATAGTATACGAACTTCGATGTACTTTTTTTTAGTGAATTTTCAATGTCTGCCGCTAACTCTTCGATTCTTCTGGCGACAGTACCACCGGACAGACTAAAAAGTTGATTTTGAGGCGCGCACAATACTTTAGCGGCGGCCTTTATACTTTCCTTGATAAATTCACTATCAGTAAAAGGCTTTGATTTCAAAACTATTTTTTCGGATATAATGTAGCTAACCTTCTCGCTTGCTTCATTTTCAATGTTCTGCTTTTGAAAACTGTCGTTGAAGCTAACTTTTTAGTGTTCTTACTTTATCATACCGTAATTGTCCTTTGAATGTCTCAAACTTTGCGTCATGCTTTGTATTGTAATGTCTTTTTAAGTTGTACTCTTTCAACGCTGAAAGGGATTCTTGACACACCAAACAGACGGGTTTTTGATTAACACTAACTAACAAGTACTCAAAATAAACTCAGTCCACTTTTCTTGCAATATGCGCTTTTCTTTACTAATTTTTTGTTTTTTACTCGAAGTAGAACTCTCAATGGCAAGGTAGAAGAAACGTTAAAAATGTCCACGACAAAACTAAACTTGCCCGACTGCATGCCACAATACAGTATCCGCCTTACATGCGTCAAAACACACTATACTGAATTCACTACAATCACTTATCGCACAGGTAGAAACTTCACTGCTAGTTGACATTCTTTCGCTTGGTTCGCTCTTCCAATCAGAACTGGCCGCTGGCGTGTGATGCCGACTTTATATAGGCCGAGTGCGTCAACTTTCAATCAGCTACGAAACTTGACTAGTAGGTCCCTCTAGTAGTGATAATTTCTAGAATCATTAGAAAGATCCAGTAGACATGCAGCGCCATCTAGTGGCCTTGTGGTCATTCGTGGGAGCGGCGCGATACAATATTTTCTTTAGTTTCTGGGAGCCGCAAGAAATTAGAAGGCAGGCATGCGGCCCGAGGCTAGCCTAGTATGACCAGTAGTCTACCCGAGTTTTCATATTTAATTAAGACATTTCCTAGTGTAATCTGATCTGAGGCTTTGAGCATTTTATGTTGCATTTTGCCTAAAAAGTAATTTCTTTATATTATTTTCTTTCTATGATTATTTGGTATCACGTTTATGCAAATCTATATTCACATAAATTCATATAAATATAGCGGGTTTATTTAGACCTAGCATCATTGTATGATCGTTCTTATATTGTGAGGTATTCTAATCAAAATAGTTCTAATCGTGTAAAAAGTGACCTCAATTTTTTTTAGTCTAAGTTTGAATCTGCTAGCCAATACTCTGCAAATTCTAAAAACTTTAGTCTATGACTGCTAAATATTAATTTTGATATTGATATTGATAAGATTTGACTTCTGTCCAATCTGTCGTTTACATTAACTCATCTAAAATGATTTTCTTATAAATATCAGTGCACTAAGAGTAAGGAACATAGGCAGATTACCACAAAGAATGAAAGAAACAATAAATAAGGGAATCCTATGCCTAAAAATTAATTTTCTATTTCATGATTCGTACTAATGACCTCATAATTACCTTGAAACGGCTTGAAAATTAATGCAAAGTGTTTATAAACAGTTTTAATTGGTGAATAATAACCGGTTTAAATGGTTTGAAACCGCAAAATATATTCCATTTCGTACTTTATTGGTTTTATTAAGAAATGCTAATTACGTGCCAAAGGAAAAGATAATTTACATCCTTTCAATACAAATCTACATAATTTATCTTTAGGTAAACAAAAAAAACCTTTCTCTTAGAATTTCTCCATTTTTCGTCCGGTCTCTGTCAATTTTTCGGATATCCTATTTTCTGTATTTTTTTTTATTTTGCTTTTAACATTCATCTACTCTCTTAAAACATTGTTTAAGATTTCGATTCTAAAAAAATGTGCGATGAAACGAGAAGCTGTTTTGTTGTGGAATACAGCTAAAAACAAGAAGTGATCAATAAGCTATCTGAAGCATGGTTGGATTAAGTAAAGAGAAGAAAAGTTTATTAATGTGGGATTTAACTACTTGCAGATTAGGGGAAGAGGGAAAGAACTTTACTGGTAACAGACTCTATAATTTGGGACACTCTTGGAATAAGGAATTAGGAGGCTCTTAGCTTAGTAATTGTTCGATGAAGGGATGCATCCGGGTGGATGCTCGTATCTGCCTGACTTGGCTTAATAAAGCATAAGAATTAATCACTGGTCAGAGCCGAATTCACGGTAGTATCTATCAAGAATATTGAGGGTTGAAGGAGAAGCTACCTTAGATACGTTATAGTGGACATCATTGACTTACAAAAGCATTTGGACAGTAAATAGAAATCTAAGTTTCGATAGCTTACAAAGTTTGGATTTTAAAGGAAACGGATATAAGCCGCTGGAGAGACGAGCTACATGCGTGTATATTTTTTGACAAAATGCAAGTTTCAATATTTTCAATAAAAATTACGATATTTGTTTTCTTGTTTTTGGCCTTACATTCTAATGTTTTAGCCACGACATTTGTAATTATTCTGTTTTTTCAAAATGGAAAACTTAGATAGATATATTTCTGTGTAAATAATAATTGTATATTTTAACATTAGATGTTTAATAGCGATTAATAGTCGGGATTGTAAAACGAGGTACTGGGTAAGCGAATATCAACCTCTGCAATATTCGTCTTGCAAAAATGTAAATAAATACGCTTAAATACATCTAAATTTTAGGATCTTAAAATATCTGCCAACCAGAAACGGGTACTAAATCCCATTTAAATTAGGTTATTTAAAATTTCATATGTATATTGTTGGTGTTGATTACAGATAAACAAAAAATGATTAGCGTCACCATATTTGATGCATACTCTGCAGCTGGAAGATTCATGAATGCCTATTTTCACACGTAGGGGTGACGGTAATCTCAAGTGGTTTAGTTAAGGCGACTGATGCATGAAATTAGAGGTGGGGAAATTTGTGCTCTATGATACCAATGGTTTGGTGGAATATTTGAATGAACTAGAGCATAATATGCATTTTTATTTTGTAGTTATTAGTGCCAAATCTGTTTCCATTTGCTGAAAGGGGTTTTCTTCAATTCTCCAAAATTATACTTCTGTCCAAAATACTATTATCAGGTTTACAAGTCCAAATTAAAATATTGAGTTGCGGTTTTTAGCATTATCTAGCACTGGGTATTGTGTATAAAGTTGATGACCTGGAGGGTGCAAATGCAAAGTGCAATAACAAATCTGTTATGTTAAAATTAGATATTTTATTGTTCTTTTCTAGTCAAGGTAATCAACACCTAAATATAACAAAAAAACAATATTCATTGATTTACAGAGTGTTTTCACAATTGATAAAGAAATCAAAGTGCTTGGGATTAGACCGTGTCAAAATGCAGTCAATTTCCGACGTTTCGCCTTTGACTGCACGAATAATCTTCAGAGAACTTTACTTTACTAGATCGGAACAGAGAATGATCCCAAGAAAGCTCGATTGTACGATGAATCTTTAGATACTTTTCGACGACATTTCGCCTTCGATTGCACAAGGCAACTTCATAGATCTTTCAATTGCAAAAGGAATGTTTAAAGATTTTAAATTTGCAACGTTTGCATGAGATATCTTCACAAGAAAGAACCATGATTTCTTAATTGACCACAGCTTTTCTATGTAAACATTTGTTTCTTACCCAAGTCATGATCAAGAGTAATGCTCCAAATTTTTTATAACATAACCAATGTTCATAGAGGCTTGTCAAAAGTTGAGCTCCACCATAATACTAAAATAAATGGGTCTTTTTTAGTTTAAATTAATTTTCATATAATGTTAAACGCCAAGACATAATATAGGGTTATTTAGCTTGTATACAAATTTAAATAACAATAGAAATTTTTGCTAAAAAATGTTTAAGCATTTGAAATTTTCTTCACTTTTGAACTCTCAAAAGATATTTTGATTTTACCTTCAACGTGGCCTTTTTTGACAATTCGCTACTCCCAATATTCGTTTAAATTTTGGGCAGATAGAATAAAATTTTAAATATAAAACTTGTAGGGTTCATTACGTGGTTTATAGAATATATATATATATATATATATGAAACGACTCATAAAAAATTTTAGTAATATTTCTAATATTATATTTTCTGACTCCTACAAGCGATTTAAATAAACTGTTTTTTGTTTTAAAGGTACGTTTTTAGACTTTATTTTTGGACAGGAAGTTTGACATAATAACTATATTTCTGAGTTACACAGCAAATCCTAAAATTATGCTTATCATGTCAAATGATAGCCCCAATTTTGCTTTAAAACATGTTTTGTTTTAAATCTTATTTTTTGCCAACTTAATTCCGTTTTTATATTATCAAGGTTTTTGTACACCTCTGGATTTATGATACTACCATACTAGTGAAAAAGTCATACTACAATGTTTACCATTAAAACACATTTATTAGCAAAATCGACCTTAACTAAAACGCTATTTTTAAAACCGAAAGTAAAATAAAAAACAAGAGACAAGTAGGTACTACAGGTACTAGTAACGGGTGGGTCCTCCGCAAACTCTTATAACCTCCCGACATTGTCTGAGCATACTTGATATAACATTGTTTATTAACTCTTGAGGAATTAAACACCATTCCTCATGAATTGCTTCAACCAATTCATCAATAATTCTAGGAGCTATTGCTCGAGCATACAAACACCGCTTTAAAGCATCCCATATGCGTTCGATTGGATTACAATCCAATCCAAAATCTTTAACTATTCTGGCCCTATGTAGTCTAGCATTATCGTCCAGATAAATAAAATTGTTGTCCAAGCTGTCAGCTACTTGCGGTATGTTATTTTCAAAAATCTCTAAATAACGAAATGCGTTTACAGAACGATTAATAAGAACTATTAATTCTGTTCGACCACCTGTAAATATTCCTTCCTACACTGTTACAAAACCACCTCCAAACGGAATTCGATCTAAGGAACAGTTTTCTTCGTATCTCTCTCCTCTTCGACGCCATACACGAATCCGATTATCGTTAAGATGAAGTGCAATCTTTGATCCATCCGCAAATAAACAATGTGACCATTTACTCAAATAAATCTCTTGTTCTTTGGCAAAAATCAAATGAGACCGTCTGTGTTATCTTAATAACGAGGATGCCTATAGAGCCTTTGGGAATTTAAATGAGCTTCATGTAACCGATGTCGAATTGTTCTTTAGAAATGCTTATATTTTGGGTACTTGGACATTACTTTTAATTTTTGTAGACGAAGTAATCCTCTCGAAAGAGCTTGACCTAAAATATATCTGTCTGTCCGAGGGGTTATTTTTTTCACAGCACCTGCTCTATGCTTATATTGCACTGAACAAGTATTTTGATATCTGCGCCATGCCCTTGATAAACCAATTTGTTTAATATGCAACCATTCAGCCACAATTCTTAGTGATAAGCCACTTTCTAGCGTACCGATTGCTCGCATAAGTTCGTTTGCATTATATCTGGGCATTTTGACAATACGTTTGGGTGACAGATGACAATCGATGCGTTTTTGTTGCATAGCCTCCTTTACTTATTTTAAAAATGTACAATAAAAAATCATACAATTGTGTAGGTTTTTAGAAAATCTCTACAGTTTAAAAACGGAATAAGTTAGTAAAGTTCGATAGTCGATATATGCCCTGGTTGGTGAGTAAGTTTGATTCTGTGTGAAGAAAGCAGTCTCTGCACAATTTTCTGGTACATTTTTCTGCAGTATCTCTCGTTGGTTCTTTTTCCATCCCAACTTCCATCAGGAATAGCAACAGCGTCTAGGTTAGTGATCGCAATTGTACAATATTTTTACCGGTCCATGTTACGTAGTTAGTAAATAGGTATCCGGTAGCTCGGTACTTCATAACCCTCATTTAAAGGGATGAAACATGTGTGTCGGTCAGTTGAATTCTATGTCCAATGTAAGTTTCATGAAGGCTAGAGAGAATATGTCGGACAACTTCCATTCCTGTCCGAATTCAGAACGCCTAACTTGTTTCTTTGCTAGCACGAGAGAGTGGAAAGGTAACTATGTTCTCTAGTTATTTATATACAGAGTGTACACAAACATATACTTTGGTCATTATATTGTTTTATTGTATTATTGAATATTTATGAGATGTTTATTCCGCAAAATATTTTAATAGGCACATGGGGTTCAATTAACTTTTATGGGAAGTGATTCTAGTTACTAAATTCTCTATTTAAATTTTGGGATACAGAAAATAAAATAAAAATGTTTGACTATATGGGTAATTTTACTTAGGGTTGTCAGGGTGCTTAATTATTTAGACAGAATGTTTTTCGAGGGTTCTATTTTCTACATTATTCATGCAACGGTTCTATCAAATCAGTACAGTGCTAGTTTAATTCAGATTTATTTACATTCAGTTACCTAGGTAAAAAAACACTAAGCTAAAAAAATAATAGAAATTTTAAGTCAACCGATAAAGTTGAAATGTGTGTATAGACGAAATAAAAAAAGAACATAATTTTCCTTTATCATTTTTTTGAAAAAAAATGTAAAATTGGACAGGTATATGTCAAATGTTATTTTAAAATCACGACCCCCAATATTTTATCCTTTTGGTAAAATATTATTTTATTGGTAGTAATATAATATGCAACCGGGTATGCAACTCTTCACCTAAACTGTTTTATTTGCCTTGAGCCAAGAGTGAGGAACTTTCTTCTAGTCATGGATTTTAATATGTATATTTTTATATCATTAAATAAATATTGTATTGTGGCAAAGTTGAAAAAGATTTTTTGAATTTCGTCCACAAAATTCAAAAAAATCTGTTTCTAAACTTATATTATTCTCCCCTCACTCTCACCCGCAATATTTTCGCTTTGGTCCTGCTCAAAGTATTTTTATTGTTATTATAATCCCAGACAGGTGTTTCATTTGTAATAATAATAATATCCCCCCTATTATTCTTGTTTTTAATATGCTTATTAAATTCCGATACTATACCAAGAAAACACTAATTAAACTACAAATTCGTTGCGCTTAAAGCAACTGCAGCAGTATGCATCACTTCACACGGTCAGGTTTGTTGTCAAGCAACGATCGGATATGCGATATTTCATGGCAGACCTACTGCCAACTTGACCGCTGCATGCTGCACGACAACCACTTTGCCTACTAGACACAATATATTCAGTTTTGTATACATTTGAAGGTGAGACATTTTGACATACATGTTGTAATTATTCTTCTGACAAGGAGTTGTGTTGCATTTTCTTGGCTATTTAAACATTGTCTATTTGCTATTATTAAAATATAAGTAGAATAATTTTTAATTAATTTCTGAATTTGTTGATATTTGTTAATACAGCGCAGAAATAGATATTTCTACATAAACTGCTGGAATTTCGAAGTGCACCAAAGAAATTTTTACTGTAAATTCAAAATGAAATATTTTGAATACGGATAAAGATTTTGAGTTGCGGTTTTCGGATTTTATTTTATCAATATCCGTAGTATGCATCCCGATAAACGCAGCCTCAGGACACCTTTGCAAATGACTTATACAGGTGGTTATGTAAGGCCTTGTCATTTTTTTTAAGTTTGTTCGACCAGAACTCTTACTGCGGAAGATTTCTTTTTCTCTTTGTGCAACCAAGATAATCTTGAGCTAGGTACGAAAAAACTACTTCTAGCGATTTTGAAATTTTTTCTTCGTTTCTGACATATGGGTTTTTTTCGAAAAATTGATTTTTAAAATAATGTTCTAAACAAAGCCCACTTTTATGTATCTATCAGATGATAAACAAGGGTGGCACCCTTACTTTTTCCAGCATGAATATTGTATACAGGGTTCACCAAAAACTAAGAGGTGGACGTTAAATAGTGATTTGTTAGGTTTGGTTTTTTTTGTCAATCTTGAATTCGATGTTGCTTCTAATGCCAGTTTTAGTAATAATGGATATTTTTACCAAAACAGTTTTTTACATTTGAAATTTGCTCTAATTCTTTCACATTTCCTTTTTAATATACAACAGATTTTATAATAAACAATAAAAAACCGCATTTTATCATTGATACTTTTTCCAATTAAATACAGTTTCACATGGTATTTTTGTTTATACTGACTTACTTAAGCTGTTTACCCATCATTTAGAATTAAATGAGAATATGTCCCAATAATACAATGGGTAACAAAGGTTTGGAATAATACCTACCTTGCGGAGCAGAAATTCTACATTATTAAAGTTTAAAATCGGTAGAGTTTTTGGTGCACTGTATACAATATTCATGGTGTAATACTTAAAGGTGTTAACCCTGTTCATAACCTGATAGACCATACTGAGTCTGATTGCCATAAGTGGGCTTTGTTTAGCAGACCATTTTTAAAAAAATACATTTTTCTAAATAACCCTGTATGTCGGAAAAGAAGAAAAAGTTTCAAGACCGCTGGAATTTATTCTTTTGTATTTAGCTCTAGATTATTTTGGTTTCATAAAGAGAAAAAGATATCTTCCACAGTAAGAGTTTTGGTCGAACAAACTTTTCAAGAAATGACAGGGTCTTATATAACACCCTGTATAAGATGGTGTGATGGAGTCCTGAGGCGATCCTTATGGGGCTGCATACTCTAGGAATTGGGAAAATAAAGGTAACTCAAAGTCTTATCCGTTTTGAAAATAGTTCATTTTGAATTTACAGTAAAAATTTCCTTGGTGCATTTCGAAGTTCCAGCAGTGTAGACGAATATTAAAATTAAACCAAAATGTAAGCAAAAGGAACGACAAAATTAAATTTTAACTATATGAGAGAATACATCATTTTACATATCACATACAAACATCGGTCAATCAAGAAATCCATAGATTAAACCACCAAAAACTAAAACTATTATTCCCGCTCAGCGTATAAATACTAAAATACTTATCCTTATCAGTCAGACCCGTATTTATTGCCAAAACATCACCTCGAAGAGAATAGAATATTCATTAAGTAGTTTAGTGTGCGATATCCGGGTGCCATAAAAATGTCCGGATTCCCGTTCCTCCAGAAATATCGGCAGTGCATCGTCTGCGAAATCTGGTCGTACATCGTCGGGCCAATCTTGATCCCGGCTTTTGGCTTACCAGAAATCGCGCCAGGATGGATTCGCCGCTGGGCTCGTTACCGAACTCTATACGGTCCATATATTTCCCGATCCGGACGGGAGATGTAGATTTTAAAAGTAGGAAATTTAGATTTTCGCTATTTATATACTATTTATATACTTCATAGGAATAATTGTTTCAGTTCACCGAATTAAGATAAGGTAATTCTTTAGTTACACTTACCATCGCCGATTTTCATGATTGCTTCAGCAGATATTCGGACGCTGAATATGAATCCCAAGTAACATTTTTCCGGCGACGTTTCGTTTCCGAGGTATTCGCCATCAAAGTTTACAATGTTTTTCACACATGTTTTCTAGCTCTTTTCCGTTTCCTCCAGTAATTTTTATAAGCACACGATTGAATACACAATTTATATATCAAAATTAGACATATTTTCCAATTTATAACGTTATATTATTCGACAATTACATCAATTAAATTGTATCTGTCAACCGCTATTTTTAAGAGGGATTTTTTTTGATTTTGTGTTTTATGTTGGCAATCATTGTCATTTGAAAAAATATTCAAAATTAAAGTCTGGCAACTTTTATTTACGAATAAAGAAAATAAAGGAAGGAGTGTATTAGAATTTGATAACCGTTATAAAAGGTTCTTGCAATGTCATCAGGGGCAAAGTAAATTTAGTAAAATTGTTGTCTAAAAACCAAAAAGTAGTTATAACCTTATAATTAAAAATAAAGTTACATTATACTCAGTGGCGGCTCCTCCATTAGGTCAAATGGTCAATGACCCCCCAATAAATATTTCCAAACAGAAACAAATAAATATAAAATAATACATAATTTAAATTTTTTTTTAAATTCCCTCTTATATTCTAAGCGTATAAACTAGTTGACTGTTCTCTTAATTCGGCGACACACTCACTATCCATGCCTCGCACCGCGATCTCCGCAAAGGTTTCGTTTCATTAGGAATCGATCACAGCTGGCGGCCCGCGTTGACCTCGTGATTATAAACGGAGGCGAGTTTTTACCGAGTGTTCCCGATCAAATTCGCATCGAGGCGCATAGGTAAGATACGGCTTACGTTGGTAAAGTTTGGGTCAACAGCCCCGCCGAGGAAACTTAAATATGTTTGTCAGTTGATGTGTTTAATGTGGATCGTGTGATAGGTTGTGGTTACGATTGCGTATTTTTATAGGTTTTATTTTGAATATTTTACATTTTGTTTGTTGATTTTGTAGTTTAAATTAATGTTTTAAAGAAAGGTAGCCACAGTATTTTAGAATATTAAGACTTTGTAATCCGTTTTCAATTATATTGGCGAGCTGAACTTTGAGAAACGACTCGAATTTAAGACCTGTAGTTGACCTTTGCCGAAATTTAAAATTTATCAAACAGGTAAGGACAAAAACAAAGAAGTAAATCGTTATTTTCGTAGAAATATGTACGATTTATGTGCCTGAACGTGCGGTTGCGAATCGACCAAGGCATTTTATTGTTTCGTGTGTATGGCAATGCAGGTGCTGCTATGCTTGCCGCCTTTTGATGTATTTCTAAGAGGCGAGGCAGAGAAAACGGCGATTAAGCTGCATATCGTTGACCTGAGGCGTGGAAAAAACTGGGGTTCAGGAAATGTTCGAAAATCCCTAGACATCCTGGAGACAGCAGTAGCATGACAACCTCTTGTTGAACCCGAACGGATGCCGTGATCCTCGGCTTTATTTTCAATAGTAACTTTGAAACTGACATCAGCGGCTCAACAAAACCGGGAAAAGAGGTGGGCATACACATTTACAAAGACGGCCCGCAGGACCAATCTGAAGCTGGTTTAGGTGTGTATATAGAGAATTCAACCTGATAATTAGTATAGCTCTAGGCAAGGGGTGACCGTTTTCCAGGCACAACTGCAAAAAGAATAATTTTTACCAGTTTTTAACAAAATGGCTAAAAATATTATTATTCTTACAGACAGCAAACAAGAGTTGAAATTTTTAAAAAAGAATAAAATGACATCCAAACTGATTCTTAAATGTCACCAGATAGTGGAGACGGTTTCTCAAGAGAACACGGTCACAGTATATTGGATTAAGACACATAGCGGAATCGAAGGAAATTAAAAAGCAGTAACGGTTGGTTGGCAGGTTGCCGTAACGGAGCAGAGGGCAAACCATGCGGTCCAGAATCCTTCGTACAGCTGTCCTCTAAGGCGATTAATCTTAAGATAAATGAGCAGTCAGAAAAGGTTTTAAGAGAGAGATGGGAGAGACAAGAGTTCAGGTACTCAGGTGTCGCTATACGTGGCTCTGAGGCCCCTCGGACAAAGTACCTCCTCGGACTCTCTCGAAGTATTCTTAGAAAACTGATAGAAATGCTAACAGGACACTGTAAACTAAACAACCACCTTTATAACTGGTACAACCAGGACGAGAAAACTGCTGAATACTTCTTTGCTACTATCCAGCTCTCATAAATACCAAAGAATCCATTATGGGAAAAGATAGCCACAATCGGAGGATGCTCAGTCACCACATCAATGCTGTCGGCTGGCTCGATGAGTAAAAATCCAAAAGAGGTTACAATGGGCTCACCTGAGACTCCTGAGAGGCCTAACTAATAGGTGGGCGCAAGTTACCCCTCCATATCTCTATCTGTCTATCTAAAGTAACCAACACATTGAGTCATAGGTAGTTCTTCAATATGGCGAACTTCCGTCGAGCGTAAGACACAAAGATTTTGCCCATGTTATCCTTTCTTTGTTTTTGTAGCAGTTTTTTGGTACTTTTATTTGAATATTTTGGATCCAACGCTTATAAGCAAGACAGGATAGCCTAGTTCTTAAATTCTTCTGCCAGTGAGCTAACGTTGCCCATGTGCAACGTTAGGTGTTAGGAAACAATATTTTTTAAATAAAAATTGAAAAAGAAGAATTCTCTAGACAGCTTTTTGAAGCAAACTCACTTAAATCCGTAGGTTAAAAAACTGAGAATATAAGATATAAAAAAAAGCATTTTATTTTTAAGGTGTTCATGAACGAGTAAGCCATCTTCAAACCAAACACAAAAAAACACAAGACCCAATGAAAATAAAAATCAGAAGATTTAAGAAATGTGATATATTTGTACATTCAGGAAAAAAAATGAAAAATTCAATATTTAAAAACAATTCAATTACATATACTTTGACAAATTTTCATTTATAATGCGAATTATGTAAAGTTGCCACCACTTTGTATTTCCTATGATTTATTCGTGTGTATCCAAATCCAGTTCGAATATTTAATATTCATTCCTAATTTTTGGAATATCTTATAGTTATCAGTGTGATCTTTTGAAAGAAGGCAGAGGCGTTCCAAAAAAGTGGCCTCTATGATATAATGAAAAAGCTATTATAATTAATTTCGCTGTGTTCAGATCGCAGTATCCAGATATTTCCATTGCAACGTTTACAGTATGAAATGAACCAACAAACTAAAAAATATATTTAAATTACAACATGCCTTACAAAAGAGTCATTGCCTAAAAACACGGCCTATGTTTACTGTGATATACGCAATAAATATATTTGTTAGTCGAATATTGTATGAAGTTAATAAAAAAATAATTAGATATTGCAGAATAGTAAAGGCATCAGAAAAGTTTGACCTTTTTATAGGTTCATACTGACACTAATTAAAATCAGCAGAAACATTTTACAAAATATTACAGGACAGGAACACAGTCATGCAAACACGGATGGCCATATAATGTATATCATATTTAATTAAAAATTAATCAAACATATTTTTACGTATTACAAAAACTACATTACTAGTATGTTTGCGTGTACTAAAAAAACATTAAGCAACTTCACCAAGAAGATCCATAATTTAATAGCGTGTTCATAATTTGCTTGAAATACCCAACGATCTCAATGTGAGGTTCAATCACCCTTCCGAGATCATGTATCGGAACTGGTTGAGCTTACCGAGACAACTGTTTTTTTTTAATATTTTGTGTAGACCTGAGATCTGCAAATAAATATAACTATGTAAAAATTAAAGGAAACTAAGTGAATTAAAAGCATAAGTTGAGTTCAAGATTAACTGTTCACACGTGGAATTGCATTGTTAATACAAAGAGGTTTTTGCAAGGGCTACTTTGATTTTTGATATTATTAAACATATTTGCTACAAACAAATATGATGACTAGTGAACTCGCTACCAGAACATTGAAGGACTTTCTTTGGCTGTGAGTTGTTTATTTAGTGACAAATCGACCTAGGATTGGAACTACGCAAAAAAGTTGTTCGGAAAAATGTTTCTAATAATTACTATTGGCACGGATATCAACATATTTTAACCATTTTCCATAACACGGGTAAATCGTAAGCGATGTCCGAAATAAGACGCTCTCCCACTTGTTTTATAAAAAATCATAAGAGGTGAAGAAAAAATTGAAAAGAAAAGTTTCTAGGTTTGGTCTAAAAATTAAACTTATCAAAACGTCATTTTTCATGGGTCAATATCTCAAAAACAAAATTATTTTCGGGTATTGTAGTTTATACAAAAAAAAATACTTAGAATTAGTAAAGAAGGAAAAACAAGAAAGTTCAAACCTGTCCAAAAAAAACTGAGTACCCTGTATGAATAAAAAGTAAATAAATTAAGGTTACAGACCAAGCCACGAAACTTTTCTTTTTAATAATCTTCTCTATCTCCTAAATTTTCCGAGATAAGGAGACAGTGCGTCTTATTTCGGACACTCCGTAGATTACTGCGGCATGAGCCGGAAAAAGTTGTAAAAGTTTAAAAAAGGTAAGCAGTGTGAATATTTGCTTTTGCCAGACTCTATTTTTATATTTATTATGTTAGCAGTATCACACTCGACACCATAAAATTAATATATCCCATGTTACTTCTGCAAAAAAGGCAAATAAATTAATTTGTAAGAAAACGTAGTTAGTCTTACTTAACCCTTGTACACAAAAAATTCATTAAAATAAGTTGACTGGACTTTTTTTTATTTGTTTCTTTGTCCTGGTCACATTTTGACACAAAAAAACATTCGAAAAGAAAACTAGTTCAAAATGTTTGCAGTTTATTTCGTGACAAATGAAAGTAGCCTTAAAATCAAAAAACCGTTTCGTCAAAAAGATCTACTGTACCTAATATTCGCATAAGAATCAACAAATCTTAACCGTTAATGTAACAGACTTGCAGTTAAAGAATGACATTCCTAAAAAAATTTAAGCAAAAAAAATTAAAACCATGTACAGTAAAAACAAATGAAGCTAGGCAAAATTGGTAGAAATTATTTTTTGGTATTCATCCAGAGATGATTTTGCCGTAAACAGAAAATTTTAAAATAATTTTTTTTTAGATTCTCGGAACTAACAAAATTTGCAAAAAATGTAAGGATTTCATATAACGCCCTATATAGTGCAGTTGTCATTGCAACTAGCGATTATAGCCTGGAGGTAAAAAAGTAGGGGGATTGGGCAATCATAAACAAAAAAAAAGATCAAAATCTTTTTCGCTTCGAAAATATTCGTTTTTGAATTTTACCAAAAATATGCTTTGTTCCGCATCATTTGTCCAGCACTGTATTTCGGTGGGCCCTCTTACTAACTTAACGCTGCATAACTCATTGATGCCCAGTTTCTGTTGTTAACAATTTTTCCATTTTTATAAAGTCTTCATAAAAGTTCTACGGCGCAACCGATTTTTTTATATCTAAAATTTGAGCCCTGTCATCGATAACCAACAACTCCGATAATAAACGCACGATTTTAAAATGTTTTCAACATTTGAAGTTATTACCCTGAAAATATAAAAAAAAAATCCGAGATGTCTTTAAAATTTCAGTATTACTAGCGAGGACCCGAGACTTCGTTCACATATAGCGATAACGAAAGGGATATAAAGAGGTACTTAAATCGCCTTACTTAAATACCTTCTTATAAACCACGTTCTTTTTTTGCATTCTCTTTCAATTTTTGTCAACAGGGGCTTGGAAGATTTTTGTTTATAAATAGTTTTTTGGAACACTCTGTATATATTTTTAGGAAATGTTAAAATATGTAAAATAATCAAATAATTTACACGAGTTTAAGCGTTTTTCCAAAAAATGTCGAAATATTTAAGAGGCAGTTTCACCCCCTTGAAATCTGAGTTTTGAGAAATCCCTCCTTACCGAACCTTTACATCCTGTGTGAAAAAATGCAGCTTTTTATGTCAACCGGTTTGAGCACAATCATGATTAATCAGTTATCCGATTTTTTTAAACAACCTGCATAAATTTACAATGCAAAAAATAGTGTTGAAAGGTCTCGGTCATCAGAAGATCATTTAAAAAAAATCATATAAATTAGTGCAGTACAACTCTCTCAGGAACTTGCTGAAAAATTTGGCTTAGTGTTTTAAATATATAGATTTTTTTTAATATAAAGACCTTACTTAGGTAAAATTTCCTAAAACCCTGGTCGCAAAGGATTTTATTTTATTATTTTAATAAAACAGAAGAATTAAAAACTTTTATTATTATACGTTATTTGTTTTATTTTTGTGTAAGATACTAGTTCACATGCCAAGCCAAACTTTTTTTAAACACTATGTATCTTTAGATCTCTTTGCAATTGCCAGCCATTACTTCCTCTAAATTAAGCACATCAGTCCCTCGACTTGCCTTCTTCACACAATGCTAGAAATAAATAATAAACTTATTCAACAAAAAAAGGCTCTTAAACATACAAAATATCAAAAGATTTGTCGTTTTGTTTGGCCCAAAAGAGAATTATTCGGGATTAGGTATCTCTAACAGCGTCTTGTTGTGGACACAATAGAAAGTTTTCGGGACACTCAAGTCGAAAAGAATGACAGAAATAAAATAACAGAATAGAATTACGTAGTTCTAACCGTCGTTGGTTGGTTGTGCGGACACAGCCAGGCGGAAAATGTTAAGGGTATGTTTGTTTTTTCGAGTCTCGAAATTGTTCGACCATGTGTAAAAGTGGATGGCTGAAAGTGTGCCCTTGATCGGATATAGAAAATAGCGTGCAATATAGTGAGCAACTCGACAAATTCAAATAGTTTCTTCAAAAATCAAATATTAAACAACCATAATCTCAAATAGCATTCCAAGCAGTATTGATATTTCTGATTTTGTTACACAAGATTGAGATGTATGAGTGTATTTTTCTACAAGTACGCGCAATTCTATATTGCGTTCTCAAAAAATTCGCTAAATGATACTTTTCACTACTTACTTTATATAGTAACCGAAAGGCTGAATAGGATGTAACCTTAGATTAAATACAAGTAAAGATATCTAAGCAAACAACAAACCGTGATTAAAGGAGCGGTCCCTCGATAAACACCCCAGATCCCGAAAATTACTCTTCGTTTATTGGTTGCGCAAAACGCGGTATCACTTATGGGTTTAAAAAATAATGTCAATTGAATGTAACGTATTTCATTTATATTGATTAGGTTTATCAATTACCTCCTTTCAGAGTTTTTTTGCATCTTTGAGTGTGTTTTTTAGAGTTTAAAAGTTTTAAGGACAATAAATAAATACTATTTACTACCTAATCTTGAATTAACAGTTTACTGTTAATTCATCTGTTGTCCAGAGTTAAAAAACTAGAACCTGTTTATCTTTTCGCAGATAATTTTAGAGAACCTTTCATTGTCGGTACATAGGTTAAACTCGGAAACTTTTCAAATTTAAAGTAATAATATAATTTTTATGTTTAGAACAAAAGTGTGGATTTTCAATTAAGATGCTTTATTTTAGGAGCATTAAATTACTGTTTGAGCTTATGAAACTTAAGATAAATACAGTGTGTCCCAGATTCGCTTCTTTATATAGGGATCTCGGCTCCTATTATACCTACAGCAAAGGTTAAATAGGAAAAGTTTTAGAGGAAACTTATTGCATTCGATATCTGGCTTCAGATTTACGATCGATCAATAAGTTTGGGAAATATCGGCGAAAAACCGAAAATGGCGGTTTTCGTTTCTCGCCAGTATATCCAGAACGGTAAATTTGGCAAAAATGAGACATTATTCGGACACATTTTTAAGACATATAAGATGGCGTATACGACACATCTTCATTGTTTTTTGTTAACACGCAACACGCCTCAACTTTCATTTTTCTTATGACCGCCATATTGGATTTTTCGATTTTTGGAAAGAAGGCAATGATTTATTTGTCACAAGATTACATTAATTAAGTAATGTACTGAACGCATTGAATTTTCAATACAACATGAACGTAAATAACGACTTAAAAAATCTAAATGAGCTTTAACTACTTTGTAAGTGGGTAACATTAATTTACAAATCTGCAAAATGACGTCCATTTGCATCGAGACATTTTTGACAATTTGTGACTGTTTTTTGTACAACCCTGGTAAGTGTATTTCGGTTAATATTTCTAAATGTGTCCAGAACCCTTTGTCTCAGGATTTCTATGGTCACGGTGGGATCAAGTTCGTAGATTTCATTCTTCGTGTAACCTCAGAGGTAGAAATCCAAGGGCGACAGGTCAAGGGATCTAGGAGGCCAAGGTATTGGACCATTTAAAGAAATTATTCTTTCGTCAAACTGCTCTCTTAAGAAGTTCCTGACTTGAATTATATTGTGAGCCGGACATCCGTCTTGTTCAAACCAAGTTCTTCTTAATTCATCCGTTCCAGGTACAACCTGGTTTCGCAAAAGCTCTAGGTACCTCTGCCCGTTTATGTTGTAGTCAAACAAAAATGGTCCCATAAGTGGATTTCCTGAAATGAATAATAATTTATAAATAGGTGCCCAACAGTCAAGGGCGGCAGGGTCTGCCGGGTGGTACTAGAAACTATAAATTATAAAGAGAAAATTATCTCTATTAAAAAGTAGATATTTTCTTTCCAAAAATGATTATCGAAACATCCCGTAATGAATGAGCTTGTATACAGTTGAAACCTATTCAGTTTTATTATGAAAAAGAAAAACATATTTCGTTAAAGAAGTACACCGTGCCTTAATAAAACATAAAATATCAAAAGGACAAACCCCTTGCGCTTTAAAATTTAAATTTTTGGAAATACAGCTGAACGCCTTTCTATAAATCATAACGAAAATCGAAAAATAATTTTACATTTGATTAATATGGTATTTTTTTCATAACGCAAGAACTAGGCTTCCCAGGTAATAATAAATCATTAAATTCAGACAATCAAAATAATTTTAGAGAATTAGCTAAATCTGCAGAAAATTTAGATAAAGTATTAATAAATTTATAGAACCCAATTCTATTTTTATAGGTTCTTCGAAATTACAATACAAAATGATTGAATAAACATTTAATACAATATCAAAAAAGTAAGTTGACTGACTAGAGTAGAACGTTTTACTTTTTTTTTTATTAGATTATGCTTTTAGTAACATTAAAGAACTAAACGAAAAAAAAAAGATTATTATTTGACCATCATTTGGTGTCTATTTAAAAAAAATTGGTTAGATTAACTTACCAATGATCCCACACCAAACGTTACTTCCAAATCTGATCTGTAGACCTCTCTCTGCCACTTCGTGAGGATTTTGCATAGCTCAATGATGACGGTTATGCCTATTAAAGACTCCACAATTCGTGAACCTGCTCTCATAGGACCACAAGACATGATTTACAAAATCACGATTTTCATTACATCTCCTAGTATACCACTCACAGAACTGTAGTTGTCTTGGAAAATCAATTTCCTTAAGTTCCTTGTACTATTATGGGTTTGTATGGATGGTACCGATACACTAGGGTTTTCGTTGATAGCTTGTAAAATGTTTCTGTCTCGATTTTCATTGTTATTATTGTATCCGCTTCTAGGTTGTTCGAAGGCACCATGGTTAATTAAATTAACTAGTGTTTTCCTGAATTGGGTTTTATGAGGCTGCCGTCGTTCGGGGTACATCTCTATATACCTTGCTGAGGTAACGTCGGCGTTTCTGTATGATTGAAAGTACAGAGCTAACATGTCAACCTTTTCTTCATTTGAATACGGAATGCCAGCCATTTTCTATAGGTTTTGACAATTTATGTGTCAGATTTATGATTTTATTGGGATAAAAGCGTACCTACTACTTATTAAACTACAGCTTTGATACTTTCAACTATTTAACTTAACGTCAAAGTCAAAATCCAATTTTGTTACAGATAAATCATGGCCTCCTTAGAAAAGCATTGATAGCTAAAATTACTTTAAATCATGGCCTCCTTAGAAAAAACTGAAACCTAACTTTACGAAGTGTAATATTCGATGATACTAAAATCTTGAATGCACTTGTGAGATATCACTAGACTGGAAATTTTGGGCTCTTTCCAAAAATCGAAAAATCCAATATGGCGGCCATAAGAAAAATGAAAGTTGAGGCTAGTTGCGGGTTAACAAAAAACAAAAAAGACGTGTCGTATACGCCATCTTATTTGCCTTAAAAACGTGTCCGAATAATGTCACATTTTGGTAGCTGTCAAATTTACCGTTCTGGATATACTGGCCAAAAACGAAATCCGTCATTTTCGGTTTTTCCCCGATATTTCCAAAAACAATTGATCGATCGTAAATCTGAAGCCGGATATCGAATGCAATAAGTATACTTTAAAACTTTCCCCATTTAACCTTTGCTGTAGGTATAATAGGAGCCGAGATCCCTGTATAGAGAAGCGAATCTTGGACACACTGTATAGTATTAGATGTAACTTGACTGTAAAAGTGATCTAATCCGTTAATAAATATATTTGGCTTGTTCATACATTTAGATTATTTCGTGTTGCACAATTTCTAGTTGTAGAACATCACTGTACTTAATATATATTGTTTTAATTAATAAGAACTTCATTCCAAAATATAAAAGCAATATATCAATTTTAATACCTTTTCTTCTCGCCTATTGATGAATTAATTTGTAGTATATAAAATATATATTATTTCTTGTAAAAGTACAGAGCACTTTTGGCAAATAAATCTATTAATTTTCTCGTGCCTAAATTTAACAAAAATAATGTATAAATATTTTAAAGTATAACTTTATACATATTTGAAATTTTTCTGTGTATCAAAAAAGTTTTCCAAAGGAATAGTTTTCATATAATTCTCAAAAAAGTAAATATCAAAAAAGTACCTAATACATTTGTTCATTTATTAAATGAAAATTACACGATGTTTAGTTTTGATTTTAAAAATTTAAGATAAAATCATATACCATTTATAGCGGTGTCGATCACGTGACCTAAAGAATTTTAAAATACGTGCCAAAATATACGGCTCTGCAAATTTTCACTTATATTTCTCTGTATTTTCAAATAAAGGAAAGGCATAAATCATTTAAACATTTAGGTAATTTTGTTTATTAAGTCAGTCAAATATTTAATTTGTATAGGTACATACAATGTTGGTAAAAATCTTAAACATTTGAATTTAAAGCGTTTTTTGACTACAATATTCATGCCGATCTTATAAACGACAGACTAATAAGTAAAAAAAGGCGTAGTTTATCAGGTAAGAGGTTCAAGTGACACCTGGTTTGAAAAGTTTTCAATAGCCTTACATTTTATCATCAAATTATATGAAAACTAAAAACTTTTCCGATGAGGTATCACTTCTCCCTTCTTTCCATTTAATATTTTTAACGGGTGTAAAGGAGTGTATCTAGGACTTCTTATAAAATATGCCTTCCATTCCCCCCTAAATAGCATTGCTGTATCTATTTTCTATTTTTAGAAGACCTTGCTTTCCGAGAAATTGAACTTTTTCAATAAACACTTTGTATTTTCAACTGTTATAATTGTACTGTTTATCTAATATTATATAGAAAAACCCAATGAAATAAATCATGCCCTTGCTACTCTATGGCACCTGCCTGGATGCTAGCCATTTGAAAATGACTTTTAACCTTTTGTTTGAAAAGTCTTCTAACCCTTTCTTTGATAAGTATGAATTGTCACAATTCGATATGTTTTTAGTACTACATACATTTACAGGCTTTATAAAATTTATTATGACATTATAACCAGTGGCGGCTCGTGGTGAATTATATTGGGACGTCAATAACAAATTTAAAAACAGGCATACTTAAAATAAAAATAAAATATTTTATCTCTAAATTCAGCTTTAAATTCTCTTGAAGTTCAGGTCTACTCTTCATTTTTTAGAATTCGAAAAAAGCTGAATGATACGTTCGTTAAAATTGTACGCACGTTCCTTTTATAAACGATTTCTCGATATTTAACATTGCTAAAGCGTATAGTCTATCTTGGCCCAACTCCTCAACACAATTTACAAGCCCTCGAAAAACTCCTGGATTTCCAGACAAAGCCGTTTCATCATGGCCACGCCACCACAAAATTTTACACAATCTATAATTTTGTTTAAAATGTAACGATTTTTGGATACAGCTGGGTCTGGCTGAGTCAGAATATCAACACTTCCGACCGTAGCATAGTTCACCGAACATTTCATATGATCTGCAGACAACGCATGTTTTTTATTTTTGCTTTTAAGTGTTTTAAGTCTTTAACACCGGTTTGGCACCATAATGAGTCCGACGAGTCCTTAGAAAACAAATATAACAGTAAAATGAGTTAGAGTCTTCACAACCACATATCCAGTTAGCTAAATCATACATACTTCTGCGAATGTTTCAATGAACCTCTTTATTTTTGTCTTTACTAATTTATCGTTTACTAAGTTCTGTCAAATTGCGACCACTTACCTTGAATTCGGTTATTTTCTCAAAATTAAGTTCGTTAGAACTTTTTAGTTGTTTAATTTTTTGCACTACCGACATTTTATTTTATCTACATTCACAACTCAAACATAGACCACCTTGAAATTGGTTATTTTTGCAAAATGAACTTCGTAAGCACTTTTTAGTTGTTTTTGTTTGCACTAGTTACTACCAACATTTTATTTCTTGTATATTTCCAACTCACACATGGCTCATAAAAATTAAAAATATATATTACAAAAAACAGTATATAAATCAATATTCATCAATTCGAAACAATATCGAGTTAGAATATCGACCGCGCGACCTCTGAATAATTGAACTTCCGCATGCCGACGTGATGCCGCGACCGATCGATCGAATAATGAGAAGAGACCGCCTGATGACCCAAATCGCGGTTTTATATTCCATTTGCTATCACGTTCGGCTGCCGCTCGGTAGCTGTGAAATCTTCGAGTACTTTCGTCAAGCTTTAAGGTGATCATAAGTGCTTAGTATAGCGTATTTTATTAGGAACTTTTCGAACGGCCGGCGCCGCGCGCGGCTAATAGTGTAGTATATTTAACTTTTCCCAAGGTTCGCGTTTTATTACAACTTTTAGGAGTGGCGGTCAAACGAATAATTTATTTTCTGCAATATTTTTGACGGGTCATTGACCAAATGACCCTATGGAAGAGCCGCCACTGCTTGCATTCCGAGAAATTGGAGTTTTTCAATGAACGCTTTGTATTTTCAACTGTTATAATTGTACTGTTTATCCAATATTATATAGAAAAACCCGAAGAAATAAATCATAACGCGCCCGTTTAAAAATTGCTGCTCTATGGCACCTGCCTGGATGCTATTCATTTGAAAATGCCTTTTAACCTTTTGTTTGAAAAGTCTTCTAACCCTTTGTTTGATAAGTATGAATTGCAACAAGTCGATAGGTTTTTATTACTACATACAATTACAGGCTTTATAAAATAATCATATTTTTTATAACATTATAACAGTGTTAACTGTAGACTATCTGTTAGACATCTTGCTGAGTGTGTTCGTCAACATGTTATTAAACAAATTGCTAATAAACTGATAAAATAATTTTTTGACATTTATTTTTGCTTTGAACTCTTCCGGGACTAACTGTTGTACCTGGTCTGTCTGTGGTGTCTGCTATAACAGCTGCTATTTTATGATAATTAATAAATATTTCAATACTTAAAAAAAGAGCATTTATAAATTGACCCCAACTTTTCTCCAGGGGTATAGGTAATCTTGACCAAAAAAGATTGATACGAAAGAGTGGTTATGTATTGACCCCACAAGAATAATGTATGTATTTTTGTGCTAATACCCTCAATTGCGTAAAAAATATAATAACACTGCAACCTGCGGTGAAAGATAGATCAAAATACAAGAGTTCTATCCACATTACACCACAACTTGTTACGTTCTGGGCGCACGTTTCGCTAACCAAGTTAGCATCATCAGCAGAGGATATAAACATATCACACTTGGTTGCACCCGACTGCACCGTTGTCAAGTAAGCAATAGAGGGGACTAAAGGGAATAGGCGCTTTGTCTATTAATTTATTTATTAAAATATTCAATTATATTTATTAAATAAAGACAGAGGGCCTATTCCCTATAGTCTCTCTATAGCTTACTTGACAACGGTGCAGTCAGGTGTAACCAAGTGTGACCACATTTACGAGTACCTATAAATAGTCTCGGTTAGGATTAGTTTACATCATCTTCTGATGATGCCTACTTGGTTTGCCAAACGCGCGTCCAGAACGTAACAAGTTATGGTGTAGTGTGGTTAGAACTCTTGTATTTTGAAATACAATAACGCAATAAATGGCCCTTTTGCAGATAAGAGCTTAAACGATTATTAATTTGTTTTTGTTACATGTTATTAGGTTTTCGATAAGTTCGAAAGTTGTGAAAAGAATAAATAGTCATTTGAAGATAGATTTTTGTTACGCAAGGTTCTTCGATTAAATTATCACCTCCAGGTTGTTTGACAAATAGAGCAAAAATTAAATATTTCTTTTTTCAAGATTTTATTTATTTATAATATCTTTTCACAATGAACTAAAAATACTACTTAGGTCATTGGCAACTTACTATTTAAGGTTTGCGCTATTTAAAGGTAGGTTTTAGATTTGTATATTATTTTATCAATTAAAGCAACCTCAAATTCGATATGTTTATTTTCACCTATTGTAACTAACTAGAGGTTTTTGTGTTTTATTTTAGCAATTTAACACTATTTGTCTAAAATTAATTAAAATTATTAGATAGCTAAAATCATATAAGTTTATAAACACTAACCTGTAGACTGAATCGTTAAAATATCATGATAATGCATTTTAACCCATACGATGTTAATATTAAATTAAATATACACTTAAAATATAAATATCAAATGGTATCTGAAATTTTGCTTATAAAAGTGTCTAGCTTATTTTTTATACTTTTGATTATTGCCATGTTTACATTACATCCTGGATACAAATTATTAAGTTACTCATTTTTTGAAAACTAACATGATCGTAGGCAAAATATAACATGTAACTCATGCAATAAGTTTTTTTTCACCCTGTGATTGCCGACTATTATCGGGCTAGTTAATAAAAATAAAACGGTTATTAATATTGTCAGACATGAAGTGAAGTCTTTTCGGTTGGCGCTAGATTCTTTTTTGTATTTTTTCAGAAGTATTTATAATATTTTAAAAAGGTAATTACATAAGTTTCTTAAAATTGTTTAATTTTTTTTATTTGTAATTACAAAATGAATTTCATTTAGACAAAATAGTTATGGTAACTTTTAAACGCAACTACATTTTACGGAACTACTACTTTCTGAATTTGTGCTTCAAGAGAAGAAATAATTCTAGGATTTCATCAAGGGAATTCTAGACCATTAAGAGTATTAAAAAAGAGCTGTGAAACACTACAAACATTTGATGGAGTATTATTTGACTTTTAAATTTCATCGGTTCTAAATTTAAGAATAATTAAACATATTCAAGCAAATCCATGTATAGATTTATTTTTGTTCTTTATGTTTTTTAAGACTATTATTTATCGTGCGCCGGTACATCATGTAGTTAAAAAATTATTATTATTATGCTATTATTAAAATTAAAAGACGAGACGAAAGTAAGTCGAGAGGAATCGAGACGAGAAAACAGGTTTTGTCTCATCTCGAGGCGTAGCTAAGAGCAGACTACGTAAGCTCATTAGTAATTAGTAATTATTGAAAATAATGTAAAAATGAATAAAAATATAAAAAAGTGCACAATATATAGCTTAAACGTTTTATTTTTAATAGGATACGCTTTCAATATAAATTTCATCAGAATTTTTTCTCAATTTGCCAAAACCTTATACTGCAGAATTTCAAACCATATGTATCTGAACATCTGTAAAAACTTTAAAACAACATAACGGTTTAAATAGATTTTAAAAATAGTTTGATGCATTACATACATATACCACCCACTAAGAATAATCCCAATCCCAAATCCCATTAACCGTAACTCCATAATATTCCCTCTGTTTGCTCGTCGCATCCAATTCTCTCGGGCAAAACATGCGTGAATTCTGTTCAAATTTATCCAATATATTCAAAAACGGGCGTACTTTACGAAATAAATCAGCTCGAAACAAATATTGGCACAAGTTTTCCGCTACTACAGTTTCAAATACAAATGTTTGCTTACTTATGTTATATTGGATCGGATTTTTATGTACACCGCGTTCAGACTGCATCTCGGCAATCGAGGAACGTCTTGAAAAAAACCCATTCTCGACGCCTGGTCCTTTAAGGGCTTACGGTAGCACAACAAGTATAAAAGAAATTGCCGCAAACCTTTTAGTTTTGGTAGTAGGTATATTCATTGTCGGAGCTGCTCAACAATATAGGGCCTTTTTACTTGGAGAATAAGAACGAAAATTGCAGACGTGCCCTCCAGTGCCCTTTTTAGCGGTATTGTGTTCTACTCTTTTAGTGTTTAGCCGAAATATAAACATAATACCGGTCGGCGGTATTAGAGTTATATAAGAAGAAGTTGGTTTATTAGGCCGTAAAACAATATTATTTGGCCACAAAACTGGTTGAAGTTTTTAAAATGTAAATAATTTTATGATGCTTTACGGCTTTGGGGTTACCAAATTTGGGTCAAATCTGTTGCAAAGTTATTTCTTATCCCTATATAAACCAATCCACAAACATAAACTTTACCTAATTTATTCTGGTTTATAACAAACAGACTTCATGCAGAGTGCACTAAACTCGATGGTACCTTAGCCGTAAGAGGAGAACTACACATGTGTCTTGTTTCAAATTTGGCATAATCCTAGAATGTTAAATAAATTATCCGATCAAAATATTTTAACCGTTTGAGGTCAACTTATTAAAATTGCTTTATATGAAAAATTTTTCATATTACATATGTTCCTTTCTCTCTAACCGTTTCTGAAATATTCGCGAATTAAAAATAAAAAAAGGACATATTCATTGTTTTTATTAAAGTGAAATATTATGAAAACCTCTGTATTTATCAATACATCTTTTAACTGTTTTAAGAGCTAATATGTATTCACAGCATAAAATTGGCATATTGTGTCTCAAAATTTTCATTTTTTGGGAGATTTTCATTTTATGATAACATTTATTTTTTAAGTGCATATTTGTAGTTAAATGTTTTATGCTTTATGATTTTAAAAAGGTATACTATTCATATTATTGTAACAGTTTTTTAATTATTCAAGTTTCTAAACAAAATCTTATTAAAGGGTTTAAAATTTAAAAATATTTCTGGTAGGCCATAACCGAGACCATGATAACAAACACAACATTAACCAAACTGTCATTGGGTTTGAATACCCTAACGGTAAATGCATGCAGCATTCTTAAATGGGAAATAATTACTCAAATTGAGACATCCTTAATATTTGTATTAGTTATGGAGACGCAACAAAATAATAACAAGAACATGCAAAAAATTGAATCGGCTATATCGCAAACACCATGTATAAATTAAACTTAATATGTCAATTTTATTTTGTGAATCCGTAGTATTGATAAATACAGAGGTTTTTATAAAATTCCACTTTAAAACGTTGTATGTCGTTTTTATTTTTAACTCGCGAATATTTCATTTTGCTCGTATAGTTTATTTGAGGTTATATGAATATGCCAAATTGGAAACAAGTCGTACATGTAGTTTTTTATATACGGGTAAGGTGCCATCGAGATTGTTGCACCCTGTATTTTTTCTGTTACAGTACAGCCATTATTTTCATAGTAGATAAACAAAATCCATAATTTTTACTTAACTAAATATGATGTTGGTTAGAGTAACATGATCAATATCAACCTACAGACTAAACGCGATAGCCGATTATCACGAATGAGGCATCAAAAGGTTCGTCTGTACAAATAGTGTTCTTAGGTATGTTTAGAAAAAAGAACTTAAATTACGATTGTAGTGGGCCATTGTGTACAGTGTGACTAACTATAGATGCATTACCACTTAACATTTTAAATGTTGGCTTTACAAAAAAAAATTTGAAAGTTATAAAGGCCTGAATTTTGAAAATATCTCATTTATTCCTATACAGGATATATCAAAAGTTGCGGGGCAACCCAAAGTTAAATTTTTAAAATGGAACAGCCTGTATATTTTTACATTTTTATATTCTACGAGCATTCCAAACGTTTTACTTACTATATCTCTAAATTAATTTGTTTTGAAGTACCTTGCTACTTTAAGACCTTGTAGAATCTAAACGGATTAACCTTAACGGATTAATCAGATGATACAAAATTCGGATTTAACTAGAAGCTGATGTCAGGAGGGATATCTTCCAAAACTGAAATAGTAAAGTGCAAATCATTGCTGTAAGTGAAACCATTTAGCTTCTACAGGGCCTTAAAGTGTAAAAATAGCCATTTTCAGATATTAATTAATTACTCTAAAACAAATTACCCATTGGATCTTTTCCTCACAACTCACCCAGAGCCTTATCGGTCTTCCATTTCCATTCCTCTGGGTTCCTCTGATTACGGTCTAGTTATTATTTACTGTCCCATACAACAGAAAGTTGTAGAATCTATGCCAAATCTATCGCAATATTTTGCAATATAATTCCACTGATTAGGATGGACTGCGGGATTTCTACTCTTCATTCTCTTGGAAAGATGTTTGTTTTGCTGCCAACAATCCTTTCGAATTGTGTTCACATATATCTAATGTAATCCAATTAAGAGTTATAGAAACCTTTGTTCCGCATTCAATTACAACTTCAAAAGCTTTTAACGATTTCCTTAAGAACCCAACTTCAACTAAAGAATAAAAACGAGCCACAAAATCATTGCAGTCGCATAATTCTTGAGTTTTTTTTGCCAAAATGGGAGTCAATTTTTCTGATGGCTTACCAAATACATTAATCAAAACTTCAGCGAAAGCTCCTTTCCACTCCTCCAGCAGAAGCTGAGTTTTTGAAAAACAATTCTCCGCAAACAAATTCTCCTTTAATCCCTCCTCTTCACTGGTCTCTTGAATCAGTACCAGCTTTGCCATATAATATGCACGAAATTACCTTAGTAGTTAGAAAGGTACGATATATTCTCAAAACACTTAATACCAAAAACTCCTCTGGCCTTAATGGTATTCTGGTCATAGTCCTAAAAAACTGCACTTTTGAACTGGCCTATATTAAGCCAGCTTATATCAAGTTCTATAAGCTATAAGAGCATTTCTCCTAAAAGCTCATGTACAGCCTGTTCCCAAAAAGGGTTCCAAAACTCTTTCCCCTAACTACAAACGCATCTTCTCTTCTTTTGTTTTTCCGAAAAACGCAATTATTCATTAAAATTTTTAAAATTTCGTTCGCCATTTTCTCGAAAACTATCAAGAATTGACATAGGGTATTATGCATGTATTATGTTTAGAATTTAGTGTAGAATTCAAAAATAAATCAATATACAAGGTATTCCATTTAAAATATTAAAGTTGATAGCATTTTGGTTAGACCGGAAACAGCAGTCGATTGTTTATTTCGTGGTCACCTGATATATATACATGTTAGTCCTTCACGGATGGAAAAATATAATGTGTTTTCATTCCGGGTGTACATCCGTTCACTACTGTCGTTCTGAAAATAACGGTTTTGCTGACGTTTCGCCAAAATCACACTTGGCATTTTCACAGCTTTCTCTCTAGCGTCCGAATAGAGTCTGAAGTGTTGGTGGCTGCGACGCTTCCTTTTATAGCCCCACCCTGGGCCGAAGGTACATATATATTATATATATATATATATATATATATATATATATATATATATATATATATATATATATATATATATATATATATATTTATATATTTATATGTATATATATATATATATATATATATATATATATATATATATATATATATATATATAAAGTTATGATAATTGTTTTCAGCTTTGATTTTAGCAGCTTATTTACAGTTACAGCGACCACAGGTCAGACATAAAAACTGGGGGCAACCTGCAGATGCCTTGAGCAATCCAAGTCGAAACGTCGGTAATTAATTCTATTTAGGTCTAATATCAAGAAACATAATATCTACATACACAAATTCCAAATAAAATGAAAGTGTGTAAGATTGTTTTAGAGCCGCTGGCACCATTCGAAATAGAATAGCTAAGAAGATGTTCTCAGATAAATGTGCAGAGATAAGTCGGTAGTTTAGTGTAACAATGCGGCCGTATCACGTGGGTTTGTGTCTCCCTCCATTGATCTCCCGATTGCCATCCCGTATGCGGAATTGATTCATTTTGGTACACCGAGAATTTATTCCGATATATCCCTATCTGATGGGAAATGTGGAAAGATATTTGGGATCTATAATAGTAAAACTTTATGGGATTTCCGGCGGTCTTTATACGGCGCGACCGAAGAAGTTTCATTCTGGAGGATTGCGGGGTTGGAAGAAAACGATTTCCTTTAATAAATCAGTTATAGTTACGTTGCTGTTATACAAGCACTTATTCTTTAACAACAACTCTTCATACAACAGCTTGGTTGCTTGTCACAAACGTTAATCAAAATTTCTGCAAAAGCTGAACTTTTCGCAAAACAATTCTCTGCACATATCAGTTTATTATTTACATCCTTCCATTATAGCCGGGGAGCGTAAATACATTCCTCACCACGATATAGCTTGTCTGTATTTTACGGTAAACAATGTATGGTATATATTGCTGTAATAAGCCACGCATTGCTTACTACGGTATAACAAGTCTGTACCGATTAGGCGCTAATGTAATACATTCCTTACCACGGTGCAGCGAAACTTCTTTCCGTATTGCGGTCAGCAATTAGACTCCAATAATAGCCCAAGAGTAGTCATATTATTTACTATAGGTAACACTTTTCTATAGTTTAAAGGTGATTTAGAACACGCGGTCGAACATTACAATACATTTTCGTTTCATAGAGAATATATTGCAAACAAGGTCTTACTTCGAAATTATCAAAAATGATTTACAATATTTGATTATTAGGTTGAGAGGCCTATAGACCAGTCTAGATTCAAATATATGCTTATTATGAACTTACCATGATAATGATAAAAATATATAACATTTTCTCTAAATATGATTCGTTTTTTATAGTTGGTAACTGAAGCAATCTTTTTATCCAAATGTTAACAGTTATATTACATCTTTTATGACGAATACGTGAATCAGCTCTTCTTGATTTTTATTTTCTCACAACTGTTATGCTGGCATTTGATCAGACAGTTCAAAGGAAGAACGCTGGTGGTTTAGGTCTTACTTGTCTGGCAGGGTTCAGTGTATCCTACTTGAAAGTTGCACTCCAGGACAGAGGGAAGTTAAGTGTGGAGTACCGCATGAGCCAGTTCAAGGTCCGATATTATTTTTATTATATATTAATAATTTGGTTAGTTTGGATGTAACAGGTCAATTTACCCTTTTTGCCGATAATGCCACTTTGTTGTGGCATAATAGTGACTTAAATGCAATGAACGATGTAATTGTCAGTGATCTGGAAAAGCTAAACAGTGGTGTGATGCAAATTGTCTGCCTTTGAATGTTGATGAACTTTTGTAATGTCATTTAAGTGTCAATTAGATTTTGTGGTCTTTGACAGCATGGTTTTAAAAAAACCAAGAAAATACATTTTTAGGGATTTTGTTAGACAACAAACTTAAATTTAGTGGTCACGTGGAGGCATTATGTTCGAAGCTGTCTACTAGTTGCTATGCACTATGAGTCATAAGCAATCAACTTGAGTCCATAATAGTGAGAAATATTTTGCACTTATGGAGTCTCACTTACGATATAGTATTTGTTTATGGGGATCATGTACTTATCAGCTCTTTAACAGTGTTTTCCTGCTACAGAAAAGAGCATTGAGATACATGTGTAGGGCTAAAAGTTCGGGATTCATGCAGATCATTATTTTTGTTTCATAAAATATGCATTTCCTATGCATAAAAATTTAAAAGTGAAATAAATTCTGCTTCAATACGTTCAACTAGTCGTTCTTATTCTATTTAATTGCCCATTCCAAGTTCAACCCGGGCAAAAGAGTCTGTGTTCTATAGAGCCAAAGCTATATTAAGTCACCTGCCATTAGTCATCAGGAAAGTCCTGAGGGAATAATTTTTTAAGTGTGACTGAATATTTTCAGGAACTTTTTTAAGTTCCTCATTAGTTTATGGGTATCGTTTGTGTTGCTTTTTTATTATAGTTGACTGTTACAAAATTGGCTTTATATTGATTTATTATATACTTATATTTATTATTGATCATTTTTGCAAAATTTTGTTTTAATATTTTCATATAGGTTTATGTGTAAGTATCTTCTAATTTATTTATTGCAGTTATCTATACATCATATTGCATGCATGCTGTAAAATTGAAAAATCTAATTTCATCTAGTTTAGATGATGAATTTTGTATATGTATATGTAGTATTTAGATTAAACTTTAATCCTTTTTATTTTATTTCGTATTTTCTTTTAAATCATCTTTGTCAATGAGATTTTTCTTATGATCATAAAGCATATATTGAACTAAACAGTCATCACGCTATTTATAGTCATTTATATCTTTATAGTCATACTCTACGATCAGATATTTTCCTTATAAACTGATTTCAGTTGTTTTAAAAAATAAGACCTTTGTGCTGAGCGAGGGTAAAGTTTGTTCTGCATTAACGCCCTTATAGAAAAGTTACGATATTACAGTAGAATACAATGCAGTGCTATAGTAAACAAAACATAATTTGTTAGAGTATTATAACCAGTGCATTATTTACTGCGCTACAACAACGAGTACGACAACTGTACTGTGGTAAGAAATGTATTTAAGGACAGGGTAAATACATTCCTTGCCATGATACAGCTAAGCTTGTTTCTGTAAAGCAGTAAACAATGCATGGTATATAACTATCTAACAAGGTAAACGTTATTTACTACGGCACATCAGTGTGTTCTTCTGTAGCACAGTAATATTTCTTAGGAGCAAACTTTACTTTACTATTACCAGTTGTTTCCAACATAATGTTTGTTCAAAGTTTCAGATAAATTGGATAAGCAGTTTTTTAACATTTCAGTAGATCGCCTATATTCGGCCATATTTGATTTTTACGAAAATATACCAGGTCATCCCCATATAACCCTCAATTTCTGACCAACATTTGAGGTCAGTCGGGTGAGTAGTCCTTAAGCTATGCCGCGAATTGACAGACAGACAGGGAGACAGACGGACCGACGGAAATGATAAAACATATTTTTGGCATCTAGAAACACTAAAACGTGAAGATATGTAAAACCTGAGAGGGTGATTTTTTTTACGATTACAGACATTTTATTTGGCCGCCACACAGAGGTCATTTTTGAAAAATTACAAGGAAATAATTAAAAAAACATGAGTTGTATTTTATAATTTTTGTATACATCATTTTAGAGTCAATAATCTATAAGCGATTTCCATATTATCACTAGATTCTGTCAATCCAGTAGGCCTTGGTGACGTAACAAACACATACAATTGCATTATAATTTCATGTTATTGAACTGCTATGTGTTGTGTTGTCATGTTTAAAGTGTCTTAGAGAATTATATGTTGTGTATTATATCAGATTTTGGCGTTGTTTATTAAGTTTGAGTAAGTACTACTTATTTTAGCAAAAGTTGCAAATGAAATAAATATATACGGTGTTTAAAATGTTGTCAAAAGATTACGTAATTTTTTTAAATGTAAATTTAAATAAGTCAAGTTAAGCAGGCTGCATATATCGGTGTTTGCTTCAAATATTTTTTATTCCCTTAATTGCACTCAAAAGCTGTGTGATAAGTTAAAATTTAAGTACCAGGAGTTGTTTCAGGTATCATGTCATTCACTAAAAGAGAGCTGTTTACCGTAGCGCTAAAAATGCTGCAGTATTGGAGTATGTTATTAATGATCTTAATTTGAGGGAATGTCGGGATGCAGAATAAAGCAAAATTAAACAATGTATCAATTCTTTTAATAGTGCCGATGCCGTAGCGAAAAAGTGGAGAGATAGCAATCGAGGACAAAAGTTTTTTGAGTGGCTTAATGCAAAAATCAAATATGAGAAAATTAATTCGACTTTAACTAATCCCTCTTCAAGTAAAAAAAGAGGCCGCCCAAGCAAAGAATTTCAAGAACTTAGCAAAAAGAGTAAAAGAGAAGAACTGTCATTTGCATTGCGTAAGAGTCTAGAATCGTCTGGCCGTAGAGATGCTTCACGTCATAGTCAAAGAAGTTTCCGAGTACTCCCCGAATAGAGCAACATAAATAAAAAAAGCCTATCAATCGGCAAGTATGCTACCAGTCAGATATACTTCAGAAGAAGCTTTGGCATTATATGTTAACGCACGATTAAGGAAAAAAACCATATTTATTGATGCAACAAGGGGCTAAAATAACGCGAATATTTATCCAAATTATAATATCCTTTTGGAAGCTAAGAAGAAATGTTTTGCTAGTGAAAATTTTATTATAGTTTCTGATACAGCTGCGGAAGTGGAATTACAGCAACTTTTTAATTATACAGTTAATAGAATTGTGGAAGATCAAAAAAGCATTTTTGAAGAGCGCCTATTAAACTTTTCAAATATCACATTTTATTTCAAGTGGGGGTGTAATGACAGTGGTGGACATTCTACATACAAACAGAGATATTGTAAACAAGAAGACAGTTTGGCAAAGGACGATTCCAATTTATTTTCAATGTGTCTTGTTCTATTACAAATGTCCACAGACTCGGGCCAAATCTTGTGGCAGAATCCGCGCCCATCATCAGTACGATATTGCAGACCCATTAAAATTCTATTTGAAAAGGCTATTCTATTTTCAGCCAACTATAATTACGATGTTTAACAAAGAAATACTTATCAACCCTGATTTTAAGCTCACGATGATAGATGGGAAAATGTTTGGTGTAATAAGCGGTCCTTCAACATGTGCCATATGTGGTGCAACGCCAAAAATTATGAATGACCTTGAGAAAATTTCTAGCCTTGAGTCAGACCCTTCAATGTATGACTATGGCATTTCAAGTTTGCAAGCGTGGATCAGGTGTCTTGAGTGTTCTCTCCACATTTCGTATCTAATCCCTGTACAAAGATGGCAGATACGGGACCAGGATGAAAAGACACAAGTAAAGGAACGAAAGGAATATACTCAAAAACAAATTAAAGAACAAATTAATTTACTAGTCGACATTCCCAAACAAGGACACGGCACAACCAATGATGGTAATACATCACGAAAATTTTTCCATAATTATGCATTGGCCTCTGCCATTACAGGGCTAAACGAAGATTTTTTGAAACATCTTTATGTAATTTTAACAACAATCTCTTGTGGGTATACAATTAACATAGATGCATTTTCAAGTTACGGTAAAGAAACGGCACAAATGTTTATCAATCTGTACCCTTGGTACAAAATGCTCGCCTCCCTCCATCGCATATTAGTTCATGGTGCTGATATACCTATAGGAATGTTTTCCGAGGAAGCTCTTGAATTTCGCAATAAGGACTTCCGACGATATCGAGAGCTTTATAACAGAAAATTTTCTAGAGAAGATACAGTGAGAGACATATTCACGTGCCTCCTGGTTTCGTCTGACCGACTTATCTCGTCTTTATCTAAACTTATTGGTACTCGTTCTACAAAGGCACCACTAAATGCAGATGTGATTAACTTGCTTAAGGAACTAAATTTTGATAATACGAGCGATTTTGATCTTGAAAATGGAAACAGTGATAGTGACTCGGAAATATAAGTAATTAAATTTACAAAAACCATAAATTGTTTTCCTTTTTCAAAAATTTAAAATATATTAATATTTTTTTCTTTAAGTTTTAAATAATTACTTAATAAGCTTTTTCAAATTTATTTTTCAACAGATTAATATATGAATAATTTTAATATAAAATTTTTGTTACGTCTTATTTTCATCGTTCAGCGAAAATAGAGTTTTTCGATATTTTTATTTGCTTGTTTATCTTTTATTTATCAAAGAAGTCAATAATATGTATTCTGGAATGTGTAGTTTGACAAAATTTTTAAAAAATTAGATGTCATATTTATTTCTCTCTAGAATTAACAAAATGACCTCTGTGCGCCATTTCGTTCAGCCGTCTTGAATTAGTACCTTAATTTCACTAGTTGATCCCTATATAACAATTAGTTTTGACACATTATTTGATATCACTCCATTAAGCAGTTTTTTCAAGGTGAATTTTTAAATATTCTATTAAGCCGCCATTTTGTTCCGCCATCTTGGATTCGTACCAAAAAATCAGTTGTCTCCAATATAATACTTGATGTTTGTGCAAAATTTGAAAAAAAATGGATAGTAGTTTTTCATTAATATTATTTTTTTTAGATCGCCATTTTATTTGTCCGTATTGGATTCCTACCAAAATGTTATCAGGTTATCCCCATATAGCGCTTAATTTTTGACTAATATTTGAAGTCAATCGGGTAAGTATTCTTTAAGCTATGCCACGAAATGACAGACATTTTTGACATCTAGGGACGCTAAAACGCGAAGATATTTAAAACGTGGGAGATTGATCTTTTTACGATTACAAAATTTTTATTTCGCCGTTATTTTGTTTGGCTATCTTGAATTAGTACTACAATTTCACTAAATGGTCTCTATACTACAATTAGTTATTGAACACAATTTGAAATCTATCCATTAAGCAGTTTTTCAGGCTGAATTTTTAATTATTTTTTGAAGCCACCATCTTGGCTTAGTACCAAAATGTTACCAGTTGATTCCAACATAATACTATAATAATTTTTTTTAACATTTCACTAGGCCGCCATTTTGTTTGGCCCTATTGGATTTTTACCAAAATGTTACCAGATCATCATATAACCGCTGATTTTTGACCAAAACTTGAATCCAATTATTGGATAAGTAGTTTTTTAGCTATGCTGCGAACAGACACATAGACAGACCGACGGAATTGAGAAAGCATATTTTTCTAGGGAACCTGAAACCTGAAGATGTGAGAAAATCTCGGAGAGTGATTTTTTTTCGATTATAATACTTCCCTTTAAGATCGAAGTAAAAAGTCTGTGAAAGCCTTTAAAATTATGAGAAAACTGTTCTATAATTAGGCCGTGTCATTGTGAAAGTAATTTCCGAAGTTTCGCCCCCGATCGCACACAGCATCTTCAGCAATCTTTATATGATGTAAATCGTATACAGTATTATAAGTTTAGATTTTCTAATTTTTCACTTACAAAGTCTTGATGTCGAACGTCAAAACCGTGACTGAAGATTGGATATTTATTTCTTTTAAATATCTACCCATATCGTTCATATATCGTAATTCTAGTCCTTACCGAACGTCTATTTTTTTATACATAAACTTTACCAAAAGAATAAAGAATGAAATGAAATGAGAATTAGTAATTATTTGAAGTAAATAGTTGCAAAATCAAAACGCATTTATGTTTTTTATGATATTTTTGATTCCAAAACTAATATTAAAGGAAAAAATTTAAACAATTGACAAATCACAAGTTTTTATTATTTTAATACAAATATCGCATATAAAAAAAATCAGTGTGACACTTCACAAGTTGTTTTATTACCACCTGTGGTTAAAAGAGAGACCAACTCGTTTGTCCAAATTCATATTCCCGGGCCATCCTCCATAATGGTTGGTGGCTCCGGCACCCAAATTGATGGTAGATTCGCCGTAAGCGTTCTTGCTGGACCATATGGGCACTTTGCCATCTACGGAAAGTGTATGTCCAAATCCATTGTAGTGACCATGACCAACGGACAAACCAGAACCTATTGGAACACAAACAATGAAAACTCAGCTGTAAAGTTTATTATATGTTGTCGTATGGTGCGGGCCACCAAAAACAGTTCACCCCGGTTTCAGCCTTTTCAAAAACAAATTTTTATTTTAGGGGTACATATACTTTCATGATCTTTAATAAGTTCAATACCAATATGGGGGCGGCTTCTTCCCAAAATAACGAAATAGCAAGTGAGGTGTTGTGGAAGATCGTTTTAAATCTTACTCAGATCCCTGTAAAATGTGATACTTTGCTGGTAGCCACTGATAGTCGAACAAATACATTTAAAAAAGTATTGTTTTCAATAAACATTACAAGAAAAGAGCTGCAGGAAATCAAATGTGCATAGCAGTGAAGAAACGTCTTTAAATCATTGAAAACATTCTATTAATAGCGTTATTTCTAGTATAAATATCATTTTTTAGGTGTTTAAGTATTTCGAACTATCTTATTCTAAAATGGCTTACTCTCACTCTATCGCGCCAAGACTTGAAATTATTTACTTTTGCTTTAAAAAGAAAATAATGTGCCCGGGCAACCTAAATCTTATTTTACTGGAAGATAATAAAGAGTTATACCATAGTTATTTTTCCAATATAGTTTCAGAATTTCCTGAGACTGGTGAGAATTATTAAGTGCCAAACAAAAAAAGAAATCTTCAAAATACCGTTGGAAATAGAGCTGTGGAAATCATGGTTCTGGGTTTCTAGGTTGTATAAGTTATATTGCAAGGGACAAAATATTCAGTTCGAGAAAAACCAAACATGTTTGGCTATTCTCGGATTCAGTACCAACTGAATATCCGCTGTGTTGGTTATATCGCAATTATAGTACAGAGGATTTTGAAACATCACAGATCCAATCTCAAATTGTTCGGGAACTGAACGAAAATGAGAATCACAGACTTTTGAAATAATGAAAAGGAGTTCGCAAGACCACGAAATTAACTTTGGTCCCGGTCTCAAAACGAGATCGAGACCGACACTTTTACAAATTTATTTCAAAACGGAAAGTTGTAATTTAAGACCGAGAATCGTCTCGAAGCAAAAATCGCAAAATTATCCATAATTTCATCATTTTATTAGGAATTCCTATATCAAAATAGTATTATATTTTTAGAATCTTTCTAATTTTTAAACCAATTATACTTACATTCAGGAAGGCCAATTTGTTTAACTGAAAGTATAGGGTTATTGATTCGAATTTGGCCGTCCCCTTAATTTACCATTTATTTCTAAAGCCATTTGAACTTATCGCAGAAAATTGTGTAGATTTTTAGTAATTCACTTATTAATTTTTAATTAATTTTGTGTTTCAACGGTTTTCGAAATTTTGGTAAAGAAAATTTTAAATTTTTAACAAGCTGTAAAATTTTAATTGTTTGATCTGTCCGCTAGACATTTTAGACTAAACTGGAAGTAAAATTTCTAACTTAGCCCAACCTAGCCCTATTTTGGTGTCATTAGCTAGATCATCAAAAACTAAGATAGGAAACTGCAAACTGTATTGGTCCGTTTTGATCTTACAGCTAGTTAAAAAGTGGTAAGTGTGTGACAGTAATGTCACATAACTTTAAACCCTAACCGGACAAAGTAAATAGGACATGTTATATACAATAAGTCTATAACTGGCCAAAGTATTAAAATATACTGCGTCACAATGAAATATAACACCTTAATTTTTCTCATAAGGTGCAATACAAACTTGGGCTACAAGTATGTTGCAACTTGAATACGATCTTGTTACTAGTTACCCCTACAGATATTACATTGGAAAAGTTCATCAAAACTTCTGATTTGTCCTGTATAGACTGCCAGTTATAATATATTTCAATTTCAACATCCTCGTAGCCTCATTCTTTGTTGACATTTTGTTTTTTTTTTCAAAGGATTTCCTCCTTTTTAAAGAAAATACTACATTGTCTATAGTACATTTTGTTTGTATCGCATCGTATGGGATAAATCTTCGCCAAAATTTCACACAGTATATGCAATAATATACAGGGTGTCCTATTTCCGACAATTTTGTCTGGCAATACCTATAAAAAGAATGTGAATAGTTATTAGAACCATTGAAACTTGACGACCATTAAAATATCAACTTTTTCGTGTAAGAAGTTCTAGGGTTTGAGGGAGAGGCGACATTGTGGAATATAACAAGAGCTATTCACATAAATATTTTTCAAATTAGGGGGTTGTCTCACAAATTTAATAGTTTTTTCACATTTTATACAATTTCATGGAATATGTATATGGGTTTTTAAATGACTTGATGATATTTAATCAAGTCAAAATGAAAATTTTAAATGAAGATCGACTGCTGGAATTCGGTGCTTGAATTGTGCAACTTTACAACATGTTTAGATAATTGCTAACATAAGGATAAAAAAATATCAAAATGAGCTTTTTAAAGAATCACATTACGAAGGCAAGCAATATTTATATTTTTTTTCGAGACCATTGAAACTGAGACTAACTAGATCGTGACCCTGAATATTTTTCGAAACCGAGTTCGCGACTAGACCAGTCTCGGTCAAGCGAACCCCTGATAATGATCGAACAAATAAATAATAATCCAGTCTTTCACTTTAATATTTGTTTGTCAACTGAGTGTTCAATTTATGTCCATGGCATGTATAGTGAATCAACATAACTTCTGGTCGAATGAAAATTTAGATGTATTTTGTGATTTATCGAGAGCCAATAATTGGGTCGTTTTGCCTACCTGGAAAGCTAACTGGTGAAATGTATTCAAATTCGTCACAAACGTCATTCGTCCACCGCTAATAGACATTTTTGAAAACGAAGATCGTTATATGGAAGAAAATTTCATATTTCAGCATTGCTTTTCATTGCGCGTTACCGGTACTACAGTTTTTGGATTACACTTTCTGAAAAAATGTATTGGTAGAAGAGAAATTGTTGGATTTTGGGCAAGATTACCCAATTTACGCCCGCTTAATTTTTTTCTGAATAAATTTAAATACAAAAACTTACGAGTCCACCGACACAAGCGCAATTTTTGAAAGATTTTCGAAATGGCATTAATAGTGAATAACGACACTCTCTCCAGATATTCTTAACAACGCTAGACAATATTTCGATAAATTATTTGATTAGTAATGAAAATGAATTATGAACTTTTTCAAAATTTACTTAATAATAAGAGTTAGTACTAGCCGAATTATTTACGTTACTTATATTTAAAGCGTTTGCATAAAAAATCTATTAAAGAATTAGTTCTTTGATTTGGATTCCAATACTGGCTCAAATTTAGCATTTTTTTTATTTCGAAAAGCCAAAAATTGGAAGGGGTTGTTTTCATTCAGGTTGTATAATTTAATTTGTAACTTTGAATTCACATTTCCAGAATCTTTTATGTGTTTAAAATGGAGATCAATTAGCTTTAAAACCTCTTTCTCTCAGAGCTGAAATTTTGATTAAAATTTTCACTCCTATTCTTTCAAGAAATATTAGGAGTTGATGTTAAACTGACGTTTCCTTCTTAAAAAGAAATAACACCTCCTGAGGTGAGCTCAGTCTGAGAGTTTCCCCATTACAGTCCAATGTTGAGATCTTGCTTGCTACCCGTATATAAATTTCAACGTAGGTCCGTTTGATCCAATTGGTATTTTGATTATATCTTCTTATAGAATTTCAAAAGAATAATGTATTTTAGTAAGCAACATTTAGAAAGGAAAACGCTTTCAGTGATATTTGTTACGAGTCGATTTCTGTGGGACAAATGTAGCGAGTTTCCGCAAAATTACCTACACAACGATGTTTGCAACTAACATTTTCTACAACTCGTTCTGACATTATTTCTGGTTGCTATTGTTGCTATGTGTTTATTCTGGTTGTGAAAGATATATTTCACTTCTAGTTACCAAATAATTCACGTTTTGCAACTATTTTTCAACATGAGAATGTTTTCTGACGTTATTCAATTTTGAAAATTGTTATTTTACAATACATCAGCATTAGAAAAAAAGTCTTATTGCTTATCGCAGACCAGAAAATTCATTTAAATCTACATAAAAACGAGGCATTTTAAGACGGCAAAAATTGCTCGTTTTTCTTTTAAAAATATACAATTTATTTGTTTTTGTCCAATCGCACTTACCATCAGGATTCACATAAGATAGCCCACCTCCTTGGCCCTTTCCATTAGCACCGTATCCACCGAATAACTTGGGGTCGCCGGGACCAGGCAATTTGGGTTCTTCTCTATAAATTAAGTGCAATAATATTAATAGTGCAGTTATATTATTTACATATATTACAGAAAAAAACCTATACAAAAATTTCGTAAGGTAAACACCTATATATTTAAAACACAATTCGATTTTTTTCCTCTTTCGCCAACAGCTCCCAGTTGACCAATTTGGATATTTTTTTAAACCAAAGTTCTTTACCCACAACTAGACCAGTAATCAGAGAGTTCCAAACATGCAAAATACTAATTTGCCCTAATTTTTTTTTGAAAATGTCAATGGCTGTTTAAAAATTTGCGACACTTAGGTTCACAAAAAAATGGCCAAAAAAAGCGGTTTTTGTCCAACATCTTCCAAAATGTTGCAAATAAAACAAAATTGTTTTAATAAAAAAACTTAGAGCAGATAATTATCTATCTATCTAAAGTTATAATTTTTATTTTCGGATATGTAATAGTCTTCGAAATAAATTCATTTAAGGCCAACATCGATTTTTCTCTCCCCTTTCTTCTAACCAAGAGAAATATTCTTGAATTTATTAGCAAGCGCCCAGACAAATTATGTCATAATTCTAGTAAAAATTATTTTGTATTTATAATTCAAAATGCGTTTGGAAGAAGACATCCGTGGCTACATAACCTCAAAAAACTATTCAGTTTTCGCAAAAACTATAAGAACTGCAGAAAAAACATGAATACCTTTTTTTAAGTAATAATCTGCCCTACATTTTTAGTTAAACAATTTTGCTCTATTTGTGATAATTTGGAAGATATTGATTTTTGTTTTTTTTTTGATATTTTTTTGGTGAGCCAGACGACCTACGTGTAAGCGCTCTGCATAGTCCTAAACAGCCCGCCGAGAAGTACTATTAGTGAAAAAAAAAGTGCACAATTTTATTATTCTTCTCGCAGCCTCCAAAACTGTCTCTGGTGACTAGGCTATACTCACTATTCATTTTTATTATAATTTTCACAAGGAAAAAACAAAGATTATACAAATTATTTTAAAAAAGAGCTGTCGTGCCTGTGCTGCTGGCGGAAACCCGAAGCAGGGTTACCGCCTATGCCTATGTAAAAGACTATCCAATATGTGAGGTGAACATTTCTCATATTTCTTTAAAAAATCTCATCCAAATTACATTATTTCTTTAATACGCCTTTATTAGTTTCACGTGTATGTAACTATGTGTGTAAACTAATCTAGGAAATCGATTTTAGCCTACGTCTAATTTGCGTCTTGATTTGGAATATTGCAGGTGTATTTAATTTGGATGACAATATAATAATTTGGTACCATCGAGCTGATCAGCTCAGTACCAAATAGTACCTCTTAATTTTAACCTACTTCTAATTAGTCTATCGAATTTTGCCAGTTTTTAGATATTTCGGCTGACAATACAATAATTTGGTAATCGATGGCACCAAATCGTACCGGTCGATTTTAACCCGCATCTAATTGTCGTATCGAGTTAAAATGTTGCAAACATTTTACTAGCTGATGCCAGCTAGTAAAACCCTCGAGTTTGGGCTCATTTGATTTACTTTGAGGAGTCCAATATATCGTACCATCGAGTCCAATATATCGTATCAGCTCGATGGTACCAGGCGAGTTTGGGCTCGTTTGGTTTGTTTTGGAGAGCAGCAATATGTTAAAGATATTTTAAAATTAAAAAGTAAAAAGTAAATTATAGTTTTAAAAAAATTATAAAACCCTCTTTTATCAGTAAAACACTGAAAAGTACAAAATAATGTAGTAAATAGTGGTAATCAATACATTATGGGGATTATATAAACTTTCACACTTCTTTATGTTCAATTAATATACAAAAAGAACATATACCAAAAAGTTCCCACGCTTTTCGGCATAGTCATTAAACATTAAAAAGTAACAAGTTTATTGCATCAAAAAAGTAAAACATTTTCACTAGGTATATTTAAAAAATATTAAAATATATTTAATACCCTTACTGTGGGAGAGTTTAAATTGTCAATTAGTTATAATGTTGTCTTTTAAATTGTAAATAGCTTTACCTTCTCTGCCTGATCAAAACATCACTTGATTGGACTGGTTCCAGATAGTACTGCTGGTCTTGTTCATCTTGCACCAAAATAGGAATCCCGCTGGCAAAGGCCAAAAGGGTAGCAGAAAGTACTATAAAAAATTTAGACATTTTTAGCTTAGTAAATGAATTTATAACGTGCAGTAAAAAACGAATCAGAATGCAGATGAGTACTGATGTTGATTAATCATTTAAGCCGAGTTTATATACTGAAAGATGTTAGGCTTGAAACGTAAATCCCGATTTCCAGTGTCAATGAATTTTATTACAAAATACCGATATAAATATCAAGAAAATTCCCCGTTCCCGTCTGCGAGATTTTATTTATATTTATACCATTTTATCGCATGTTGTTATTCTGATTACTTCACTTAACACACACACTGGTGATTTACTTTTTTATTACACTACGAAGCCATTCAGAGCAATTAGTTTCGTTTGTTTTATTTTACAGTCTATGAAAATAGTAAATGATATCACGTAAATTCCGTTTATTTTTAGAGTTTTGTACTTTACCTCTATTTTTAGGAGGGTGGCACTCCTGCAGCACTTAGACCCATTTTGTTTCTCGTATATTTGTCTTAGCAGCATCAACATAATCTGTCAACTAGATTAAAAAACTTTTCTTAATCATCATCAAGCAATGGGACATGGCAAATATAGTACATATACATACATAGTATGGCTGGAAATTGTATTTTAATCGGTTTTTTTGGCACATATTAAAGACGTTTGCTTTTAATGGGAAGGTCTGCCCAAACGATGGCCAATGCTTTTTTTTTTTAAATAAATGGAAATACTGGATCGACTAAATCGACGATAAAAACTGACCAACTGTGTGCAGAGGCAATTGCAAATGAACAAGTGTCCAATAATGATGGCGGTACCGATGGCCAATCGAGTAATGGTTTATTAAGTGGATGACGTTAAGAAACACCTAGGCAGTCATACATATGTCAAACTTTTTACTTTTTGATAATAACCTATACATAAACAATGTCACAGGAGTGTCATTTAGTTCATATTGTCAAGCTGAAGTTTAGATGACAGCATCCAGTATTAGGGAAACAAAGCGCTTTTAGAGGGGAAGGGATACAAAATTTTTTTCTACAGCCGTGCCAAAAATCCGCACCGATATCCATGCGGAAATTGGTTTTCCCGCATGTAATATTTCAAAAATAATTTATTATTTATTAATTTATTAATTAACCGTCTTTGATACATATGTCAGAGTGTGTACCAGGCTTAATGCATTTCGTTTTGGTTAGCTACCAGGTTTCCAGGTTACTAAGGACTCAATTGTTAGAAATCAACAAACTGACATTTCGATATATTTATTTGTCATTAATTGCTTTTATATATACGTATTTTCTGAAATTTTGCATGAATTTAAGTGAATTTGAAAATCTGGCCATTCAAGACGGGGTTCCATAATATATTATGAACGCAGCAAAAAAAGTAGATTTGGATTTGCTTCCAGAAAAATCCAAAGTCAGATACATTCAGGAATACGTAAAGTTGATCAAAAGGGGCGCCAACAAGGAAATCAACAACATTGGGAATGAAGAGGTGTTTCTAGTTTCCTTTAAAAAAATTTCAAAGAATTTTCAACCTTCTACAATGTGATCCAAGTACTCAATGATAAAATCATTAAATTAATTGCTTATTTAAAAAAGAAAATGGTAGATTTCTGACCAAAAAAGTCTAAAATTTTAAAGTACGAACATGTTGAAACATTTTTAAACATTGCGCCTGACGATACTTATTTATTAATTAAAGTCGCAACACTAATTGGAATCTCTGTAGCCTGCAGGGGTGAAGAATTAACTCATCTATTGTGTGAAAACGTAGTCGAACAAGAAGATTTGTTTCTGGTGAAAATACCAGATAGCAAGGCTCCCCAGAGTAGAAGCTTTGTTATAACTGAAGAAAAAAATCTTAATTTAATCAAGAAGTACATGTCTCTGCGTCCCAAATGCACACCACATCAAAGGTTTTTTGTCAATTTCCGAAAAGGTAAATATACTACTCAAACTGTTGGCATTATTAAGTTTGGTAAGATGCCATCGGACGTGGCTGCTTTTTTGAGACTTCCAAATCCAGAGACCCTTACTGGACATTGTTATAGACGCTCTTCGGCTACTATGTTGGTAGACGCTGGAGTGGATATTACTAATATGAAACGTCTAGGGGGATAGCAAATCGTCCAAGGAAACTTCTCCTCCGATTTCGCCCTTGCCTTCTACAAGTTTCGCGTCTGAAATTGATAGTATGGCTGATAACAACGGACCAGAATTTGACAAGTTAAGAAACAAAAGTGTCAACATTTTTGCCAGCACCAAAAAGGCTAACCATCAAAATGCTTCCAATTTATTTAATAATGCCTATAATTTACTATTATTTTAGGTTACCTACCATGTTCATTAAAACAAAGAATAATTTTTTTAAACAGTTTTCTATAGCTCTATGTACTTACCACCTTTTTCCAAATAATTATTTACTTTTAAATATATAATAGTTTGCTTGTTATAGTTTAATAAAAACTATTAAATCTGTAGAAAAACTATTGTACCTAACAGTTGAGGAAGATGTTTTTTCCGCACTCAGCACACTCGTGCGGAAAATTTATTTTTCCCAATTGTTAGGTAAATAGCTATTACGTCTGCTATAAAAACGTCCAAAAACACTCGCAGCAGGGTGTGAAAACGATTAATTTCGCATATCGTGGGACATCATTTCCCAACGCTCAAATCGGTTCATCATTGGTCAACTCCCGAATATGCAAAATATAGCCTACTCCATAATTTATGATATACAAAGATATATGCTTAGAGTAAGGAATATACAGGGTGTTATCATGTTACAAACTTTTAAGATAAGACAAAATACATAAAAAAGAGGTTCATATGAACATGGGTCCAAAAAACCTTCCTCAGGAAGCTAAAGCCCTTTGAAGATGGCCTTTTTAAACTAGTTTTCGTTTTATAGCTCCGGAACTACTTCAGCTACCGCAACCAATTTTGGGATATAAATTACTGTTAGTAAGTTCATCCATTTGAGCCTATTGAACAATGTTAACTTTAACCAGAGGCGTGCGAACCAGGGGATATTTGAACAAATTTCAACTCAATCAATCTGATGTCAAAAGGGCAATTTCTTGCCATTTTGACATTAGATTATCATTTTCTCATGCATTTTATATAAAAATTGTACTCTTTGTCGCTAAATGTCACCGTTTCTTTTGAAATGGGCTAAAATCGAGTTAAGAGACAATTATTGAAGTTTTATTATTGTTATGCTAGGTAGTACAAAAAGAAACGTAAATAATAGTTGCTGAAGATGCCGGCCATCATGCTCGATACATTTATTATACCTACACAGCATACTTTAACGTGGTTAAAATGTCAGGTATGGTTTGGAATACTTCAAGACAGCGGAAATTCTAGCCACCAAGTATTCTTCTGACTCGACTGGAGTTTCATATGCCCCTAAGAAAAAAAATCTGAAGGTATTAGATCTGGGGCGCATGCTGGCCAGGCGCCTAATCGAATGTCTTCTAAAATTTTATTTAGGCACTCCAACATGATGGATGTTGGAACCATAAGTCCTATCGTATATTTAGGGGCAAATCATGTAACAACTCTGGCAATACATTTCTTAAAAAATAAGGTTAAATAGTATCGGTTCAACAAGGAGACAACATGATCGGTGCAATTTATCGTTCTCCAACAAGGCCGGCTCATATGCTGACCGTTGATAACCCCTTATTTGAACACCATGAGGGTTTTCCTCAGCGCACACATGACTATTTCGCAAATTAAAAATGCCTTCTTTTGTAAACACAGCCTCGTCGGTAAAAAGTACATATTTTGGAAATTGAGGTTCTCCTGTACAGCGGCCAAAAAACCACTAACAAAATTCTACTTTTTGAAGATAGTAGGGGGGAAGAAGTTGCTCATGAACATGGTCCTTATAGAAGGATTATTTTCTAATCGCCAAAGGATCTCTTCCTCAAATTCCGGGGCTCGCATGGTCTTTTGAAAGCCAATATCTAACCGTTTTATTTGTAGAGAGTTAGTGTCCCTTATTCGTCGATTGACCCTTTCAAACAGTGCGAGAGCTGGGATTTGCCTTTTAGGAAACCTTCATGTAATCGAGAAGCGTCTCTACCATTACATCGAACTTATTCATAAATTAATAGCATATCCGCGTTTTCAACGAAAGTGTAATCTTCCGTGACTTAACCGTGTCACTAATTTAATGACAAATTCTGGACAACAGCGAGTTTACCTTATTAATAAAATAGGGTAAATTTGTATTAAGCTGGGTAGGTGCAATAAATTTATCGAGATATCGAGCATGATGGCCAGCATTTTCAGCAACTAATATTTTAAGTTTCTTTTTGTATTATTTAGCGTAATAATAACGCTGATTAATTTATCTCTAGGTCCATAATATCCATACTGAACCTCATTTCACTTTTGACCTAATTTTTTTAAGACTTCAACAATTGTATCTTAGCTTGATTTTAGCCATTTTCCGAAGAAACGCTGACATTTAGCGACTTTCACAAACAGTATTATTTTTCAAGATGGTGTTTAGCGGGTTAGGGACATAAATCAAACCTCAGTTTTTTAAAAATTGGCCGACGTTTCGACGATTTATTTGTCGTCTTCTTCAAGGCTGAAAGAGATCATTTTTTTTTTATTACAGTATGGCCGCTCATAGGATACAAACAAAAATTTAATAAAGTATCACAAGGCTAACAACACTAACTGAATATTTTTAAATTAATCTAAAAAAACAATGTTTGTTTTAGTCTTAGGAAATATAATTATTGGATACTAAAGAGTTATTATTTTTTATTTTTAAATAGATTTTTTCTTAAATATAAACCATATACATATGGAAAACAAATAAATACGAACAAAAAGGTAACCACAACAACATAAAAAGACAAATTAAATAACAATAATAAAAGGAAACCCAGAGTTCATAAGTATTATTATTTGTGACATTTCACTTACCTAATTCCTTAGAATTAGAGGCTCACGTAAAAAATACAACTAATATAATTATACTTCTCCATAGAACACAAATGATGATTACCACTGCAATACATTAAAACACAAGGTGGCAAACAAGTAAAAGAACAAAGGACATTTAGCAGGTCTCGGAGTTTTAAAAAACGTTCAAAAAGGATTATTCAGAAAAATAAAAAACGCAAATAAACAACTCCGGAACCCACTGCAGCAAAACGACGACTAATGGTTTGGTTTATAAATTAATATTTCTTATCAGTCTGTACACATAAAAAAGGGACAATTATTAGGGCAATGGTTTGTTTACTAGGGCATATCAAGAAGTACTTTCTCTATAACGATTCAAAATATGGTTATATTGCATACTTAAGCCTTAAGCATCAGTTCTGTGATTCACCGAATTATTTGATTGTATGTGTATCATTTCACTGATTCACAACATTCAAAAAGGATTATTCAGAAAAATAAAAAACGCAAATAAACAACTCCGGAACCCACTGCAGCAAAACGACGACTAATGGTTTGGTTTATAAATTAATATTTCTTATCAGTCTGTTCAAATAAAAAGGGACAATTATTAGGGCAATGGTTTGTTTACTAGGGCATATCAAGAAGTACTTTCTCTATAACGAGTCAAAATATGGTTATATTGCACACTTAAGCCTTGAGTATCAGTTCTGTGATTCACCGAATGATTTGATTGTATGTGTATCATTTCACTGATATTTCTTTTAATATAATGTTTTTCTCTGTCTAGTACGGTGGTACCTTGAAAATTAAAATTGTGGCCTGTAGAAAAGTGATGTTCCGATAATGCAGATTTTTCTTTTTTATTGATGTTTATCACCCTACAGTCGTACTTGTGCTGGTATAACCTAGTCCTTAAATATTGCCTCATAATGCCTATGTAACATTTATCACAACTATGACATGGAATTTTATAAACCAAATTTGAACTCAAATCAAGTGGTATTGGGTCCTTTAGTTTCGAAAACAGCACATTTGTTGTTCTTAAATTATAAAATGCTAATTTACAATTTTGATCCTTTTCCCGAATATTACGTTGAATCCTTTCCGACAATGAATTAATGTATGGAAATTTGAAGTATTTTAGTGTCCCTTTGTCGCTCTTTACTTGGCTAGTGATATTATAGTTGTTAATTACTCTGTTTGCTAACGTTGTAGGGACAAAGGGACACTAAAATACTTCAAATTTCCATACATTAATTCATTGTCGGAAAGGATTCAACGTAATATTCGGGAAAAGGATCAAAATTGTAAATTAGCATTTTATCATTTAAGAACAACAAATGTGCTGTTTTCAAAACTAAAGGACCCAATACCACTTGATTTGAGCTCAAATTTGGTTTATAAAATTCCATGTCATAATTGTGATAAATGTTACATAGGCATTACGAGGCAATATTTAAGGACTAGATTATACCAGCAGAAGTACGACTGTAGGGTGATAAACATCAATAAAAAAGAAAAAACTGCATTATCGGAACATCACTTTTCTACAGGCCACAATTTTAATTTTCAAAGTACCACCGTACTAGACAGAGAAAAACATTATATTAAAAGAAATATCAGTGAAATGATACACATACAATCAAATAATTCGGTGAATCACAGAACTGATACGCAAGACTTAAGTGTGCAATATAACCATATTTTGAATCGTTATAGAGAAAGTACTTCTTGATATGCCCTAGTAAACAAACCATTGCCCTAATAATTGTCCCTTTTGTATTTGTACAGACTGATAAGAAATATTAATTTATAAACCAAACCATTAGTCGTCGTTTTGCTGCAGTGGGTTCCGGAGTTGTTTATTTGCGTTTTTATTTTTCTGAATAATCCTTTTTGAATGTTTTTTAAAACTCCGAGACCTGCTAAATGTCCTTTGTTCTTTTATTTGTTTGCCACCTTGTGTTTTAATATATTGCAGTGGTAATCATCATTTGTGTTCTATGGAGAAGTATAATTATATTAGTTGTATTTTTTACGTGAGCCTCTAATTCTAAGGAATTAGGTAGTGAAATGTCACAAATAATAATACTTATGAACTCTGGGTTTCCTTTTATTATTGTTATTTAATTTGTCTTTTTATGTTGTTGTGGTTACCTTTTTGTTCGTATTTATTTGTTTTCCATATGTATATGGTTTATATTTAAGAAAAAATCTATTTAAAAATAAAAAATAATAACTCTTTAGTATCGAATAATTATATTTCCTAAGACTAAAACAAACATTGTTTTTTTAGATTAATTTAAAAATATTCAGTTAGTGTTGTTAGCCTTGTGATACTTTATTAAATTTTTGTTTGTATCCTATCAGCGGCCATACTGTAATAAAAAAAAATGATCTCTTTCAGCCTTGAAGAAGACGACAAATAAATCGTCGAAACGTCGGCCAATTTTTAAAAAACTGAGGTTTGATTTATGTGCCTAACCCGCTAAACACCATCTTGAATTTAAATTGAGGGACGCTACTTTCACACGCCATGCATTTAAATGAGGGATTCTTTGAACACATCCTGAACACATATGGAAGAGACGCTGTTAACCTTCTGAAGACTTGGATGAACGCCAACAAAAAACTAGCAGCAATTAGGAACCGTCGAGTATTTTTATTACAATGTAGGACAAAACAAGTGTTTCCAAGCCACATAACTAATAATATGAATTGTCTAAATTCTCTAAAATTAGATAATCATCCGTACGTTAATGAGATTGATAAAATTGTATACAGTTTTAAAAAACAAATTTTAAATTTAGAAATTAAGATAACTGTTTGGAAACTAGCAATGTTGGAACGGGAAATTAATGAGATAAAAGGCAGAACGCACGATTTTTTACCAATTGAAATTATTAGTAATTTTAATGAAATATGTACTAATAAATATAAAAGAATATTTACATGCATTAAAAAAATAAATATAAAAAAGATTGCTACCCTATGTAGCAATCAAACAATTTTTGAATTAGGAACACATCATAATTTTCTTTTTAATTATACTGACATTAACTTACCATTGGAGGCTAAAAAAATTCTAAACACTGGCCCAAAATTTGCTCTTCCATTAGACAAAGATACAATTCCAATACCCACCATTATAAAAGACTTGGAATTTTGTGTTCAGTCTTTACAATTAAATGAACAAGAACAGGATGATCTACGGGCTAAATGTATAAATAATTTAACCAATTATATCAATTCAAATAATAGTAATAACAACAAAAAAAAATACCCCACAGTAAACTTAATTGAAAAAGACTTTAGGTTTTGTAAAACTTTTTTGAAACAAAATCCTTCTTTAATGGTTATGCGATCAGATAAGGGCAATTCGACTGTTGTCATGTATAGGGAGGAGTATTCGACAGGTATGCGGGATTTGTTGAAGGATGGTAATACTTATAAACTTTTGAAATCAGATCCAACGTCTAAATTTCAAAGTCAAGCAAATAAAATTGTCAAAAATTTGTTTGACAACAATTACATTAATGAGTCATCCTACAAGAAGTTACGCAATAATAATAGCATATCTCCAAAGTTGTATGGTTTGCGTAAGACCCATAAGCCGAATTTGAGCTTAAGACCAGTGGTGAGTTGTATTGACGCTCCTTCTTATAATCTAGCCGTGTTTGTGCATAACATCTTAAGCCAGATAACGACAACCTCTAATTTTAATATTAAAAATTCTTTTGATTTCGTAGAGTTCACAAAAAGGGTAAAATTACCACCTAATCACGTTTTATTGTCTTTAGATGTTACGTCGTTATTTACAAATGTCCCCAAAGAATTAGTTATAAATATTTTAAAAAGAAAATGGAGTCACATAGCGCCGTACACGGAAATCCCGAAAAGTATGTTTTTAAATATTATTGAATTTTTCTTTGATAGCAGTTATTTTTCATTTGATAACCAATTTTACCTACAATTGGACGGATCAGCGATGGGTAATCCTGCTAGCCCGGTATTAGCCAGTTTGGTTATGAATGAGTTGTTTATGGAGATATCAAATAAATTACCTTTTGACTTACCCTTAATAAAATTATATGTCGATGATACAATCCTCTCTTGCCCATCAAATAAAGTAAATTACCTGTTACAGTATTTTAATAGCTTTCACCATAAATTAAAATTTACAATGGAAATGGAAAGTGACAAATGTATACCATTCCTTGACGTTATTGTTCAACGCAACCTTGATGGAACGCTACTAACAAACTGGTATACTAAACCAACCTCCTCAGGTAGAGTCGTTAACTACCTCTCCTCACATGCCATGTCCCATAAAATAGCTACCATAAAAAATTTGTTATATAGATCTTTTAAACTAAGCAGCCCACAGTATCATAGTTCTAAAATTGAGAAAATTAAGAGCATATTAAAAAATAATAACTACCCTACAACGTTAGTAAACAGAGTAATTAACAACTATAATATCACTAGCCAAGTAAAGAGCGACAAAGGGACACTAAAATACTTCAAATTTCCATACATTAATTCATTGTCGGAAAGGATTCAACGTAATATTCGGGAAAAGGATCAAAATTGTAAATTAGCATTTTATAATTTAAGAACAACAAATGTGCTGTTTTCGAAACTAAAGGACCCAATACCACTTGATTTGAGCTCAAATTTGGTTTATAAAATTCCATGTCATAATTGTGATAAATGTTACATAGGCATTACGAGGCAATATTTAAGGACTAGGTTATACCAGCACAAGTACGACTGTAGGGTGGTAAACATCAATAAAAACGAAAAAACTGCATTATCGGAACATCACTTTTCTACAGGCCACAATTTTAATTTTCAAGGTACCACCGTACTAGACAGAGAAAAACATTATATTAAAAGAAATATCAGTGAAATCATACACATAGAATTAAATAATTCGGTGAATCACAGAACTAATACTCAAGGCTTAAGTATGCAATATAACCATATTTTGAATCGCTATAGAGAAAGTACTTCTTGATATGCCCTAGTAAACAAACCATTGCCCTAATAATTGTCCCTTTTTTATGTGTACAGACTGATGAGAAATATTAATTTATAAACCAAACCATTAGTCGTCGTTTTGCTGCAGTGGGTTCCGGAGTTGTTTATTTGCGTTTTTTATTTTTCTGAATAATCCTTTTTGAATGTTTTTTAAAACTCCGAGACCTGCTAAATGTCCTTTGTTCTTTTACTTGTTTGCCACCTTGTGTTTTAATGTATTGCAGTGGTAATCATCCTTTGTGTTCTATGGAGAAGTATAATTATATTAGTTGTATTTTTTACGTGAGCCTCTAATTCTAAGGAATTAGGTAAGTGAAATGTCACAAATAATAATACTTATGAACTCTGGGTTTCCTTTTATTATTGTTATTTAATTTGTCTTTTTATGTTGTTGTGGTTACCTTTTTGTTCGTATTTATTTGTTTTCCATATGTATATGGTTTATATTTAAGAAAAAATCTATTTAAAAATAAAAAATAATAACTCTTTAGTATCGAATTATTATATTTCCTAAGACTAAAACAAACATTGTTTTTTTAGATTAATTTAAAAATATTCAGTTAGTGTTGTTAGCCTTGTGATACTTTATTAAATTTTTGTTTGTATCCTATGAGCGGCCATACTGTAATAAAAAAAAAATGATCTCTTTCAGCCTTGAAGAAGACGACAAATAAATCGTCGAAACGTCGGCCAATTTTTAAAAAACTGAGGTTTGATTTATGTCCCTAACCCGCTAAACACCATCTTGAATTTAAATTGAGGGACGCTACTTTCACACGCCAAGTATTATTTTTATGTAAAAGGCATAGAAATATCATAATTTGATGTCCCAATGGCGAGAAATTGAAGCCTTAGAGGAATGAGTTCAAATTTACTGAACTTAACATTGTTCAATAGGCTCAAATAGATGAACTTACTAACAACAATTTATGTCCCATAACTGGTTGCGGTAGCTGAAAGAAAAAAAGAACATTATAAAAATTATAAAAACATTTTTAAATTATGTAATCAAAAAGAAGCTAGCTTTTATATTTAATCTTGTTAATATACCCTGTAATACACATCAGAAATAATTGTCACATTTTTAAATTATGTAATCAAAAAGAAGCTAAATAACTGATAAAAACACATCAGAAATTTTTTCAAAATCAACAAAATTTGACCGAAACCATATAAATAACAAAATAGTTTTTTTTTAGGGTTAATATAGGCATCATAGAAAAATATATAATTTTGGAGGATAGCCGCAAATTATCTTTGGCAGAGTCTGCAGCCAGAACTCTCGTCTGTCAGCTTCCTCAAGACAGTTGGCAACTGTGCGTGTTAATTTCCTGCAGGATAGGCTGAACGTTGCCGTGTCTTGTTCAATCTACTGCGTAGCTATATTGATCTATTAAATTACCATGCATAGTTATTCCAATGAACTCTTCTATACTACATAGGTGGAATGGCCCCCATCGATCTACAAATCCGTCGGGTAAGTAGTTTTCTAGCTATGCCAAGAACAGTCAGACAGACGGACTGACGAACTATTGTTAATAATCACTTGATTTTGATAAAATTATAATATTGGTCCCTGAAAATTTTGGATTTAGGAATACTTAAGCTACTATCTAAGCAATACTTACCGTACCGTGACTTTAAAACTTAATTTATATGGAATATAAGGTATAGCTCCTGTTCTTATGATACAAAGGAATGACATTTTTTAGTCATCAATTGATAATTGTTTACTGCTCCTTATTAGTAGTGCAAAATTATTTACAGTTTACCAAGTTTTCTTATAAAACGGAAACCATTTATTTATGTCAACATTCTTTAATAACCAGGACTTCTGACTTGCCTATATTTTATTCAAATTCCTCGTAATAACACAACATTTAAAAAGTGAACTTATTGTATTAGTAACGACTGGAACATCAAAAAGTATCTGAGTTATCATTATCACTTATTTAAAATTTCGACAAATTCACGTTTG
>JAUTXW010004294.1:0-55000 GCA_030620095.1 Kuschelorhynchus macadamiae
GCAACGTTTATTAATTTCATCAAGTGATGCGGGAAATAATGCTCATAGTAACGAGATTATCTCTATTATTGAAGAATTAAGAGAAGATAAAGTAATACTATAAATAACAGCTATCAAATATAATCATATTTATTGTTTAATGAAAGCTCAACATGACAGTTGATAAATTTGGACGCCATATTTCAAAACAAAATCAAGAGAGAATAAGTGACATTAATAATTTAAAAAGGAGATTAGGTGAAAATGAAACAAATAATGAAATCTTTGCTAAAAAGCTTAAGGTTTTTGATGAAAATTTTTTAAAGTATGAAAACCAGATTAAAGGATGCTATACCTCAATTGAAAACGTTAATAAACAGTTGCTAACGCTAAATCAAATAAGTAAAGATTTGCAATTTTTAAATGAACATGTTAAAAAGGAAGACAAAAAATTAAGTGATGATATCAACAAAATTAATAAAATAATGGAAACAAATATAAGAGAAGTAATAATTGAAAAACACAAGGAAAAAATTAAACAATTAAGAACTTTTATAAAAAGGTTAGATGATGAAAAAAAAAGAAATCAAAATAGCATTCTTAACAGTAGAACAATTGACCAACTCACTTTGGAAGAAAATCAACAATATATTTCCTTGGAAAATATAATGTCCAGTGTAATTAAGAAATTAGAACAAGAATTAAATAAAACAGAGGAGGAATTAAAAATAGTGATAGTAGATCAACTACTTTCTTAACTGGAGAGATAAAAAAATCCTTTAATGCGTTAGAAAAGGAGATTACTAAAATTAGTAAAATTTTAAATGAAAAAAGTTATACAATACAAATTGATAAATTGAATGAATGGGAAAAAACATATAAAAGTTATATTTCGAATTATTACAAAACATAGAAAGTGAACTTCCTTAAAATTGAATAAACAAGTTTGTTCTCATGACAACCGTTAAACAACAAGTCATTAATTAATTACATAAACCTGCTAGAAAAAAACTTCAAACGCAGAAGGGTGGTAGTGAAAGGGTTAAATGATCTTTTTCAAGCTGATTTGGTTGAAATGTTACCCTATGCCAAATTTAATAAGGGATTTAAATATATCTTGATTACCATAAATGTATTTTCTAAGTATGTTTGGGCCGAACCGTTAAAATCTAAATCTGGAAAAGACGTAACAGCGGCAATGAAAAAAATATTAATCAGTGCAAAAACTCCACCAAAAAACTTGCAAACGGATAGAGGGAGAGAGTTTTTCAATGTAAATTTTCAAAATTTGATGCAACAATTTCGAATTAACCAGGTCCAGTGAACAGGACTTTAAAGAATAATATGTGGAAAATATTTAGCATTCAAGGAAATTACAAATGGTTTAATATATTAGCGGATATTGTAAAAGATTATAACAATACAAAACATTCTTCAATAGGAATGAAGCCAAAACAAGTAAATAAAACAAATGAAAATAGAATCTTGAAATCTGCATTTACTCATGCTAAAACGTTAGATATAAAATCTCCAAAGTTTAAAGTGGGTGATCACGTACGAATAAGCAAGCATCGAGAGGCATTTTCAAAAGGTTACACACCAAATTGGTCAAATGAGATATTCCACATTAAAGAAGTTAAGATGACAAACCCTTGGACATATTTAATTCAAGACGAAGATAATCAGGACATTCTGGGTGGTTTTTATGAGCAAGAATTACTAAAAGTAAAGCATACCGATGTGTATCTTATTGAGAAGATTTTGAGAAGGAAAGGAAACAAAGTTTATGTGAAATGGTTAGGACTTGATAAAAAATATAATACATGGATTGATAAAAAAAATATTGTTTAATTAAATTGAAATTAAATTTTAGTTAAATTTGTTTTATTTCTGTTCCTCACTTTATGCTTTAGCTGATACAAATTACAAAGTCTTAATGTGCTAATTAATTTCAAATAAAATTCACATTTACTAAACTAAAATTTTATTAAGTAAAACATCAAATACAATTTTTATTAAAACGTGTCAAATATATTTTATTTCTATGTTCCTCAGATAATATCGAATCTAGAATAAGTTTACAATCATTTATTCTTTTTTCAAAACGGAGTCTATCTAAGTACCACATCTGAAAGTTACTCCTACGGGCTTGTCTGTAAGCAAAGCTCCACTTCACTAACACATGCACCTTATTGTTCTCTTCCAGAAAAGATATTGTTTTCTTCGTAATATTTTCTTTTGATCCATTTTCATTGTTTTCTTCGTAATATTTTCGTTTTGTTCCATTTTGCTTCAATTTGTTTTCCATTTGTTCAGGATATAAAGCAAGTAATTCCATCATAGTTGAAACATTTTCACTGTTAGGATTTTCTGTTGGACTTATTATATTATAAACATGCGTACACAAGTCGCCACAATCAGATGAAATATTATTTTGAAATATTTTGAAATATGTATTGAATTCTTGCCTTTTAAGTATAGATAATCTATAATCAATAATTTCCTTTAATCGCCACAAATTGTCCAAAGACTCTTGTCCTAAGTATATGAAGTGTGGGCCTTTTGTAATTTGTAGAACAGGGGTATCATTTATTTTCTGAACCTGCAGATGAATGTTGTTTATATTCACACTGGTTTGATCAACTTGAGGAAAGTAGAAATTGTTTACAATAATTCCTTGATGAACACAAATGTCTTTCCAATTTTCTTCGGTTAGTGCGATTGAAAATCCAGTTTTTCCACCAATTACAATTTTTGGAGAAAAATCATTTAAACTAATGCCAACAAGAACAAATTTTGACAAAGAATTATTTAAAAAATAAATTTTTGAATTAAGAAGCGTTTCCAAAGGTTTATGAACCACGGCGTTGTTCATAATGACTAAACGAGACTGAAACATATTGTGTTATTCTTGTACTTAAATATTCTCATCCCCACTTTCTTTAAAGTTTCGATTAAAATGGATTAATGAAAAAATAGATTTCCAGTTTGAAATTTGTAATAAAGATAAATAATTAAAATGGTAATGTATAAAAATAATGCAAAGTTTAATGTAACACTAATGATGGAAAAGTAATAATTTTTGAATCCGTCATAATAATTGGTACAGTTGGGGGTTAAAATTTGTAACTGATTATTTTTAAACTCTAACCTTTCTATCCAATTTGTATCAAAAATAGATCGATTTGGATAATGATACAAAATTTTAAAAAATTTACTTGCATTTTCATTTCCATTTATTCGTTCCATCCAACTAATTGTACTATTGTTAATTAATCCAATTTTCATAAATTTACAATATTTACTTAGAGTGACGTCTGTTTTATTAGAAAAACATATTTCACACTGTGTTACGCCAGGGGGATGATGAACATAAAAAACATTTTGGAAAATAAAATAAAGAAGAATAAATTGAGATCTACTGATAGTCATTAAAACAAATTAATAATTATATTCCAAATTTATTAACATTAAGCAGATACTTTCACCACGAAAGCAAAAGCAGTTGTAAAAAAATAACAATAAAATACTTAATTTAAATATATGTAAAAGTTCATAAATAAGGATATTAATAATACTATATAAAATGTGTAGCTTGAAGACTTATTTTGAATGGTTACAATTATTCGATTCCTATTTTTCCATAAACAGTTATTTAAATCACAATTCCTAGCAAATTTCTTATGCTCCACAATAGGATCATCATAACTTAACCAATCAAAAATTTCAATACCACAATAAAAACATTTACAAATATCATTGATTGAAGTATAGTAAAAGCCAGCTCCAGCTAACACTTCTGGTCTCAATTTTCCTTTCCATTTTTTAAAAGTGGAAAGTCGTTTTTCATATGTTTTAAAATAACTGTTATCAATTTCTTTGTCAAAAGTTTCTATGCACATTTTGTGAAAGACTTATGAAGACTAACTTTGGTTTCAAAAACAACAAATTTAAATACCTTATAATATCTACATAAATATATCTAAATCTTCATGTTCTGCATTCCATTGATACAAAGCAATATCTTGGTGTCCCCAAGCTAATGTATTAAAACTATAGGGAATTTTATACCGCTTATCATCTTCGGAACTCAAAGCCAATTTATTAATTAACTCTGTAAAAATTGTATGTTGTCTAGATCGAAAAACATACATTGAACAAAAGGTTTTAGAATGATTTTCAACAACATCTTTATAATGAATAAAATCCAACTGCTTTTTAATTGCACTTTTTTTAACAGCTTTTGCTTTTTTTGTTAAACTGTTTTCCGTTTTAATACAATATGCTTTTGCTCCAGTACCAAAGAAAGCAGTAATGGGTTCACCAGCATATTCATCTTTGAATTTTCCTATAACTGACTTTGTAATAGGCATTTCATGAATATTATTAAATTCATAATTAGATGTGTCAAATTTGTGAATATTTTTTATCATGTCAGAATAAATATTTGGAGTTGTGACTTCTAAAATGAACGAATCGGTATCGGTGTATAAAAGTGAAATATTTTCCTGATAAAGTGGTTTTAAAAAATTATAAAAGAAATCATACATGACAGTTTTAGATATATCTAATATTGAGAAGCCTACATATATTGGTTTATTGTAAGTAACTTGAATCTTTTGCATTTGAATAGCTACCAAGTTTTCAGAAAATATTGTTAAGTCCTTGAAATATGGTTTTGCAATTAAATTCTCAGCACCATCTTTTCTTCTATTTTTTTCCCACTCTGTAACAAGTCTTACGTCAATTCTCCTATCAACATTTTCCATAGTCTTGCCATAAATACTATTATTTGCCAACTTGTAAGTATTACGATCAAATTCATTCTTTGAATCATTTCTTAATCTTGAATTCAAGTCTATATATTTTTTCAACCAATCAGATTGAGAAAACTGTAAAACTCTATGAACTTTAGTTAACTTGAGTCCATGTTCCAAACATTGTTTTAATAATTGATAGTGAATAACATATTTTGATTTATCATTTACATTGGGTATTAATTTTATGCATTTAGAATTTGGCGGTTTAAAGTTTTCTGGACAAAACGGAAAATCGTTATGATAGGAATGTAGACTTGTAGGATATTCTAAATCAACTTCTAAAACATATCCCTTATTAGATTTTTTAGAAATATTCATAATATTTAAATCATTGATTTCTTTATCTGTTAACCAAACAAAATCTCCCGTTGGAATGTGCTGTGACATTGCATAACCATACAAATTTGTTGCATCATAATAAATTATGTATTTAGTTGGCTTTAAAGGATCAAAATTTAAAAGAAATGGGTTATTAGCTTCAGATTTTCTACAAATGCAAGAGCTCACACCACCGCGAACGCTTTTTTTGAAAAAGTGTATCATATCTGGATCAGTTAACAATTCTAACTCTATTCCAGTATAACGCAAACACGCCTCCCAGGATAAACCTGGAAAAGTGTAAAAATGAGCTGGATCGAGCTTATATGTGGATAAACAAGTGCTTCTAAAATTTTCAAAAATATCTGCCAAAAGTAAAGTATCAGAGAGTAAGTAAACGTCGGAGTATTGACCAAGAGATTCACATTTAAACAATTGCCAAACCTTTACAGCTCTTTGGTATTCTGCACCACTGATGTGCTCATCCGTTAAAGTATTATAAAATTGGTCTTTCTGAGGTAAATTTGTTTCTTCTAATTTTAAATAATCATCAATATAACTGTAAGGAAATACACCTTTTTGCCGAATAAGTTTAAATCTTTCTTCATCATTGAAATTTTTTTTTATTTCCTTACATTGTTCATCTTTTCATCTTTCAGAGAGTTTTGATAAAGAATGGGATAGAAATTGAAAAGAATCAATAAACCTTAATGATATATTTTTTTTCTTAGCCTTTTGTGTCTTTTTATCAAAATAGTTGTCCACATGAATAAGCTTTTCAAATGAAATATATTTTTCCTTGTTTTGTGCGATAACTGTTAGTTGTTCTTTGTTTAAGCATAATTTTTTAAGAAATAGATGAGAATCATAATTACGCAAATTATGCAATATAACTGGAATAAAGTTAGGTATTCTGTAATTTATGTTGCAGAGTGAATGAGCTGGACCTCTATAAAGACCGGTTATATGACAATGATCTGCAACCCTGTCATTTAAAAGAGGTTTATTACAAATATGACAAACTTTTTCATAGTTATGATAAATTTTGTCCAGTTCGTTCAAAGGGATCATTTTTTTAGGAGCCTTTAAATATTTATTGTATATGTTATACACATCTCTTTCAAAAGAATTTATAAATAATGTATCACAATTTTGACCTCTATATTTTTCAAATTTAGAATAATTATCGTCGAAGGAACATTTAATGTAATAGGCAAATGAATGTGGAATATGTTCATATTGTTTTAAGGTGTATGAAGTATTAGGATTTTTATCAACATTGTCATTATTTAAAGGCTTTAAAATGCATTCAAAATCTGCATACACCACGAAAGGAACTTTCATTTGTTTATGATAATTTACAAATTTCAAAATATTATCATATGAATAGTTTCCAAACTTATCTTTTATTAATTCTTTAGAAGGTAGGTTAATTCGTAAATGATCACAATCATAGCTATTGTGTTGTAATAAATTTTCTTCTGTAGGGAAATATTGTAAACAACCATCGCAAATATATTTTTTTCCGTGATTTTTAGAAATTTGTGCAGAAACTAGTTTTGATAAATCTTTAATATAGCAATAATGAAAAGTTTTTTCATCATCATCACTTATTAACAATAAATTGACATGTTGATTTTTTTTATTCGATGAATAATAAAGTGGACCAATTACTTCATACCCCTTTTTAGGATTTATAATTTCTAATCCATATACATTAATAGAAATGTTATTTTTTTCTTCAAAAATCTTAATGTTCTTTAGCAACATTGGAAATTCTATACCTGACATATCCAAAACAGAAGAGTAGTGTGGGTAGGATGAAGTTTCAAAATCTAATCCGCGTGGTTGGTGAAGAGCAGACACAACTGCCCAGGCGAAGCAAAAGTTGTCATCATTCCTAATGTTGATCACAGCTTGACGTCTCTTGATCTCTTGAGGAAGTTCGATAAAAGATGAGGCTCTCAGCGGATTGTGCTTGTTAATATTAATTTCCAAATGAAGTAAATTCATCAAAGCCCATCCTGCAACGTAAAAATTAAAAAATTACTTTTTTTGTTGCTGTTGTAAAATCGAAAATAAATTCTTTACCTGAATCTCTTTCTGCAAATTCGTCAGCTTTCTGGTCAATAATGGTGAAGATTTGCTCTAACAGTTCTTTTTTCTGATATCCCTGGCAAATGACTTGGAACGGCGCATTAAAAGATTTGACATCATAGCTGTCGCTGCTGGGGTTAAAATAGAAACCGAACAGTTCCATATTTAGCTTGATACATTTATGTTTCTGCAGTTCTTGATCTATTAGATGTGCAATTTTGTATTCCAAATGTTGAAAATATTCTTTCACATTTATGAAGTTTTGGTGTGAGGAAATCCTATAAGATATTATTCGTTCCCTGAATGCTGACTTGATAATTTCAACACCTTCCTCCAAGCCTATTTTGGAATTGTTCTTGTGCACACTAGATCGAAGATGTCCACCCCATAGACTTTGGTTTATATTTTTCTTGCATTCTTTACAATATTTGTAGAATCTATATAAATTAAGAAAAAAATATTTTACAAAATATTTCACAAAATATTTTACAAAATATGACATGAAAAATAAAATGTTCTTACCTTTAACAAGCTTTGGTTTTTTCAACCAACTGTTGAGTTTTGTGGAATTTCCGTTAACATGTTTTTTAATATGTCGCAGTAAATTATCCTTTCTAGTAAAGACTTTATTACATGTTACACACTTATGCATTTCTGAAGTTTTCTGCATAATAATAATAATAAAATTAATATTGTGCATTTTTCAAATTTTGAAAAAAGCAATTGCATTTTTAGTATAATAATAAAATTAATATTGTGCATTTTTAAGTTATAGTCAAAAGCAATAGAAATTAATTGACTTTATGAATCCATTTCTTCAAATGAGTCAACTAATTTGTCAAAGGCCTGTTTAACATAATTCATCGTACTTTCGTCTCCCTTTTTAATTGTGATCAAATTAGTTAAATTTTGAATAGCGAAACCCAGACACTTAAGGTTTGCTATTTGTCTTTTATTTTTTTTATTAATTTTAAATTTTTTTTTAATGATAAATGATGGTTTCGAAATTGAATTTTGTTCAACTGGTGAATTATTAGGAGAAATATCCGAAGTCAAATTTGCATCAATTTGTTTTTCTTGCGAATCAGAATTTACAATATCATATGGTGAATTAGTAGGACAAATAGCCAAACTTAAATTTTGATCACTTTGTTCTTCTTCCAAATCAGAATTTTCACTAAACAAAAAGGGAGAGCAAATTGGTCTCGGAGAATTAATTGGCGATTTTAATGTTAAATAATTTGGATTAGATTTTTGAAAACAAACAATATCCTCATAGCTAGAATTTTGAGTTTCGTCAATGTCATTCAGTTCTTCAAGAGTTTGTTTAGTTTTTGTTGTAATTAAGTCCGTTTTGTTGTCAATAACGTCATTAAGATCGTCAAGAGTTTGTTGTTGAGTAGCTGTAAATAAATATTTTTCGTTGTTGTGTTTGTTGGCATTATTCTGAACTTGGCTATTGTAAATAATTTCATTCAAGTCCTGAATAGTTTGTTGTTGACTAGTTGTAAATACGTCTGTTTCATTGTTTTGTTGGTTTGCAAAATTCTGCATTTGAGTACATGTGTATAAGTCAAAGTCATTGTCAATTATTTTGCTACTCGATGCCAAAAAATTGTCCATTATGAAAAAAATCGTAATAACAAATAAAAATGCCACAAATGTACATAAAAATGTCACCAATATATATAAGAATTAAATCTTGCCAAATAAAAATGTTAGAAATAAAAATAAAAATTTACCAAATAGACACAATGTAAACACCAGAAAACTCGCGAGCTCTGCACAGTGTGAATGCAGAAATCAATTGCATTCGTCTCTTCGCTGAGGCGATTTTATATGCAAAAGTTAATCACATGTGTCCTACTTAAAGTTGAACGGCAATCTCTAAAAACCACTTTCCCAAGCCGATCAACAACCTTACCCCCCTCCCCCTCCCCCCTCCCCCCCCCGGACCCCTGAATTTCCGAGACTAAAATCCCGGTTCCCCAATTTCGGGCTACCCTCTTCAGGTTAAGTTAAGTTAGGTTAGGTTAGGTTATGTTAGGTTAGGTTAGGTTAGGTTAGGTTAGGTTAGATTAAAAAAGAAGAAAAGAAAAAAGGAGAAGGAAAGAAAAAGAAGAAGGAAGGAAAAAGGAGAAGGAAGGAAAAAGGAGAAGGAAGGAAAACGGAGAAACATATAAAAAAGAGAAAGAAGGAAGGGAGAGAAAGAAGATAAGGTGAGAGTGAGGGGGGTTGGCGGAGCGGTAAGGGGGGCGAAGCCCCCCCCCCCCGAGGAAACTGACCGGTAAAGGGACAGCGAAAAAAGAAAAAAAAAAAAAAAAAACTTAAGTATTGCAGGTAGTAAAAGTGGTGGTTGATGGGATATATACTTAAGAACATCCACTCGACGATCATACAGTATCATTCGCTGTAATATCAGTTGTCGATATTATTTTATAAGCTATAACCAAAATTGTTTTTTTATCAAATATATCTATCTAAATCTAAAGCTCCTAACGATGGCAGAAAATATGATTGGAAACGCTGACCAAATTGAAGAAAATAATGTGGAGAACGCCGCTCAAATTGAAGAAAGAAAAGAAATTTTTATTAACTTGGAAGGTGATTCCATCACTTATAAACATTCATTTTTGGACAAATCATCTAGGCTTGTTAGAAGATCATTCTTATGTAACATCGACATTAATTATATTGAGGAGGAAGAAGAAGAGATGGAGGAAGATGATCAGGAAATTGACGAAGGAGTGGACATGGATGGACAACTGCTAAATTTAGGAACCGAGGCTGACGTAAAAGTAAGCAAGTTTAGGGCTAGTGAATTATTTAATAATTTTGAAGAAAAAGATGTATGTGTTATACAAAGCTACTCTAAAATTGAAAGTCGAAGACTAGGAACATTTGCTATTTGCCTTCCTTGTAGTGCAATTCACATGAGATATTTACGGAGAGGGGAGTCCGATCATGTGAGCTGCCACTACAAAAGAGCTTATGTTGTTAGTGCTTCTGATTTACATTGTGCTATTTGTAGGATACATCTTTTTCTACTAATTCCTGAACATGCTTGCTTTTACTGCAACAAAAATGAAAAAAAAAGAGATAGAAGATTATGTTGTTAAATATTAATAATAAACATAGTTTGTAAAGGTGATGGGTAGATTATTTCAACAATATTAATTTTAAATATAGGTTATAAACGTAATGGGTAGATTATATCAAAAATATTAATTTTAAACATAAATTGTAAAGATAATAAGTAGAATACGTCAACAATATTAATTTTAAAAAATGTCAACTGTTACTATAAGCGGTTATATATTTTCATTGCTATATGCAAAATACTTCTTTTTACTCTAACATCTGACACTGTATTTGTAAATGAAATAGCTAATCATATGTAAAAAAAAGTGTCGATTATGTCAACTGCCACTAGAAGCACTCATATATTAGCATAACATTTTGTTAACGCTTGTTTCTGTATTCAATTGAGTTTTCTCTTACTTGATGCAAATTATATTAATATTATTAGTATAATTAAAAAGTAGTAGATTAGGCTATGCCGGTCCGACAATCAAAACCGTCATTTTTACATGTAAATTCCCATAAGAAAATTTAAGCTTCCATTTGCAAAAGTGGTGCCATTTTAGGGCGTGGCACTTTTTGTGTAAACCCATAACAATTGTTTTGTTATGTAATGTGAAAATTAGTATGTATTAAAAAACTTGTTAGATCATTGTTGTCGTTTCAATATAGGAAAAGGAAAAAATGTGTGTCAATTATTATATATATTTACATTTACTTTTTTTTACAAAATTATTTGTTACCAGAGTTTTCACAAACACAAATTATAAAAAATATTATCCTCTTTTTAAAATTACAACAAAATGATGTCTAATTACATCTTTGAAGATTTGTACCAAATAGTAATATCTAGTGCGACATACAGGACAATTGTTTACCATTATAGAACAACCATTTTCATCATTCCATCTTAAAATACATTTTAAACAAAAAATGTGGGAACATGTATTTGGTCTACATGAATCATAATATTCGATTATTTCAAAACAAATAGCACAAAACACTTTTTTCTCTTCACTCTCAGTTTTATTCAAATTTTTTAAAACAATCCTATTATTTTCTTCCCGAACTAATGGTATATTTTCTTCTTGAACTCCTGGTATAATTTCTTCGAGGCTAATTGTCTGAAGCGGAATGGATCGATTTCTTTCTCCAACTGATTCACTCATTTTATTTTAATATTATTATTAATAGATTTATTCAACAGATTTTTTTCTTTTAACAGTCACTCGTACCTTAACATACTAAAATGATCTTGATGCACCTATTTATAAGACTTAAGAATGCAAAATCAAATGTGGGAGAACAAAGAGAAAAAATTAAAAAATATGATGCGAATGAGAATAAAAGGGGAGGAAGTTAAGAATGAGGGACATGAGAGAGAGGAAGAGGAGGAGGAGGAGGCGCTCCCCTATTATAACTACTGGTATGATATCTTTTAATTATTTCTTTTTGTTCATTTACGTCTACGACGTCCTCTAATAGTGTATTAGAAATAACAAGGTTGTAGGCGTTATTTTGAAAGGTTTCTTGGAAAATTCGAATTATTATTGGTTCTAATTCTTTATTGGGAAAGTGTAAACAATAAGTATCTGGGAGTAAATAATCTCTTAAGAGTCTTTGGATTATTTCGGTTATTGGGTTTTGATTTATAAAAATTATTAATCGCTTTTTGGTTTCAAATAATTTTTTAGTGACAACATAAGGTTGTTCCTTTTCAGTACATTTAAATATGATTTGGTTTTTAAAAGTGTTCAGGGCTTTACTAACATACGGGGCTCCTAATATGGGGTCTTCTCTTGACGTATGTATAGTTTCTGTGTCTGATTTTGAAGGTAAATCAGCTTTTGGCTCCTTTGGAATGTCATTTGTACTGGCTGAATCCGTTTCTGAGTTGTTTTGATTGATTTTTTCTTCGTCATTGATTTTACTTGTTGATGGCAATGGCGATGGTGTTTTAATTGGTTTATTTGGGGGTTTAATTTGAATATCGGAAATTATATTAATTTTTGGTTTCTTCTTTTCTTTATTTACCTTTTTTGGTTTTTCGAATAGGTTTTCTTGGGTGTCAAAGAAATGTTTTATTTTTTCATGCCAAATATATTGGTCGTCAGAATTTTCTTCTTTTTCACATACTGCTGACATATGCGTCAATGGTGATTTTATTATTTCGGTTGGGTACAATTCTTGAGGTGGTCTTGAAAGTGCATCGGCGTTGGAATTTAGGGTTCCTTTTTTATATTGAATATCATATTCATATTCTTGCAGTTTTAGTCGCCATCTTACTAATTTTGAATTCGGTTCTTTTATTGAGAACAGCCATTGTAATGGTTTATGGTTTGTTACAATTGTGAATTTTCTGCCAAATAAGTAAGGTCTGAAATATTTTGTTGCCCAAACAATAGCAAGAAGTTCTTTTTCTATTGTTGAGTAGTTGCATTCTGATTGATTCAGAGTTCTGCTAGCAAATGCTATAGGTAGGTCGCTTCCTATTTTTCCTTGTGAAAGTATTGTTCCAATAGCGTAATTTGAAGCGTCAGTGGTCAAAATAAAAGGTTTACTAAAATCTGGGTGTTGTAATATAGGGTCATTAGTTAAGATATTTTTACATAGATTAAATGCGGTAATAAATGCTTTATCATGATTTATTTTAACGTTTTTTTTTAAACAATGAGTCAAAGGTTTCGTTATTTTTGCAAAATTCTTTATAAATTTTCGGTAGTAACCGACTAAACCGAGAAATGATTTTATTTCTTTTGGTGTTTTAGGGATTTTAAAATTTTTTATTGCTTCGATTTTTTTTGGATTTGGTTTGATACCGTCAGGGGTAATAACATGACCTAAAAATTCAATTGTCTTATGCAAAAATTCGGATTTATCTAATTGGATTTTCATGTTAAAAGAACTTAATCTGTTAAATACTTGTTTTAAAGAGTCTAAATGTTCTTGAAGACTGGTTGAAAAGATAATTATATCGTCCATATATACAAGACATATTTTTCCTTGTAATCCGCGTAAAACGTTATCCATTGCACGCTGAAAAGTGGAAGGTGCATTTTTTAGTCCGAAGGGCATTCTGGTATATTCGTAATGTCCATGTTCTACATTGAATGCTGTTTTTGGTATACTTTTTGGGTCCATTTCTATTTGATGAAAACCGCTGGCTAAGTCAAGTGTTGTAAAATATTGACTTCTACCAAGTTTATCAAGTATATCTGCGATATTTGGAATAGGATATCTATCTTCTATAGTCTTTTCGTTGATTTTTTTGTAATCTATCACTAGACGCCATTTTCTTTGTCCTGATGCGTCAACTTTCTTCGGGACGATCCACACAGGGGAACTCCAGGGAGAATTTGAAGGTTGAATGATACCATCTTGTAGCATTTGGTCTATTTGTCTGTCTACTTCTTGTTTATGTATGAATGGGTATCTGTAACTTTTCGCATGTACGGGTATTTCATCCGTAGTCTTAATAGTATGTTTGACTTGACTGAAAAATGTTAATTTATCTCCGGGTTTATGTAAAATATTTTGAAAGCTTTTAATAAGTTTAAAAAGTTCTTTACGTTCTTTAAAGTTTAAGTGTTCGTACCTAATTAGTGATTTTAAATCGATATCTTCGATTATGTTTTTTTCATTAATTTGATTCTGATTTGGTTCGAAATTTATTATTTCGAAATTGTTAAGCTCGATTGGTCTTAAGGGTAAATTATCATTAGTGGTTACTATTAGAGTAAAATATTTTTCTGTATGGTTAAAAATATCAATAGCGTACGTGTTTTCTTTTACTTCTATTAGGGTAGGTTGAATTTCTATATTTTCGTCTAAATAATAGGGCATTAACCAAGTAGTGTCATTTGGTCGCGAAGTTTTCAAAATTACTTTTTGAATCGTTTTAGGTGGTATTTCAATTGTATATTCATCAAAATTTTGCCTATATTGAAAGGGTATTTCTAAATATTGGTTTTTCAATTTTTTATTTTTTAAATCAATATTTAAATTTAATTTACATAAGTCTTTAATTTTGATTATTCCATCAAAATATTCATGAAATGAATCTAAAATAAATTCTATTGGTTCGGTTATACCAAAGCTTAAAAATAAAGGAATAGTAGCTTTACTTTTCGCTTTCTTTGAACCTGCACAAGTTTGAAGTGTGCTTACGTAAGGTTTAATACATTCGGGGAAATGTGTTTCCGCTAAAGAGGGTCTAAGTAGGGATGCATGAGAACCTGTATCAATTAGTAGTCGAATATTATAATTCGGTATTTCTACATAGGGTAATTGATTTACTTGAAAACTGTATAAAGTTAAGCAAGGTTTTCGTCCGAGGCTGATAGATGAAAATTTTCTATTTGCTCGACTAAATTCTCATTATCTAATTCACATGTTTCATCAAAATTTTGATAATCTTGATCATAATTGTCAAATTCGGGGTTTTCTTCATTATATAACTCGTCATTATTGGGTTCATTATTTTCTAAATGCGTTAATTCTTGGAATGTAAATTTCGAGTGATGTTGTTGTTGGGGTTGCTGTCTATAGAAAGTTTGTTGTTGTTGTGGTTGCTGTCTATAGAAAGCTTGTTGTTGAGGTTGTTGTCTTAATGATGGCATTGTTTTTTGTACACTCACACCTGACATTGGTTGTGGGTATTGTTGTTTAGGATATTGATTGCCTTTTTGATTAAATGTTTGATTTTGTACTCGATTAAAAAATTGATTTGGTGGTTTTGGTTTAAAAGATGAATTTGGAAAATTATTCGATCTATTTACCAAAAATTTATTAATATTATTTATTGGTGGCGTTTTCTGATTGCTAAGTAAATTATTTGATCTACTATTTTGCAAATAATTATTTTTAAAATTATTTTGACTGGTTAAGATTTCATAATTGGTTACAATATCGATTGCATGGTCTAGATTTTGGGGATTTTGAACGATTAGTAAAGCTCTTAATTCGCTTGAAATGTTTGCAAGAAGATTTTGAGTTGCTGTTAATTCGTTTTGTGCTATAATTATGTTTCTAGCTTCAATATTACTTATTTCTGTACAAGTTTTCGTATTTATTTTGGTGACTAAGGCTTTGAGTTTTTGTATGTAATCTAAGGTTGATTCGCCTTTTCTTGAAAAGAATATTAATTGTTGTTGTAAATTAGCTCTTGTTATTGGATCACTAAATTTTTGTTTTAATGAGATTTTTATTTCTGGCCAAGTATTAAGATCTGGTCTAGTTAAAAGAAAATCTTCGGCTGATCCTATAATTTTTGATTTAATTGCCAAAATTACAAATTCTTGTTGGGAAGTATCAGTATTAAAATATCTTGTATAAAAAGTATCTATTTGATTAATAAAAGATTCAAGACGTGATGGGGTACCATCGAAAGTTTTTAAGAGTGAAACAGTACTTCTCAAAGCGTCTGCCATCTTATTAATGTTTGCTTCGTTAATGTCTACGTTTATACTAGGGTTAAAAATATTTTCTAAATTGATGTCTGAATAAAGTTCTGTTAATTCACTTGCAGATTGATTTTCAAAACTACTTTGTGATAATCTACTTGTAGAAGGATTTTCTAAGCTACTTTTTCGAATTGTTTTAGGATAAGTAATGTCTTTACCACATTTCTTAAATTTCCTCATTAAATATGTATTTAACTACTGTTAACTGCGTTAACATTTGTTTTCTTTACAACTAAAATAGTTAGTGAAAGTTATTCAAATAATTGTTCAATAAAATTGCTTCAATTCAATTATTCACTTTTTCTTTCTTCAAAAATTTCAGAACTTAATTAACAGGGATCTCAACTATAAGGGAAGTAAGTAAATAACTCACAATGTGTCCCAAGTCTTGGTCCTGTATCAAACGATGCTTTGCTGAAAAGATGAACTGCTCAGGTTGGCTACCGCTTGTCTTGGACACTAGCACAGGCCAAATCGTCCTTACTGGCTTCTCGAATGGCGTACCAATAATCGATGTACCAGGAGTTACAAGTGCCTAGTTCGGTTGTAGATGTTCCTGATCCTTTTCTTAACTGTTGAAACAGAAAGATGCAACACTGATAATCCTTATGGAGATGAAACGTTGTTACACTCCGATTTCAGGATATCCCTTTTTTCGCACTCCGAAAAGGAATCCTACCGACCGCGCCAATTTTACATTCAAACTTGTAACTTGTATTTTTAAAAAAACTTTATTTTTAAAACACGAAATTACAATGGATGTTGACCGATCTAGGGCTACTTAATGAGTAAAGATGATTACTAATTCTTCTGTATTTATATAAAAATAATGCTGAAATAGTAAGTAATGAGTAATCAGAAATATGATGCTTAATTCTAAATGATTCATCGGAAGTGGCCATATAATTCATTCGTGAACTAGGTCGTCTTGAAAATATGCAGCAGACGATAAAAGTAAAAAATATTTGTGTTTACAATTTGGAAGAAGGCGGAAACGAGAACCTACCCGGTCAAATTATAAAAATGTTCACCGAAAAAATGAAATTGCAAATTACCAAGCAAGACATTGTGAAATGTTACCGCATTGGAGAAAATAAGGGTAAACCGCGACCAATAGTTGTGCAATTTGAACACTTTCGTAATAAAATTATTGTGTTAAAAAATGCAAATAAACTCAAGGGTACAAAAATATGAATCTCTGAGGACTTAAATAAAAAGAGACTAGAACTATATAAAGCGGCATAAATATAATAAAAACACGATTACGCGTAATGGTAACGTTTTCATTAAGTTGGATAACAATATTAAAAAAATTACTAGTATTAATGATATTTAAACATACAAGCACTTTAAGTATAAATGTAGAATATTTGAAAATTGCTTTACGTTTGTAATTTAGTATTTAAAAAAATATATATATAGATATTTTTCAGTAAAAAACAAAATTAGCCTTATGGAGTCTCAATAAAAATAATTTTATCTCATTTGCAATCGCATTTCATTGAATACATTTTTATTAGTTATATATGTCGTATTAATTAATATTTGTTTAGATATAGGTATAAATATCTGAAATACATAAATTTAGATATAATTTTTCTTAATTTACGTCTTGGCTTAGGGAACGTAATGCTTGAGTATTTCAATATGATGGACGCGTACTGCGGGTTGGACACGTTGGTGATGGACAACAGCACAGAGGTAAAAACAATATTTTCAGGTCAAAATAAATTTACTATATTACATCTCAATATCCGTAGTCTCCAAAAAAATTTTGATGAATTACTTATTTATTTAAACTTGTTTGATTTGAACAACCTTGACATAATGGTGTTTTCAGAAACTTTCAAAGACGTTTCCGCTTTTCATATAAAAGGATTTAAGTCTATATATAATGAATCGTACTTCAATAAAAATGATGGGCTTATTGTATACATAAAGGAAACTTATCAGATAAACTCTAAAATATTTAAATTCAGTGAAATTAATATTGTACGTTGTATGCTGCAGTTTAATGGCGCATCTTTGGGTTTAACTTCTTGTTTTAGACCACCTTCTAGCCAAATAAATACATTTTTAGATGATCTTGAAAACTATTTTTTAAATATAAAAACTAATGATACGGAAATCTTTGTAGGAGATATAAACATAAATTTATTAAATTCAGACGGGGAGGAAGTTAATAAATACTCAAATATTTTATCACAAAACTCATATTTCTCCTGTATTAATAAACCTACCAGAGAAAAAGAAACATCATCCACAATTATAGACCATTTATTTATTAAAACTAAAGATTTAAATGATCAAAAAGATAACGTAACCCCACTAATCTTACATGCTAATTTAACTGACCATTACATTATAGGCTTATCTTTGAAGAATATGTTTGTAAATAAAATAAAAAATGATGATCGAAAGTTTAAAAAAGTTACAGATTATAATAAAATTAGGAACCTGTTAGGGACCGAAACCTGGATGAATGTATTAGAAACTAAAAACGTAGATCAAGCTTATCAACTTTTTATAAATAAAATTCAAAGCTGTATTGAACAATCAACATGGAGTATAAAATTAAATAGTTTAAACAGAAAGAGAAAGCCCTGGGTTACAGAGAGAATAATTAAATCTATACAAAAAAGGGATTTATTGAAAAAAGCCCTCAATCAAAATTATACATTAGAGCAGTTTAATCAATATAAACACTTTAGAAATACACTAAATAAAACAATAAAATTAGCAAAAAATTTATATTACAAAAACAAACAGAATCCAAAAATAATTACAAAAAAATATGGGAAACTATAAATGAAGCTACACGAACTCAGAAACAAATTAGACAAAATAAATTTGAAATCGAACACGAGCAAAATCTCGTCACAGACGATGAAAGTGTGGCTAATCTTTTTAATAACTTTTTTGTTACAATTGGCTCTGATATTCAAAAAGAAATACAAAATCCACAAATTGAAAATTTTCGTAGTAATGACCTGTAATGAAAAATGAACTAATTCAACATATCCATTCACTTAAAAACAATTCCTGTCCAGGAGACGACCAAATTACTTCCGAACTTATCAAAAATATTCATTTAAATATTTTGAATCCACTTAAATATATAATTAACCTTTGTTTTTCATCTTGCGTCATACCACAAGATTGGAAGGTCTCTATTGTTACTCCTGTGTTTAAAGCCGGAGACCCAGGTTTGCTCAGAAACTACAGACCAATCTCAGTAATAAATTGCTTCAGTAAAATATTTGAAAAATGTCTTAAAAAACGTATAGTAGAATTTCTAGAAAAAAATAATCTTATGTATATAAGGCAGTATGGATTTAGAAACAATAAAAATACAGAGGATGCAGTTTTTAACTTTGTAAAAGACATTTATAATAATATCCAAAAGAAAAAGAAAAATTTAGCAATATTCCTAGACCTCAAAAAAGCTTTCGATACGGTTTCTCATGGGATATTATTTAACAGATTAGAAGATATTGGAATAAGAGGCGGTCCACTGCAATTATTGCTTAATTATTTACAAAACAGAAAACAAAAAACAAAAATAAATAATTCGTTTAGCGCCTATGAAACAATTACGACTGGAGTACCCCAAGGTACAGTTTTAGGCCCAATACTTTTTCTAATTTACATTAACAACATGAAATCTGCAGTTAATAATTGTAACGTAATATCTTATGCTGACGACACCATATTACTATTTAGTAGTGACTCGTGGAAAAATGTTTTTGAAGAGACGCAAAATGGATTCAGGGCAATACATAATTGGCTTAATAATAGTCTTCTAAGCTTGAACTTTAGTAAGACATCTTTTATTACTTTTTCTGCAACAAAGACTGATCAACCTACTAAAAATCGAATTTTTCTGCTTTTACAAAATTGCCAGAATCTTGTTCAAAACTGTAATTGCTTAAGTATTACAAAAGTGGAACATACGAAATATTTGGGAATTATGATTGATCAGCACTTAAAATGGAATCAACATATCCCATATCTATGCAGCAAAATTAGAAAGACATATTATAAACTATACCAACTACGAGATATATTATCTACGAAACTACTCATTTTATTCTATAAATCGTTAATTGAATCTATACTTAGATACTGCATTGTTATTTGGGGAGGGGCATATGATAGTATTTTACATATATTACAAACTTGCCAAAATACTGTGCTTAAAATATTACTACGCAGGCCGCGATTATATTCAACATCTGAATTATATTCTAACAGCGAATTGTTTAATTTGAGGAATTTATATGTGTATTCCAGTTTATCGTATTTTTCAAAGATCAGGGATTTATTCCCAGCTGTAGCACATAACCATCTTACTAGAGCAAATCACATAGATAATTTAGAAATACCTCTGTTACATAATTCTCTCTGTAAAAGATTTTTAACCTATTTGATACCAAAAATGTACAATATCTTACCCATTCAAATAAGAAATGCGATCGAAAGTAAAAAATCATTTAAAAAGGAACTAAAATCATTTATTTTAATAAATTCATCATCATTTTCCAATTTATTTTAGATTTTACATTTAAATCCAGATTTAAATAATATAACATAACCTTTTGTGTTATATCAGATAAACTAAATTATTTCATATTAATAAGCTGTTAGGCAAATGTTGACTTTTTGCCCTGTCTGTCATTTCGCTCTCCCATCTGCCCGCGCGATCTATATGTGTGTCCTTGAGCCGAAACGTGGGTGAATATTAAAAACATTTTTTTTTATTACTTTAAGATGGGGAAAAGTAGCACGCAACCTGTTATTATACAGATTAGGCAAAATTCCTCATCCAATTCATATATATTTTTGAAAGGGAATTAATAATAATTGCAATTATAAACTGTTGTACCTATATGTGAATTGTATTACCTAAAAATTGTAATCGAACTTTGTAATATAATGAATTTGAATTTGAATCTCTGTATCTCTAAAGTGAGGCGTATGTGGGATATTTATAATTTATATGAACTTTTTTAAATATTTCCTGTTCTAGATTTTGCCACTAAATTATTTATAAATTTCCCTATATAGATAGCAAAGTTAAAATATTTTTAAAATCTTACTTTTGCATTGTAAATAGTTTGAAATTTACGGCCTTAGTGATAGGATCCACAAACATGTAGTCGTAACCCTGACCCATGTGAGTGTAGAATATTGATCGATGGTACAAATCTACCATGGTCTGATAACTCGGATGTTTCTCGAAGTACCTGGAATAAATAAAATTTTGGTAAGCATATACATTAATTTAGAAATACCTGATGTATTAAGTATTTGCATTTTAAATAACATGAATATGAATATACGAAAAATACTTTCTTGCCTTTTCAATGTGTCGTATGCAAACATTTCTATCATGAGTACATCGTTTACAGCATTCATTCCTATGCCACGGTTTTTGAACCAAGCAGTTTTTCCCCTCCTTATCTCTGAATTGTCCATTATATCATCTACTGACAATATAAGTGCTTGTAACTATAAAAAAAAAATTAAAAATCATGTACAGGTCATATTTTTATTTCAAAAAGAGGTTTCGGTTCTCACAATGCTTTTTGCAAAATTTCATAAAACGAGAGGGATGCCGATTTAGAACATAACTTTCGCTCTTGTTATTTATTTAATAAAATAATAATCTCTTTTTATATAACTTATTTGATCAGCACTATGATTCAATAGCCTATTATTAACCTGGAGTCCACCACTGAGTACTACGTAAGGCTAAATCGATCTAGGTGTCCAAATCGCTAAAAAGTCGGCTGTGAAAATCGAACCGACGCGCAGTGATTCAAACCGTATTTCCTATATGATAACATAACCACTTAAACAGCATTTCTCAATCTTTTTCAATAGAAACAACTATTATTGTGAGGTTTAGTTTATAATAAAGGGTTTTTAGAATGATTATTGATACGAGGTGTGTGATTTTTATGTCTGTGATAAAACCACGTTTTTTTTTGGTATTTTCGTACTTACGTATAAATTATATTTTATTGAACAAAAAATTATTAGTGGACTTTTAATGTGTCTCTCACTGTTCTTAATAATGTATCGACTGAGTTGTAACTTAAATAATCTTAATGTAAAACATATAATATACACAAAATATATAAAAAACACTCGAAAAAACATATAAACTAAGTACATACTACTCAGAATCTGATTCTTCCAGATCACTATTATCTATGCCAATATCGGGAGATTTCAGTAGGAGAATAACATCTTTGTTGAAAATGCCCTTTTGCCTTGGTGGCACATATCTTATACTAGAAATCACAGGGTCAAATGATACCAAAAAAATATTCAAAAGATCTTGATTTGTACAAATTCTGGAGATTTTACGTGTTGTGCTCCCTATAATATTTTACTTCTTTATGACGCGATTCTTGTGCATCCTCTGACAACTGGCCAATCGGTAACATAAAAGAATTCATTACAACTTGGATATGGATTAAGATTTTGTGAACAGTTGGTGGCATTGGGTACCATTTGTATAAACTAACGAACATTTTTGCTGTTTCAAATGCACATTTTCCAAATTTGGTTGAATCTATTTTATAACAGCAACTTAAACAGTTTAAAAGAACATTAAAACGGTTAATTAAATTTTGTCTATACCTGTAATGCTGAATGCCAAGTCAGGATTTCGAAAAACTCGTCGAGCTGTATTGGTGTCATTTGTGTTCCCAAATCCTGGCTTGAGTGAATCTACTAATAAGCCCATTTTTTCACGAAATTCGCATAATATATGACTTTTTCTATTTAGAAACAATGGTTTATTATCCTTTCGCACTTGCCAAGTTTCAAAACCTTACACTCGACAAAGCGAATGTAAGCATGTAAAGATGATAGACCAAGATTGAGAGCTTCTACATTACATGGACGTGATTAAACTGATTTAATGTTATTAAACTCTTTCGGCCCAGCACTACAGATATAGCAATTTTGAGCCGAGCAATTTGACATTAGAGAGTTACACACTTTTCTGTCAACCATGGTTTTGAACAACTGGTGATTGACGGAAAATTGTCATATTTTTGTAGATAAAAGTTCTTGCATTTGGGCTGCTATATGAGAGAATTCATTCTTAATAACAAAAATCTGTTTATTTGATAAACTGTATTCCGATAGGCGTACAAAAACGAGTGGACGATGTTCGCATGTTCTGCCAAAGTATTTTTTTCATTTCACCGGATTCAAAATAAAGCTGCACAGGACCTATGGAAGTTATAACAATGCTAGAATCATCTGATTCATTATTTTCAAATCTTTGTTTGTAGGTGCTTTGACTCCTACTACCATCAGCTCCCCATTTATACACTATTTTTAAATTGGTATCGGAGTCTTCAGTACAATCAAAAGTTGAATCAATAACTTTTTGTTGGACTTCCACGATTCGTTACACGGTAGGTTCTAATAATTACTGCAACCTTATTTCTGCTAATCTTTCAGTAGCCACGATAGTATTTGGAGGAGGTAGCATTTATTTTTGGCTGCAATAAGTTCATGATAACTTGGATATAGTTGTTTAAATACTTTTCTTTTTGCCGACATTCATAATCCGATGTACTGGCTACGAGTAAGTTTGAGTGGTAGAGCCTCATCAGCCGTTAACATCATTATTGGTCATCAATTTCTTTAACCGCGTTGCTTTGTTGGGCGAATACGTTATTTTATGTAAAATAGCTGCGGCATCCCTTTTGCCATTAGAAATGAATTTCATTTCAGTGGCCAAAGACAGCTCTTGGGTGCTCAATTTACACAACTTTTTAACTCTACGTTTTTGTGTGCGATCGCCTGCTTCTAAAAATGGAATTTTTGGGCGACCACGAATTTTCAATTCAGAATTTCGAGAAGCCGTGCCTATAGAAAAATTCAGGTTTGTCTCTGGAGCCATTCGTTATTTTTCTTTTTAAATTCCGTTAAAAATCTTCGACTCTCTTTCTATTTTCTTAAAAGAACAATAGAGAAAGTTTTGATAACACCCTGTATATGTTTTAAGTCGCCATCATTAATATTCTCTCTTCTTGTTATGCTTACTACATGCTGAGACAAATAGGACAGCGAATCTTTATGGGTTGGTTGAAATTTACTCCGTTGCCTTAATTTTTCAAAGAGGTCATTCCGGCTTATATTGATGCGTCTATCTAAAAAAAATCGGAAACAGGCAAAAAAAGGCACGGGAACCGCATATTTCTAAAACACTCGAGGATGTACAAACTGACTAATATTAGGAAGAATTGGTAACAATGAGTAACTTAAAAACGCGAGCTTTCTAATGATGAGAATTTCAGAGTAAAGTGAAATATTTGCTTAAGGAAAGTTATATTCATGAAAAACATTTAAGGAGCTATTTCACGGCCAAAGACAAACCTTTTCAAAAAACATACCTTCGACAATATCTTCCATTTTCCAAAAACTAATTTTGCACGTTTAAACACTTCAAAATGATAGCTAATCAATTTAATTTAATTCAATCATAAAAAATAATTTAATTCGATCATAAAAAAATACTACTGAACGAAGTTTTCTTCTCAAAATTTCTATCTTTCGTCTATTTACATATTGTAGAATGCTGTTTTTATCATTTATAAGAATTTTGAATAAAAAAAAACCTATTTTTGTCATCTTAGAAATACATTTTGAATCACTGTGCGACGCTTATGAAGTGATAGCCCAACGCTATACAGATGGAAACGGTCATATTTTATTTAATAGTTTCCATTCATTTGACAGGATTTCTTTAAAAAATGTCCATACGAGAGAATCTCTTGCTTCTATATATGACTTGTGAAAATTTGATTTTTTGGGAAATATCCAGGGTGCAGTAAAAACAATAAACTCCATAGTTACGTAGCATAGAGTTCACTGATTATTATTTCTTTTATTTTTCGTTTAAAGAAGAAGTGGCACCGTCACTAATTAATGTAACCAAACAATAACCTGAAGCCTAAGATACTTTGAAAATTAACATCTCCTGGCATTCAATATTATACAGGTGTAGAAAATTCAGTAATATATTTTTACCAACCTCACTCATCAGACATTTAGTCATTTTAAATGAGAACCGCAGTATATTTTCGCACCATGAAAAAGTACGTCTAATCAGTATCATGGCTCTTTTGTTATTTGTGTTTTACTTAGTAAGTATAGCAGTTATAGTAGATTTAGTAGCAGGGTAAAAAGAAAGAGTGCATGCTATTTTGTTACCAGCATAACATATATAATATAGAGATTCTACGATAGTGAACTTAAAGTACGTAAGTAAGTAAGGGTAAAGTAGAGTGGATAGCACAGGTCGAATAATACATTCTACTTGACAGATGGAATAGTACATTCTACTGTGCCATTCTTTTTTCAGTCCTTACCACTCTACCTACGCTAAAAAGATGTGATAAATTGGGAAACGTATTACTTGTTGTTAAAAGTTCATTATCTGGAGCTTAATTAACAAAGTTTTAAAATTTTCGGGTGTCATATACTTAAACCCATCCTAAATTATTCTGACTTTACTTTCTGTAGCTAGTTCCTTTAGAAGGTTTGCTGATGCTCCAAGCAGATTGCCACTTCTAGTCCACTCTCTAACCCATATTCTATTTGGTCTAGCTGTTTCTTTCTCTAAACTCATTTAACAAGGAACTTAGAACTGTTATTAGGGATTTTTACAGCAATATTTTAACAGCAATATTTTAACGACGGGATGTCATGTTCATGTCGTTAAAATTTCAAATAAAATTCTACTGGACTAAACACTAAACTACATGCTTTGTTCGAAAATCAGTAGGGTAGAGTGATTGGAAAAAATAGTAGACATTTTAGTAGATTTTATACTACTAAATTTACTGCGCTTTAGTTTGTATCACTTAGAATTTGAAGCAACCTTTTTCTAATACAGTGAGACCGGACTTCTCCGAACAATGGACATCTCTGCTGAGCGGACAATTTTGAAGTCACCGACTGTCAGTATATGTATTCTCTCAACAACACACGGACCGTAAAATTTGGAACATTTTTAATAAAAACAGTAAAATTTACCTCAGATGTTCAGATAATTTTTGAAAAACCCACATTTAATGTCGGTATTTTTATTGCACATTATGGGCAATATTTAGATCTATGCTAATAAGCGGCGCGGCGCCTACCTATTCTTAATAGCACTAGTTTAACAATAGGCTGGCTTATGCTGTCTGGCTTGTAGGTAAATTGCGGTGAATTGCATAATAAATAGATCACCTTATTTTTATAAAATGTCGTCTTCATCAATAGAATATTTTAGTTTTGATGTTACTCTGGTGCAATCAATATGTCTTCAAACAAAAGAAAGTTTTTGAGTCTTCAAGAAAAAGTTGAAATAATCCAGTACGCGGAAAAAACAAACTTAATGTTAGAGAGTAGTAGTCGAAAAATTCTGTATAGGAAAATCTCAAATCACTAATATTTTGAGAAACAAGAGCGATCTTAACAAGCGATTCGCCGAGACTGGGAACATGAAAAAGAAAAAGAAATTTACGAAAACTGAGGGTGCTGCCATAGACCAAATTGTCTACGACTGGTTTTGTAAAGTACGCTTCAAAAACATTCCAATATCCAGTATAATAATAAAGCAAAAAGCACAAGAAATTGCTAAGAATCTAGAAATGGATGGTTGGAGAAGTTCTGTCAACGTCATAATATCTCTTTCAAATCCATCTGTGGCAAAGCAGCGGCTTTAGACTTGATTCAGGTAACTGATTGGCGGCCGAAATTATGTGCCATTATCAAAAACTCTGCACCGAGAGACATTTTTAAACGTTTTCTTTAAAAGGCGAAACATGCGCTGGCGGGAAAGCGTCCAAGGAGAGACTAACTATTTTACTTTTCTCCGCTATGAATGGAGAAAAAGAAAATGCACTGGTGATTGGAAAAAGTGAAAAACCCCGTTGTTTTAAAGGATCAAGCGTGGAAAAATTGCCACTTGAATGGTACTATTACAAGAAAGCATGGATGACAAGGGATATAATGTTGGATTGGTTGATTAAATTTGACTGAAAAATGCAAAGGCAAAACCGAAATGTACTTTTATTTCTGCATAATGCTGCATCTCACCCAAAGCTGAAGTTAAAAAATGTTAAAATAATTTTTTACCGCCAAATACGACATCACATTGCCAGCCATTGGACCAGGGCGTGATTCAAAATTTTAAAAACCACTACAGAAAATTTTTAATCAAGCGACCTTTGTCAACCATGGAGTATTCTGAATCTACCGAACAATTGGAGAAATCCATAAATGTTGTAAGTGCCTTGATTTGGATTGTCGCTGCATGGAAAAAAGTCGAATCCAAGACCATCAATAACTGCTTCCGCAAAACTTGATCCGACGAAATTCTCGAGGAAAACGTTGACTACGATAGTGAAGATGATGTGCCATTATCGGAAATATGTAGAAACATCAATGTATTCTCTTCTGACTTAACTTCATATTCAGAAATTGATGAAAGTTTATTCACGGAAAATCCTAACATAAGTGTACGTGAGTGCATCAGTGAATTTCAAAATAGTGAGAACGATTAGATTTCATCTGACAGTGATGATGAAGAAATTATTTCTTTCAATATTAACAACATTAAGGAAGTATATAAAATGTTAAGGGATATTGAAAACTTTTGTATGTTATCTGAAGATTCTGTTTTAGGGGAAAAAATCTCAGAAGTTGCGTCTAAAATGGAATCTCAAATTATTAAAAATAAATTAACTAGTTTAGGATAAACAACTCTTGATAATTTTTTAAAATAGAAACTTTTTATAAAGTAGAACTGTATCAAACTGTATATGTAGGTAATATAATATTTTATATTAGGTAGTACATTCTTATTGTATGCATATATGTATGTAAAAGATGTTGGTATATACGTAGTAACAATTGTATTAATAATTTGTAATAAACATATTATTTTTTTACTTAAAAATAAAATATTTTTTAAATAAAATTACATTGGTATTTAATGTGGTCACTCCCCACAACGGACACCTCTATACAACGGACAGTTTCTGTGGCAAGGCTACTGTCCATTGTTGAGAGGTTTCACTGTATATCTTTTAAAATTAAAATGTTTCCTGAACATAAGTTACTCATCGGGTTAACAAAATATTAAAATGTACTCATTCTACATTGGTGCATACCGATTCTGAACCAACATTTTTAGATAATTACTAAATTTAGCTAGTTCGTTTTCTGAATAATTATACGATTTTTCTTCCTCTTTTACACTCAAATTAAAATTAACAAAAATCTCAGAGACTTTAATCTTCTGACATTACTTGGACTAGCCACCCGCCTGCTTTGCATTCTTTTTACGACGTGAGCTCTAGTTCGATTGAGTTCTGTTTTTACTCAAGATTAAACTGTATACAATAAACTCAAGTTTAGTTACATGTTACTGTTATATTAGTTTTTCTTTAGTTAATGATACTTAATAATAATGTGACTAATTGTGTAAACGTGAATCGTCATATTAAAAAAGTATTATGAAAATGAATTAGAGTTTCCATCAATCACAAAACTTGATCTTTACTTTTGTAAAAAATCAATTCTTGGTATGTTTACAAGACTATCTATCTAAAATAAACTACAAAAAAGTTTTTACCATTTCTGCACACCATCCCAGAATGGCAGCTAATCTTAAATTTTCGTCAGTTATTTCTTCCGGTTTAGCCAGCAACTTGTAATCGGAGATAATACTCAATGATCTAAACCTTTTTCCATTGGGGACGGTATATTCTATCACCTTAAAATATTAAGTGTTTTCATGAAACTCAAATAATATTCTTAAATTAAAATTAATTAAATAATAAACTCGTACTATTCACTATAATTTTGTTAGGGACAGATTACACTACAAATACATGAATTAAAATTGCAAAATTGAACCAAACAGTATTATAGAGGTCACAGCCAGCACAACATCGAATGATTCTGGACTTGGCCTTCATTGATCTTAAACCTTTAAATTGCACTATTGCCTATTGTTATGCCATTTCAGCAGAAACTATGTTAGTACTCCTAATTTAATGAATTTTACTAGCAAAAATAATACTTTTTTAATGTTTAGGTATCCAGTCACATAACATTATAATACGAAAAATTTTCCTTTTGGAACGGCAGCTGTCATTTTGCCAAACAAAGTTTGCTTCAAAGTAAGCCGTGTCCAAGCGACCAGCTCAGCCTGGACAGGATACAAAGGAAACTCAAATATATTTAACAAATAAGTACAAGGTGGTAAAGGTTTGAATGTTATAATTTTCTTTTGTTGTGTAATAACTTCCCAATTGAAAAAATGCTGTTATACATAACTATGTATGTTGGGATCTAGGTAAGTTTATATAAAAAATGAAGGTTTAATAAGTAAGAAGATGTTTCAAAAAATACGATATTTTTACATTTATCGAGGAATAAAAAAATGTTATAAATTCGTGGATAGATGTCAATTTCTCCTTACCAATTGTAATAACTTGACTCATTTTCAATGTGTTTTGTTTGTTCGCGGAATAGTTTAAAGACTACTTTGCAGATTGACTTTAATTAAAAATTTAGGATCATATGGGGATTAACTACTAATATTTTGGTGAAAATCCAGTATGTCGGCACAAAAAAAAATTTTACTAAAAAACAAAATGGTGGTATACTAAAATATTTAAAAAATCAGCCTGAAAAAACTATTTATTAAATTAATTTCAAATTTTATGCAAGCATTAAGTAATATAGAGATAAAGATAAAGTTGTGGCACAAATTCAACATGGCGAAACAAAATGACGGCCAAATGTAATTTTAAAAAGATCAACGTTAAAAAAAATCTTATTTAATTGATTTTAAATTTTACAGAAACATTAAATGTGTTATATGGATAAACTGGTAGAAATTCAACATGACATAACAAAATGACGGTGTGTGTCAATGTAAAGGCTTCTTATTGAATTTATTTTAAATTATACCCAAAAATCAAATGCGACATAGATAAAAACTGGTGAAATATTAGTAGGAATCCAATATGGGGTAATAAAATGACACCCAATAAAAATGTTGTAGAAGAAGAGAGTATATGTGTTACTAAATGACTATGTACTGAACTAAATTCACTATTCGTAATAAAAGGAAAGATTCATAACGAGGGAAGTTCCGGGTACAGGAAATTCACCGATTTTTTTCTAATATTTTGAAATAGTGTGTATATAAATTCGTGGAGAGGTGTCAATCTCTTCTTACTAATGGTAATAACTAGAGTCATTCTCAAAATCAATCTGTAATTAAATAAAAATATAATTCATTTTATGAATTTATTATATATATTATATAAAAATGAGGTCTAATTAAAGGGTATAATTCCAAGAACCACGAGCTCTTAATAAATCAAAAGCGTCAAAGCTTCCTTTCTTTGTTAACTTTATGGCGTTACGTAATATGTTAATATACACGGTATTTAGTATTTCCAAAATTATGATCTCTAAATTAAATTAAAATAATATCTAAAAGACAAGCTGTATCCTACAAATTGATGATATAACCCTGAACTGACAAGAATTTTTTTTATATAGAACCGTTTTTTCACTATATTTGTAACAATTGAAACTATTTTTTATTTAAAAAAAATTTAAGCCATTGTATTATAGAAGGTAATAATAAATAAACTGAGACAGAGAAAAATGAGACAGCATTATATTTGAGAATATAAAAATGACATTGCACTTATTTTTATTAGTATCTTTTTGTAACATATTCTAAATTCCCAAAACGTAACAATAAAATTAAATCCCTCATAATATCTTGAAGTGTACATCAGTTTTAGCAACTATTCACTAACATATTACATGTAAAACCACTGTACTGCAGAACGCGATTGATTTTATAGGTTTAATTCAAGCAAAATCCTCAGCAATACGTAGGTTTCCAAAGTTGTCCCTTTAAATTGATTTGATACACCTATCTTTGTCAAATTTTAGTCTATTTTTTCGACTGACCTTTATAATACCTGTTCTTTGGTTAAACTATGAATAACAAAAGCAAAACTCATAAGAAGATATCGCAAAGGCGTTATATACCGATGATGATAAAATTAGAAAATACAAATAAAATTTTGGTTACTGTAATAAGGCTTTATAGTTTTTATGCTCAAGTATCACGCATTCGTTTTTTATTTATCACAAACTTAACTGCGAAGTTTTGATAAGATAATCACACAAAACACGTCAAAATGAAGTTCGATGACAAAAGCATAAACCTTTCGATTAAACCTGATATAAATATTCTGGAGAAACAAAACAGATGTGTTCATTCATCAATATCACAACTAGTGGTTTTAATCTCTAGACTTTACTCCATACCCTGTCGATTCACTTCAGGCTCCCATTTTGTTGTACTTCTTTTTTGCTAAAATGATGAATTGTTATTTCATAAGCAGTTATAACTTTGAATTGTCCTTGAAAATGCAGGTATATTTTGTATAACATACCATGCTCGTAAATGTAACTTTCTACAAAAAGAAAAAGAATACTTGATAAAATATTTCTCAATATTGTTCTACGATGGTATAGCAACTACCAATTGCAAAAAATATTGTTATCAAAATTATACCAGTTAAAATCTGCTTGAAAACAACAATATTAAGATTTTAACTTTTAATTTATTAATGAGTAAACAATTAATCAAGGAATTAATAATAACGTAACTGTTGAAACATGAAAACTGTTAAATGATGAAGCAAGCGCTATTACAAAACGCTAAATTCTCAGATACCCGAATGTGCTTCCATTTTGTTCCATGCAAACTTGTAAACGTCTTTGAGTATTTTAATTTTATTTTTAAATCTTATTTTTTATATCTTCAAAGTTAGTTGGCTGAATTACATAAACTTGCACTGTGATGTATCCCCAAAGCGAAAAATGAATGGAGATCTAGTGACACTGCTGGTCACCAACCATTCGTTTGGATTAGTTTGGTCTAGATAACTATGAACAATGTGGAAATATTGAAGGGGTGCTCAATCATGATGGTACCAGATATCTCGTTGAACCTGCAGAGGAACCTCTTCCAACTATGTAGACAGGTCCAGCCGAAATCTAATTTAATTAGGCTGGACCTGTAGGTAGCTCTCTATTTTCTAGCCTTCTCTCAGTTTTCCAAAGACATACATGTAAACCTTATTCGTCTCGAAATTTGCTTCAGGGAAATCATATGGACTTAAAATTTTTGTTTTGTCCATATTATTATTGAGACCGAGTTTAATTTCTCAAGAACTGTCAATCTTCAGAATTTCTCATCAGAAGCGAAAACCAGATAACCTGAGTGTGATCCATTAAATCTAATGCCTCTTTTGTCCTAAATGAGCTTTTTAAAAACAGTACTAGGCTAAAGAGTTTTGAGGATATCTTATCCTCCTGACTTACTCCTGCCTTTGTATCATTTGTTTAATTTTTATTTCCACGTTTCACTTGTACCGCTACGTTCTGATTTGAAAAAATTCTAGCTGTATCCAGGGATTTTAAAAAGTTCCACGTCACGATGGAGTTGAACGCCTTGTGAAGATTTAAAAAGAGAAAAGTATTGACACATTATAGTCGATAATTTTCTCTTTTAGTGTTTCTTAGATAATGGTTTGGAAGGTTGGTAAAAATCCAATTTAGTTATTAAACGGTTACTACGTATTTTTATGAACAGTTTCTAAAGATATGACAAAAGCTTTACGGGTCTTTAGTTTTATTCAATGGGTCTCACTTCTTATAATTTAATATTATTCAGCACTGTTTCAGGTTTAAGCACTCTCCTCAAGTAAGCGCTTAATTATATAGTGATCAATCGATCCTCAGACTTTTTGATGTTATTGGTCCTCTCCTGGGCATTTATCGTTTTTCATTTGTTACTAGGTTTCTCTTGTATCTGCTCTGGTTATTTTGGTCATATTTATCTTATTTCTTATGAAATCTAAATTCAAACAAAATTTAATATGCAATGCGGCCGCCGCTTAGCGTCTCTATATAGATCCTGGCTCTCGCGTAAACCATACGCCTTGCACGCTCGAAATGGAATGGCCAGGACTATTGATAATAGGTTTTAGTCTACCTATCGAAAACAGAAGTTAAACCAAAACAATGTTCTCTGCATGATCAGCATGTGAAAATTTTACGTGAAGCGGGGATCACCTCCATTATTGGTCCGAATCAGCGAGTCATAATATACAATGAAAAGGTAGGTGGGGTGAGAGGGCCCTATTACACCACCAATGAAAAGCCAGGTGAAGTGGAGAACTTTGTTTTGGTTTAATGTGTTTCTTCGGCAAATAAACTTTAATACTGACTACAAAAATTATTTTTTTTAAATACTCACTCTTTTTAAACGATCGAGAATTTCAGGAACTTCTTGATACTGGGCGGACCTCGCGATGTCTCCTACCACATCCGGATATACCGACATAAGTAGTTTAAATATTTCTTGGATTTCTTCACTATCCATGGGAACTGGTTTATTTAGGGAGAAAGGAAGAGCCAAGTTCCTAAAACCATAACCACGGTCGAGGTCATATATGAACTTTAAACTCTTATGTTTTATTTTCTTTGAGAAAGATTTAATTGGCGCAGTCATATTGAGACTAAGAACCTAAGTCATGTCTTCTACTTGAAGTAAAGAGGTAGTTGGTTGCTACAGGATTTAAAAACTTGTTGATTTTATTAGGGATGAGGGAAACACTGCTCTGTTATTTAATAAAGAAGTAATCGTTGACATCCAATTCTTCGGCATTTAGCCTGTAAATGGTCAACAAACAAACAACATACATACAAAGACATTATCTTCCTTTGAGTGCACAGGCGGGCAAAAAGTGAGAAGAATTGCAGACAAGGGTATCTTAAAATTCCGCTCCAATATTTGCAAAGACTACTTTATTCTCTATATTTGCAAACGTTTTTCTGAATGTTTTTGTGAAATGTTTGAAAAGACAGTATACATGTGTAATTAAATGTCTATGTAATGAACTAAATTGGGTCACACTTCACTACTCCTAATAAAAGGAGATATTCATGACGAGGTACGTTGCGAGTAAAGGAAATTAGCCGATTTTTTTGCATTGTGTCTTTACAAAGCTGAAACGACAGTCAAGTGGCATCTGCATCTACCTCGTAAGAGAAGGAAGATCTGAAAAAAACCCTTCGAGATTTTTTTCAGATCTACACGTTTCATGATCCCTAGATGCAGAACAACATGTTGTCTCAATTGTGTCGGTCTGTATGTTTGTCGGCTGTTCGGGGCACAGTTAAAAATTTACATATCCGATTAATTTCTTATGGTGAAACAAAATGGCGGTCTAACTATATGTTAAAAAAAAGTTTGCTGTTGATGGCATAGAATAAATCAGATTAAACTTTTAGAGATGGTTTGAAAAAAACATAACTGATATACTTATTATTGGCCTTATTGATGATATAGAATAACGCAGAAGATCGTATTTCTCTTTCGTCTTACCACAGGAAAATAGCTAAACGCAGTGCAGCAGTTCTCTCTCTTCTAGTTGAAAGGAAGCTTTTAGAACAACTCCCTTTATTCAACACATGCTTTTGTCAATTTTATATTTTCAACGGGTGTGCAAGATTGGTTGCAGTTCAGAAAAACATTGTTTTGAAGATTCTAGGATAACATAGAAATTAAAGAGAAAGAACTTTTTGAGACTGAGGGTCGTTTAGAATTTGTTGAATTTTAAGGCTATTGTATCGTTAAATAGCTATAACATGCTATAACTCACCTGCGGTCAGCATCAAATTTTGGTGCCACAAGATTGGCAGGTGATGTAAGATATTTAGATGCACATACTTTTTCCAAAGTAGAGCAATTACTTTGAAAACTTCGGATTCCTTTCACAAGTTGACGCCCTTGTCCAAACCGCTTGAGCGCCGTTGGAAACATTTTTGTTTACTAACTATAAAAAGGTTTAAGAATTATCTAGATAAAAAAATATGTATTTTTTAGTGTTCATCTGTATCTATTAATTTAAGAAGATATTACTGCTTACCTCTGAATAAAAAATACGATTTTGAATGTGATTATAAAACTTTCATTATTTAAACAATTGCATTTTTATTGTCAAGCTACTAAATCTAACAATAAATAATAAAAAGGAATCTTAAAAAAATGCCATAAAATGAATAATGACATTACGTTTGGAATGTTTTTAAAATATACCGCGTGTTAGATAAATGGTTTACGTTTTTTTTTCTGTGCTGTTAGGAAATGATTTTTCAGAAAATATTAAGATGTTGCGAAATAGCGAAAGCGAAAGACTTTACATACCTACATTAAGTGTACAGTACTTAAAAAAAAAAACTATTTTAGGGTTTTACGCCACAAAATATAGAAAACAAGATAGGGTTATTCTAAATTACCTTTGAATTTGTGGTCTTTAGTTCTTGGTCCTCAGACAAGGTACCCGAGGAAAGTTTGGAAAATCTCTGACAGAATTTTGGGTATGTTTTAGGTTGGATGATGGTCGATAAAACGCACATAGAAAATCTATCGTTCTGATTAATCTACGTTTCGACCCCTTTGAGGTCATCTTCAGGACTCTAAAAGTTAAGAACTGTTGTTAAACATTGTTTTTCTTATATTTTAAGGTGTAATGTTCTTTAGAAAATTTATGTTAGTAAAGCTAAATAAATAAATTGTTTGACAATTATACGTATATACGCTAAATTACATTTGGAATTGACGGCACATATTAAAGTACATTAATTATATAAAACAAAAACACACAATGTGACATTCTGTCCTTTCTGCTCGCTAGAAGGTGATTTTGTCCAATGCTGTAGATGAATTGATTTCAAGCGTCGAATCTAATTTTAGGTGTACCTGTAGAAGTTTGAGTGCGTTTGTGTCTAAATCATTGCGAGTAGTCTTGATCCTCTCCCTTACGAGAGCCATGCTAGCGCGACTGTAAATGTTCCTGGCTGCCCTTGTTGAAACATAATGATTGAATTAAAGAGACTTGAGAATTATTTCTTTATCACGACATCTTAAGAGGGCCAAGTGGCAGAGCCTCTTCTTCTGGCTTGTACGAAAATCGCCATATATTTTGGAATCTTTTTTAATGACTACTGTATTTGTTAGATTGTTTTTAATGGATTGGAAGATATTTATCTCTAATATAAGTATGCAAATAGAAATGTAATTGGGATAATTATTTCCAAGCAATTTTGGTTCTAGAACAAAGAAATTTGGTAAAAATATTATTATACATACCGCATATATATAACTGCGCCATAACATTTCTCGGAGGCATCGCAAAACCGTGAAGCTGGTACAAATAGTCAAAATTTTCAAAAATTTGTTTCTGGACCATTAAAATCGTTAAAATTGGCAAACTCATTTTTATATTGGGTCCAAGTTCGAATAACATCAGGAGGAGGTTCTTCGTCCAAATTTAACCTACACAATCATGTTTTTGAATTACACTTTTTATATAGAAGGTAACTGAGGCCAATATACCGAGAGGATCAAAAACTCGGGCCAGCTCTGATAAAAAGTTTCGTTTGGTACAGGGTCGATTTAAAAAATTTACTGAAAATAAAAAACAATCACCAGCGGAATTCCACTGTAACGTTTCGAAATTAAATGAGCAAGAATGAGTTGACAAATGGTCAGGGTTAAGGAGGCTAAGCAATGAAGGCTCAATACTTGATTACTTCCATATAGGAATGCGAGTGGGAGTGCGAATAAATGTGCCAGTTGAACTGCGATCGGTGGTACGAGTAGGAGAGCGAATGTGAATGGGAGTGGGGGTACGACTAATTTCTGATGTATTACAAAATAATGCGGTTGTTTGTTGTATTGGGCGACATACATTTTTCCATGATAATATAACCGGAAATAGTATTCAGAGCGTCAGGTTCATTTAATTTGCCTGGAATGCGGCTATTGAAAAGAATTTTTGGAATAAAGTCACTACGAAGCAAAAGACATTAACAGATGAAAATGTTTCTTGACTGGTCTGGGAGTATATCCGTTGGTTTGTGGAGGTTTGGCACTGCAGATGTTTCACCAAAATCTCATTTGGAATTTTAAATGCTTGCTCACTGACTTTTGTCGTTCAACCGAGAGGTTCGAGAAAGTTCGTCAATATTTATATGATTTCATGGCCCAAGGTTGTACCGCCGGCCGCCCGGTCAACGTTAAGACCTGGACGTCCCCTTTGCTGTTGCCTGTTTATTTTTGTTTGTTCATCATTGGCGCCTGTTTTTCTAATCTTTTTAGCAGGTATTTCCACGCAGAAGCAAATTTGTTGCATCGTCTCTTTTGTTTAATGTACCATGTCTTTCAATTTCTATTGCTTCCCGGATTATTCTAGTGATGTAATACATCGTATACGGTATTTTGTTTGGAGCTATTAAAATTGATTTTATGTCCTGCCTCTAATTGATGATGGGAAAGGGCTGACGTCGTTTGTTTGTTCATAATGCCTAATTTATGTTCTTCAAATCTTGACGATATTCTCATATTTGTTTTTCCTATATGGGATTGACGTGTCGCATGAGATGCTGTAAACGCCTTTATTTTCTAAGTTGATATTGTGTCTGGGATTTCTCAGAGAGGATTCTATTATCGTTAATGGTTTCTTCAGCTTAAAAGAATGAATGCTACAGTAGATTGAAATTAATCAGAAGTTTACAAAAGTGATTAATTTAGGTTATTAATTTTTGTTCGAAAATTAATAACCTAAAAATTAACAGTTTAAAAATAAACATCCACAAATACGAATTAAAATTTTATTTCTATATATCTGTTAAAAAAATTGTCCAGAACTATTTTTATATCGATTGATCAACAATAAAAGTTTAATGTAAGTTTTTTTTTTCGGAGCAAATAATGCCTTACTGCTGGCAATCTATGAAGCAGTACATTTAAAAATTCATAACTATTCTATCTCAGATACAAACCGATGCTAGTGGACCCACATCACCAAACAATAATTTACACAATAATGTCCTTTAGAGAAATCTTCCTATGCGGTCTGTAGTTTCGTTAAGATAGGGAAGTGTGACTATTGATTTGTCTTCAGATGTTATTGGAGATTTTTATTGGCCTCTTCGTTGATGTTCTAGAATAGGTATGGCCAACCTTTGCTTAGCTGAAGGCCTAATTTCGGAATTTAATCAGGTCGCGGGCTGTAGGTAAGAAATAAGTAGGTAGTAGTAAATAAAAAAGCGATAAAAATTTGCACATTTTTTTATTTATCAATTATAATAGCTTAATCAAACATACAAAAAACAAATTAACAAAAACAGATAGATAAATCAAATGAAAATTAATAACATACTTGAGTTTGAAGCTGAGAGACAAGATGATCAATATTGGGGTCAATATCACACAGTACATAGGCGCAAAGTGTTTCCTAAATTAATCTGTAAGCCGAGTACGATGCTTTTTTATTAATTTTCACTGCTCACATGTATACTTGCCACCGAATGTTCAGAGTGTTCGGTTATATCGTAGAGACCATACGCTTTATTTCTCAAGATATCAAAACATTTTACACACAAAAGTTTTAGGATTTAGTCTGAATCGTCAGAATTTGTTATAAAAAAAAAACAGATGAATATCGAAAATTGGGAAAATAAGCATCAGCTTTGTTATTTTGAATGGAACACCCTGTATATTTTTAGTTTATTGAGAAGAGCTTTTTCTCCTGATCTATTTACTTCAAAATGGCCGTTCTGTCACTAACTTATCAACTTGCTTTAAAATATGATCCGCTTTGGCGTATTGGAAAAATAATGGGAGGCTTTGAAATCAATAATTTGTTCTTATGTTTTTCCTTCAATGTGGCCGTTCTGTCATCACTTACTTAGCCACTTTTTTGCCTTTATTTTCAAAACTATGGGATTTACTGATCAAGAAAAAGCCAATATTTTAAAAATATACTTTCGTGTAAATAATTATCGTGAAACACGAAATCAATACAGGAGAGAGTATCCTAATTTAGTTGCTCCCTCAATATCTACGATTTATTACATTGTGAAGAATTTTGAGAACAAAAAAATTTTGATTAGAAAAAAGAGGACAACCACTTGAAATGAAGATAACGATTTGGAAGTATAGTTATATTTTGAAGGTAAGGAAATTAAACCTATTATTATTGTTTTCAATAAAAGGTAATTCATGTTTTTTTTTCTAGAAGACCCATACCGATCTATCGAAGACGCAGTGATAAACTTAAATAAAAAAAGGTGGAAAATTTACGAAACCTTGCACTACAAGTATAAACCTTATAGGTTTAGACCGGTACAAAATTTAACTCCATTGAATAAAATACAAAGAGTCGCATTTTCTCAAGAGATGTTGACAAGAATACAGAGTGATCCTAATATCTGTAGGAGAATTTTATTCACCGACGAGGCTGCGTTTACCACCGCAGGTATGTTTAATAGAAAAAACAAACATATTTGGACAACCACAAATCCCTATAAAAACACATTGTGGGAATTCAGGGTCGGAAGTCTATTAACATTTGGTGCGGTATGATAGATAATACAGTTTTGGGGCCTGTAGTAATAGAGAATACTTTGAATGGCCAAAGATATTTAGATCTTCTACGAAATAAGATCGATGAGGTTTTAGAAGAGCTACCTCTCCAAGTTTTGAACAACGCCGACGGTGCCCCTCCACACAATTGCATCGAAGTTACCGAATATCTAAACAACAAATATGATCTGTGGATAGGAAGGGACCCATAAATTGGCCAGCGAATAGCCCCGATCTTTCGCCTCTCGATTTTTTTTATTGGGATATCTTAACAATAAAGTATATTACAATAGACCAACCACTATTCGCGAATTAGCCGAAAAAATACAAGCTGAAATTAACAATTTAAATCAAAATAATTCCGAATTCACTTTTAAAGCCATAACTGGGAAATTTTCAGAATTATTACAGAAATGTATATTGAATCAAGGCGGCTGGGTAGACTAAATTTAATGATAAATATTTTTAATAATTTGACTTTTTTATTTGTTAGTTTCTTGTTTGTTTTCTACAGATATAGTTATTGTAACTTGTTTAATATAAAAATATCAAAAAGCTTGTTATTTCATTTTCTTATGCTAACATCTCTCCTATCATTTCAAGTAATAATTATAGTAATTATTAGGTATTATTATTTTCGACAAGTAGGTAGGTATATGAGTTAATGACAGAACGACCATATATGACAAGCAAAACAGTTGAATTAAAAGCCTTTCATTACTTTTCCAAGGCAAAGCGCATAATATTTTAAAACATGTCGATAAGTGAGTTTCTATTATTTCTACTGTACTTACGCCAGAGCGGATAATTTTTCCACGTTTTTTCAAAATTATGGGATAATGGTTACAGTGAGCATAGACAAACCATATATTTTTGGAATCAGGAGAAAAAGCTCTTCTCATCTTACATTTAAAATAACAAAGCTGATGCTCATTTTTCCAACTTTTATGTGTAAAATTTTTTGATAACTTGAGAAATAAAGCCTGTAGGCCCGGTTCAAAATATAACCGAACACCCCGTACAAATTATTTTTCGTGCGAAAACTTTCAGGTGTGGATACCTTTCTTTGAAAAGGTATGTTCTGTAAAATTCGCTTAGTTCCACATCATCAAATTTAGACTTCAAATACGAGTCTTCTTAAAACTCGATCAACTTCATTTGTAGGTTAAAATAAAAAAATAAAAAAAAAATAAAATTAAAATCGGAAAACCGATCAGTGAATTGCTTTGACAGTAGTTTCAGTTCTCCAGTGTAAGCACCGTATTTATTGTTTTCGTGACTGGATAATGTTAAAAAATGAAAACAGTTTTTACTTCTCATTTGTGTTTCCCAAAAGCGATTTTTGTTTTGAAAAGCTTTAAGATGACTATTCAGGGTCTTTCTTAAGAAATTCAAAATAGCCAGTCGATGTATTTTAGCTCGGAGAATTCGAAAATCGTAACAAAAAACAATTGAGTGAGAAACAAAAGACTTATGCCAAGGATGTTGCGTTTTCCTATATATTATTACATTTACAATTCTAAGTGTTTTTTAATAAGGGCACTATCTGTCTATCTTCAACTGATTTTTATTTATTGATGTTTGAAAACTGATATTTTTGCTTCTTTGAGCCGTTATAGCAACTGAACGGTTGGACCTAGAGCAAAATAACTTTCACATTCTTATCTTAGTTTTTGTTAAGCTATCTTATGATGCAGGCCAAACAAAAAAACGGAAATTATTTTGCTAGTTATTTACTTGTATATATTCATATGAAATGCAGGTGATTACCGTTTTTTTGTTTTACTGGCATTATAAGATAGCTTATCAAAAACTAAGATAGGAACGTGAAAGCTATTTTGCTCTAGGTCCAACCGTTCAAGTGCTCTGACGGCTCAAAGAAGCAAAAATGTAAATTTTCAAACATCAATAAATCAAAAACGGTTGGAGATAGACATATAGCACTCTTACTAAAACACACTTAGAATCGACCATAGAATTCAAAAATGTAATAATATATATGGTGTTCTGTTAAAAAACACAACATGCTTGGCGTAAGTCTCTTGTTTCTCATTTAATTGTATTTTTGTTACGATTTTCGAATTCTCCGAGCTAAAATACATCGATTGGCTATTTTGAATTTCTTGAGAAATACGGGGGAAGTCAAAAAAATACCGTTTTTCCTCCTCAATGGAACACCTTGTACAGCTGATTTATGAATTACCCTTGTTTTTGAAGCTTTAACTTCAGGTAGTCTAAGTGTCCTGTGATGTCTACCAGGAATGCCAAGTCACAAAGCCATGTTGGGTCACAAATTTCTGGTAATGTTTCATTTACATAAAATCAGCTATTTCTTTTCTTTTTAGCATTTTACCTTTGCTTAGCCACCGTACTTCGCAATTGGGCACTCCAACGATCTGTCAGTTGAACCTCACGGATCAGCTGTTTTTGACGGGCGTAGGACAAACAAATCGAATTTTTACATGGTATATGTGGTTTTGTTATTTATTTCTACTTTTTTATCTGAAAATGCCTTCTTTTTGTTGTATTGCAAATCGTGGATGTAGAGGGACAAAACACAATGTTACTTTTATTTGTAAGTTTCAAAAATTTTCAATTTTAGATATGAAATCGATTGAATGAACTTTCGTCGATGTGGCTGAAACGGATTACTGCAATAAGAAGAGGATTTACGTACTACTAAATTAAATTATGCCCAAGTGTGTGCAAAACATTTCATATTAATCATTTATTAAAAAACTAAAATTAATCTAGCTAGTTAACAATTATTATGATTCTCAACCCAGACTGATTAAAAATCTAATTGTTGTTTGAAAAATTATATTACATTTTGTACCGTTACATATTTTAATGCTGTACTACTCTTTTATGTTTTAGGAGAATTAAATAATTATCAGTATTTATATGTACCATTTTGAAAGAGATTTTTTTAATAATTTAACCTTTATGTAACTCTGTAATTATTTTTTTGTTTGGGAAAGTGAGGTAATCCTACCTAAAAGACTCAAAGTTCTAAAATTCATTATATGAGTAATAAATATTTTTTTATATTCTATCTTAAACTTAATGAATTCATCATATGTGGAAGCTAGACGTTCTTTAGGAACTAAATAATGTATGCTTTTTATATTGATATTATTGTAGCTTGAGTGTGGTCTACAGTTTTTACATTTTTTTTAATGTACAATAAATGAAGCTACGTTAACCATATACATGGTTATTACTTACTTAATATTAAGATTTACCAAAAGTGTCTCTCGGCAAAATCTATGACCGAGTAAAGAAAGATCTTGTTATGCATTCGGGACAGAAGTTCTTAAATTATGAAGAGTGGAAATTCCAGACTCAGGATTACAAGTAGGATAAAGGCTTGGACACTCTATTTAAAATTTTGGGTTTCTCGATAACTTCTGAAAAAAATAAGACGGGAACAAAATGTAACTATTTTTTTAGGGGCTGGCTCCATGGTATAATCTTGTCCTAGAGTGCAAATATATAATTTTTTCTAGACATAAGTAAGTTTAAGTCTAGTAAAGGGTGAAGGTTTCATTATGCTGATAAAAATTGAGTTCCTTTACACTCGTCATCAAGTTTATTGTAGACAACTTTTTTCATATTCTATTCACTCTGAAAATGTTATATATTGTTTCACTCTGACATGCATGACAATTTATTTTAATAAAAACATGTTTGTTTGATATATGTTTTATTTATAAAAAAAATATATGCACTAGGTGCAGTATAAAATATTAAACACAGGTTGAACTAAGTTTAACTTGGATATACATAATTTAAATTGAACCACTGGGTAACTAACAATGTCCATATTTGTCACTGAGGGAAAGTCTTTTGGATCCACACTACAAAAGGATCTAATTTTTAATTATAAAAATATTTTGTTTGCACCGCTTGGCGACTTCGCCGTTCTTATTTCGAAGCTTCAAAAAGTATTCACTTGTCATAACTAAGTTTAAAGCAAACACACAATTGTAAAAAATGGTCGTGTATAAAAAAATGCACTAAATATTTACAAAAATACTTGAAATTTGCTTTTAAATTATCACGGACTCATGTGGAAGAAAACCTTGTCCTACGCCAGCCATATTGACAGTTAAGACCGCGAGATCTAATGAAATTGATGGTACATACTACCACCGTTGATTGAAGGAAACATTCAAAACGTTTTTCAGTCGAATGGATTTAGAGCACAAGTTTTGTTGGTGAATAATGCAATGCAGAATTATTAAATCACATTCTTGCACATTTATAGCGGTTGCTCTTTCCTTCCGATAAATCCTTTTCGTGGTCCGTCCATTGAAGGCGCACCATCTGTGCACACTCCGACTAATTTACACCACTGCAAGCCATATTGCTCAAAAGTACTTTGCACCTCGGCAAAAATATCTTTTCTAATAGTGGTCCCTTGTAGTGGCTGTAAAGCCAGTAATTTCTCTGTCACTACAAATTCTTCATCAACACTTCGTATAAAAATAGCTAACTAACTGTGTCAGACTTAACCAAACTGAAGATTTATTTAGAAAAACGAAATATAAATTAGTTACCATAAAAAACGTCTAATAAAAAGATTAAATATTCCACCACATATTATAGAAAAACGCCGACTTGGGGAATCGTCGTTTAATTTTGTTACGCTGGCTACTGGGTCTTAAATTAGCCATTTTTTAGAGAGTACTAAAGGCAAACCAAGTAGGCGTTTTTATTGGCAAAATTTTAATAAATATTGCTACATTTTGGTTACATTTGAAAATTATTGCCATTTGATAAATCTTTGCTTACAAAGTGGCCAATTTCAAGGAATACTTGTTTAAAAAATAGCCCAAGGCTTTTTATGATCCGCCATGTTTGAAATTAAAATTAAACTAATTTCCTAGCAGCCATTACTTGACCACTTTAAACAAACAAATTTTTTCTGCCTATAAAAACGTATTGTCATGCATGTTTTTTTTAGGTTATGGACTCTTTAATCAATTTTTTTAGTAAAATACATTTCCAAACTAAAAAAAAATTGTAGAAAACGAAATTTTTAGTTTCAAGAAGGGGCGCGTGTTTTACATGCCTATCTTAGATTCTTTTAACAGTAAAAGTTCCTGTGCAAGTGATTTTTGTCCCTACCAACCGTCAAACTTAACATATTTTAGACAATAAGTCATAGTGTACGTATGTCTCCGAAACCATATTTTTGCATTTTCTCTTGGCTCTTAAATTCTTATACTGATTGGCTCTGTTAATACAATTTCTACATAACTTGAAACAATTGATGATTTATCATATAAATGAAGAAAGGGGCACAAAATGAAAAATTATTTAGGTAATTTTCGGAAAAAAATGTTACTCAAATTTCGGCTAAAAAACAAGTCAGAATTCAACTAAAAAAGCTCGATCTTAAAGTCAAAAAGAAGGTCGTATAATTGCCAATTGGCCATTTTTACCCCATTATGGCCAAATTATTATTCCCCACTTCAGCCATATTTCCGTCTTTATACTATAATAGAACCGTTATTTTGGCTAGCAATTTTAGCTAATTAGCCAATATCACAGCATTTTTGCCCGTATATGATTACACGTGCTACTATATATCTATACGTCGAACAACACTATATCGCCATAAGCTCACTTTCTCAAACTCTTTGTTCTTTTCTGGGCAAAAAAGTTCTGCAACATCTACTAGCCACTCTTTAACAAACTCTCTCAGAGAATGATTTCGTTGTTTCATTGCACAACAAACACATAGGTTCACACTGTGCATGATAAAAAGTCCATTTGTTTTGGAATTGACAACATTCTTTGTCCACTTTCCGCTTTTTTAAACCAGACATCTTGATAGATTTTTTTTTCTGATCTGAATTTACTTGAATTTCCCACGTGCGTCATGGCCAAAAGGCTAGCTCGTAAGGCCAAAAAAAAATTTCTCGCTTCTTTTGTTATCAGTTGTTAAGAAGTAATAAGTTGACACGGGCGCTGAACAGTTTATATATTACCCGCAATAAGTAAGTGTGGCGTTCCACTGCGTACCCTTAATAAAACTACTTATCGATTTTACTCTTTATGATTTGAAGGATACAGTTTTAGGTTGGTGGCAAGTACTTATAAATAAACTATGGGTGCTAAATCTTTAATTTCTTTTGCGCGTTATTGGAAATGTCTGAATATCTCGCCGGATGCATTGGAGCTGGTGGAGGGTAAGATTTGGCCCGGGGGCCGGGAGGTGCCCATATATGTTCTAGAGCCTTTTAGTTTACCGACGAAAGTCAATGAACAAGCATCGAAAATGCCACATGAGATTTTGGCAAATCGTTTGCAGAATTTGCAAAATACAATCCAACGGAAGTACTCCCGGACCTGTTAAAGAACATTTTATAAATATATATATATATATATATATATATATATATATATATATATATATATATATATGTATGTATATGTATATAATCAATAAAAATGCGCTGTCACACGCCTTTATCAAAAGTTCTTGGCCGGAAGATATATGTAGAATAGCAGAAATATATAATTTCTGCAGGTGCAAAACGGCCTACAAGAAGAATTGCTTTCGATTATGTCACAGGGTACCCTCCTGCAATCATGATTTTTGGCCTTTACGCTCATCAGGCAACCCATAGAAATTTGGCAAATCTCCGCATGATGATGCTAGTGCATACTTTGCCAAATTCCTATGAGTTTGCAGCCGGAAACCACCGGAGCCCCAATAGGTAGCGCTAAGTGCTAGACTTAGCATGTAGTACTGTTCCAGTATGATAGATGTTTCGTTTTCGATTTTGTCATATCGAGCAATGTGTTATTTCAGATCTCCTTGGGTACAAGCCTGCCTGATGAGGGTAGAGGACCAGAAATCATGATCGCAGGAGGATACCCTGTGACATAATCGAAAGCAATTCTTCTTGTAGCCAGTTTTGCACCTGCAGAAATTATATATTTCTGCTATATATATCTTTTCCGGCCAAGGACTTTTGATAAAGGTGTGTGTGAAAGCGCATTTTTATTGATTACAGTATCTACTCTCCGCATGATGGTGCTAGTGCATACTTTGCCAAATTCCTATGGGTTTGCAGCCGGAAACCACCGGAGCCCCAATAGGTGGCGCTAAGTGCTATACTTAGCATGTAGTACTGTTCCAGTATGATAGATGTTTCGTTTTCGATTTTGTCATATCGAGCAATCTGTTATTTCAGATCTCCCTGGGTACAAGCCTACCTGATGAGGGTAAAGGCCCAGAAATCATGATCGCAGGAGGGTACCCTGTGACATAATCGAAAGCAGTTCTTCTTGTAGGCCGTTTTGCACCTGCAGAAATTATATATTTCTGCTATTCTACCTATATATATATATATATATATATATATATATATATATATATATATATATATATATATATATATATATATATATATATACATACATATATATACATACATATACATATACATATACATATATGTAGTAGAAAATGGATTCTTTGGGATGACAGCTAAAGTAATAGAATTTGGCTAACCATAGACATGTGTTTCTGTCTTAAGGTCTTCATCAGTACAGTTAACTAGTTGAAAGAAGAGTAGTCACCAACAAGAGCAAAACCGACATTTGTGATTACCATGTATGCTGCTCCGTAGTAAATAGAGTATCAAGTCCGGCGAAGATTTCGGATGTTCTCTTGGTAATCACAAATGTCGGTTTTGCTCCTGTTGGTGACTCTGGTATTGTTTTGTGTATTTATTTTGACGCTAGTTGTATTCGTCTTTCAACTAAGGTACGGGAGGGTAATAAGGCCCACCGGAAATCTCTCTGCGGGCCTTATTTTCGGGTTAATTACTTTTAGAATAGGTAATTTAAGTATGTATTATTATGTTTCAGATGGCTAGATATAAATGCAGAGGCATACGTGCTAATTGGGATAGCGAGATGATGGAAGAGGCTTTAAGACTTTTCAAATAAGGGCACTCCCAAAGAGAGGTAGAACAATGAACCGGGATTCCTCGCCGTACATTAAGAAACCATTTGAAGAGTAACCTAACTTCGAGGAACCTTGAACGAAAGCCAGTTTTAACTGTAGATCAAGAATTGGATCTAGAAAACCGAATGATTCGATTAGCAGATGTAGGACTACCTCTTACTCCAAAAGCTCTACGGAGAAGTGATTTTGATTTCATTAAAGTTAATCGAATTGACCTAAATCAGAAAAGGGGAAAAGAAATTGTTGGCAAAGATTGGTACTCTGCCTTTTTAAAACGGCACCCTCGTATCAGTAAACTAAAAGGGCAATCAGTGAATCCAGTAAGGCCTCAAAAATTAAACCAATATATAGTGAAAGATTACTTTGCGAAACTAGACTCTTTACTTAAAGACTTTGATTTTAAATATAAACCCGATAAAATATTTAATATGGACGAGAAAGGCTGCCGTTTGACATTGCATCACCAGCAATTAGTTTTGGCATTGAAAGAATTGAAAACAGTTCCTCTTGTATCTCAAGAACATGCTGAGAACGTCACAATTGTTGTATGTGTTAACGCTCTAGGAAACACAATACCGCCTAAGATTTTGTTTAAAGGTGTCCGGCAAAAGCCTAGATATTCTGATAACTTGCCGATTGGTTCATCGGTTTCAATGAGTCCAAAAGGAAGCATGACATCGGAATTGTTTTGCAAATGGCTTGATCACTTTGCAAAGTATAAGCCAGCTGGAAAAGTTTTACTCATATTCGACGGAGCCGCATGCCACCTCGACATTACAATTGAATAAGGCAGATGAATATGATGTAGTATTGCTTTGCCTCCCAAGCAATACTACCCATGAACTGCAGCCCTTAGTCAAAGCCATGTTTAGATCTTTTGAACACTTCTGGGACGACGAACTTTTAAAATATTGGGATCAAAATCCAGATCGTCGTTTGACAAAAGATAGGTTCGCAGCGGTTTTTACACCAGTTTGGGAAAAATGCATGACGGTGGCAAACATAACCAGTGGATTTAGGAGTACCGGTATATACCCACTTAGCCCCAGCGCCATACCTGAAGAAGCCTTTGCGCCATCAACATTGTCTAGAAGAATCGGTGAAATAGATTGGTCTTCTGATGACGACCTACCGCTTTCAGAGATACGCCGGAATATGATTGGTGATAAGGAAAAATGTGACAATCTATGTCTTGTTTTAACGATTCAATATGATAATTCTTCGCTGTGTTTTTTAATTTGGGGTAGGGATCCAAAAAGAAAAGTCAAATATTCAAAAAGGTCTACGTTTCGCAATTTATTATTGCATCTTCAGGACAATTTTAAGGATTTGACTTTTATAGTCATATAAAAAAATACACGAACAACACATAGGTAAACAAAGTGAAAATCACATACATGCGTTACTACAATAAAATGAAACACCACAACTAATTAAAACAATTCAACCTAGCTCGTTCAACGGTTGTTTGAGAATAACAAATTGCGAAACGTAGACCTTTTTGGATATTTGACTTTTCTTTTTGGATCCCTACCCCAAATTAAAAAACACAGCGAAAATGTGACAATGTCACAAAAGCCATCGAATCTAGACCAGGACCATCAGGTATTCAACAAAAAAAAAGAAATCTCAAAAGCAAATTTCACTGAGAAACAACAAGAAAATGCAGTATTGTTAGATTTGCCCCGTTTGGAAGAAAAAACTTTTAAGGATATTTTAAAAACACCAAATCTTCCTCAAAGGAAAATCCAATCAAGAAAAAAAGCTATTAATTACAAATCGCAGCGTGTAACTAAGGATTTATTCAACAAAGAAGGCATTCAAAGAGGATCAGCAAATTCCACCATGATCAAAGGGAAATCTGTTGTTCAACCAAATACAAATGTTGGGGATGAGTCTTGGTATTGTTATCTTTGTGACTCAACTAGACATGCGTTCCTGTGTCGGATCTGGTTGTCAGGTGTGGATAGTTAGCCAAATTTCATTGCTATAGCGGTCATCTCAAAGAATCCATTTTCTACTATATACTGGTTCTTGCCGTGTTATATATTTTCTGTTTTTGATATTATATATATATATATATATATATATATATATATATATATATATATATTTACAAATTCTTGCTTTTTTACATTTACCTTGTCAACCCGTTTATGAGTATTTACCCACTCCTTGGCAAGATTTTCATAGTTGGGAAACAGAAAAAAAAACAAACATTATATCGTTGGTAAAGTTCTTAGACTCACAGTCTATGCGGCATCCACCTACCGCACAACGCATTTTCAGTTAATAATTTAGAAAAATACGAAAAGGGAACACAAATTTACAGTGTAATATTAAACATATAGCATTTATGTTATGCTAGCGCGAGAATAACTAACCGCATAACATTCTAGGGCGATACTGACACCGCCTAGAAATGCGCAATGTCATATATTGTAACTTTTGTTGTATCCTGTAGATACGTTATAAACTACCCAAGTAGCAGATATAATCATATATGGGCTAAAATGCTGTAATATTGGCTAATATCCCTGGGTCATTAGCTAAAATTGCTAGCCAAAATAACAGTTCTATTATAGTATAAAGACGGAAATATGGGTAAAGTGGGGAATAATTTGGCCATAAAGAGGTAAAAATGGCCAATTAGCAATTATACGACCCTCTGCTTTGATTTTGTGGTTGGGTTTATTAGCTACTTTTTGACTTTAATATCGAGCTTTTTTAGCCAGAGCCAATCAGTGTAAGAATATATGATCCAAGAGGAAATGCAAAGATAACAAATCATGGTTTCGTAGAAATACGTACATTATGACTTTTTGTGTAAAATATTTTAAGTTTGATGGTTCGTAGGGACGAAAAACACTTGCGAAAGAATTTTTACTGTTAAAAGAATCTAACGCTATGTCCTAGGTGAACGCGATTTACGCGGTGCGGGCGACGCGTTGGAGATGTCGCGATCGTCGCAGTATATAAAACACAAAGAAAACAATCGCGTTGTCCGAACTGGCTGCGGGGTTGGCGCGATTTTTACGATTTCGCGTTGTCGCATCGCACGCGTCGTTTGAAAAATCAAATTGTTTGTTTCTAACCGCGAATCGCTGGCAGTTGTCGTTGATCACGAACAATGGAAGTACTTATTTCGGAGATACAAAAAAGGAATATTTTGTGGAATAAATGGAACGCACGCTACAAGGACAGAGTTTTAGTAGAAAAGGAATGGGAATGTGTAGCCAAAAGCACAGGATTAACAAGTAAGTTAAACATTTTTAATTTTATTTTCTTTATTGGATTAATTGAAACAAACTAAACAGTGGCGTTACTTAAATTTGATTTGTAGAAAAATACTGAGTAAAAGTTTTCCTTACAACTTCAGCTTCCCTGGCAGAACGATTATTTGACTTAGATGCATTTAAACTAGGCATTATGTCCTTTATGTTGTTTTCAGCTGCCGAAACATTAATAAATAGATCTTTTTCCATATCTAAAATAATATTATGTAAGATACAAACTGCTTTCACAATGTGAACAGCATTTTCAACTTTGGTTTCTATAGCTTTCAACAGAATTCTAAATCTAGCCGCACTGATCCCAAAGCTACACTCTACGGTCATTCTAGCGCGTGAAAGCCGAAAATTAAAGTATGACTCTGTACTATTTTCCTGAAGCCGCCTTCTGGGATAGGGTCTCATCAAATAAGTTCGTAAAGGGAAAGCTTCATCTCCTAAAAACACGAAAGGAGTCTTCAAGTCCGAATGTGGTAATTGCGTATCTTCTGGTAACTTAATATTTCCACTCGCAAGGTTTCTGTAAATTGCAGAATTGGAAAATACACCAGCGTCACTGTCCTTGCCATATGCACCTACATTAATCATTGTAAATCTGTATTTAGCATCAACAATAGCCATGAGTACCATAGAATAAAATTGCTTGTAGTTATAGAACATACTTCCAGATTTAGATGGACATTTTATTCGTATGTGTTTTCCGTCGATGCTACCTAAACAGTTCGGAAAGTCCCATTTATCGAAAAAATCTTTTGCAATGTTCTGGAAATTTTCAGTATTTGGTACTGGCATATGATTTTTTTGAAGTGAATTCCAAATGGCCTGACATACCTCTATAACGATAGAAGCAACTGATGATTTTGATATCCGAAAGGAGAAGGCTAACTGTCTGAACGCCATTCCAGTTGAGAGATACCTGAAACAATGGATTCAATATTTAATTTCTTTATTCATACACTTATTTGTTGATAATTAACAGATAATTAAATTTAAAAATTTGTTTTAGAAAGGTTTAATTTAAACAATTTTTTTCCAGAAGAAGAAGTAAGGAAGAAATGGAAGAATCTGCGTGATCAGTTTGCTAAAGAATTTAAAAAAATACCGACCCCAAAATCAGGTAACGCTGCGCCTGAGTATCCAGGAAAATGGCAATTTTTCTCTGCGCTCCTTTTTTTGAAAGATACAATCAAACCTAGAAACACAGAAGGAAATATATAAGAGAATTTGTGCCTAATACTGAAACGGCAACGGAAGAATCAGATGAAGATAATATAGGTACTGTTTTAGATAGTGACAAAGAAAGTGAAAACACACGAAACATGGAAACAACAGTGACTCCAACATCAGCAGCACTAAGTGTGCCATCAGTTTCAGTCAATTTCACCGGTGATCAAGGTTTACAGACACAAACGCAATCATCTTCTAGAACATCTACATCTCGTCATTATAAGAAGAACAGAACAGAAGCATCAGATGAATCCGTAGAACGCCAGCTTTTAAAAATAGAATCTAAAAAACTTGAAATCCTTAACCAGCCAGAAGATGATGACCTTATGTTTTTTAAATCGTTGCTGCCTTATTTCAAACAAATGAATCCCATTCAAAAACTACGCATAAGGAGCAAGTTTCAAAATATTATCATTAAAGAAATGACCAATCCGCTGTTCGGCGCTTCTAACGTTTTACCTTCGAATACAGATCCATCCGCTGCATCATCACTTATTACAAGCAACTCACAAAATCATCTTGTAGCATCTTCACGTAATGCTGTTTATCCTCACACGAATCCTTCCCCCGTAACGTCATTAAATACAAGTTACTCGTACGACACCTCATCAGTAGTGTCCCCTACATCACTTCAAAGTCCTGTTTCAGACTCTAGCCCCCTGCACTCCCTTCAGTATATCCAAAATAATGACACATCTCTTTCAACAGATCACATGCATTATTAATAACATTGTGTAAGTTTACTTTATTAATAAATATAAAAAAATATCCATTTGTATGATTTTATGTACTTACCTTAAGGTTATAAAAAGCCTTTCCTGTACTGAAATAGGCACTTGAAAATTAGTTGAACAATGATAACATGAATCGCGTATTGTCTCCACTATATAGTCAAAAGTAGACGGAATCATTCTAGTGTATTGCCGAAAGGCATTTTCATCTGCTCGTAACTGGGCATACAGATGATGAAATTCCCCGAAATGCAGCCTATCTTTGTAAATTTCATGTTTGCTTTTTCTCTTCTTTTTAATTTTATTTAAAATTCTTAGCTTGCCCAAAATATTATCTGTCAATAATATCTTACGTGCCAGTTCTGTCGGAGCCATTTTAAACTAAAATGCGTTCTGTTGTCGCCTTTATCGTTTTTACATCGGACTTGATTGCGATTGTCGCTTGTGCTTAGCGATGCGAGCGATACCCGCAACGCCCGCACCGCGGAAATCGCGTTCAGCTAGGACATAGCGTAAGACAGGCATGTAAAACTCGCGCCCCTTTTTGAAACTAAAAATTTCGTTTTGTACAATTTTTTTTTAATTTTTTTTTTAGTTTAGAAATGTATTTTACTAAGAAATCTGATTAAAGAGTCCATAACGTAAAAAAAAAACATGCATGAAAATACGTTTTTATAAGTAGAAACAATATGTTTGTTAAAAGTGGTCAAGTAATGACTACTAGGAAATTAGTTTAATTTTAATTTCAATCATGGCGGATCATAAAAAGCTTTGGGCTATTTTCAAGCAAATATTCCTTGAAATTGGCCACTTTGTAAGCAAATATTTATCAAATGGCAATAATTTTCAAATGTAGCCAAAATGTAGCAACATTTACTAAATTTTTGCCAATAAAAAATGCATATATAATACGACCCAGGAATATATAATAATATAATGATATCAGCAGTGCGATAAAAATACTAAACAGCAACATAACAGTAATAGATCAAGGGAAGGGCTCCAGTTTTTCGTACGTAGAAACTAATATCTGCGAAATATATAGCTGTTATGCGTCTCCGAACAAGGATATAGAGGATCTGGAGGAGACCCTAAATGAAATCGGTCGCCGCTTGAGGCTCAGTAATAAAAGAGCAATCGAGGCGGGCGACTTCAACGCCAAATCCCCACAGTGGGGTATGCATTTAACCGACAGGAGGGGCAAAGTTGTGACTGAATGGCTAGCAGCAAAAGATCTGGTAATTGTCAATGAGGGAGATAGACCAACATTTACCAGGAAGGACTACCATTCGATACTGGACCTCACAATAGCAACCAGCAGTATGGCGACCAAAATAACCATTTGGAGAGTACATGACAGAGAGACACTCAGTGACCATAACTATATAGAGTTCGACCTTGAGTAAAGGAAACAGGCAGACTTTAGAAGGTCGGAAAATAAAGGTTGCAACTTGAGGAAGCTAGACCGAGAAAAACTAAGAAGGGCTAGACCATTTTATCTGCAAATGGTAAAATATGTGGCTGCAAGACAACCAGTATACTGGTAGACCGAAGAAATATCAGAACTCCGTACAGAGTGTGTGATGAAAAGAAGAGCTTGCACCAGGATTCGAAGAAAGAATCATCCCTTTACTTACCAGCATGCGTGGGACGAGTACCTACAACGAAAGTAGAAAAAGGCTGATGAACACTTTCAAAGCAGCTAAAAGAGCCAGCTGGAAAAGATTGGGTGACACGGTTGACTGTGATATTTTTGGGGATGGCTATAAAATAGTTATGCAAAGGATGCTGGGTTTCCCCCCCAAACCAAAACTGACCATGGATTTTGTCGAGAGGGTTGCCAGCCATCTGTTTCAAAACCAAGCGAATGTGATATTTGACTGTGATATATATAGTAGATTTTTGGATTTTACTTTAGAAGAATTTAGTAATGCTAAGGAAAAACTTAAAAATAATAAAGCACCGGTCTCGGGAAATATTCCGCCTGAAATCATTAAACAAGTAGCTACCGACAGGCCCACATATGCTCTGTCGGTCTATAATAGTCTAGCCACCAGAGCTAACTTTCCGATAGAGTGGAAAAAAGCGAAACTCGTTTTATTAAAGAAAGGGGACAAGCCACATGATGAACCTGGGTCTTATAGACCAATTAGTCTTTTAGATGTAGAAGGAAAGCTATATGAACAGTTGATTCTTCTTAGACTTAATCAGGAGCTACGAAAAACAGGAGGCCTATCAGAAAGGCAATACGGTTTTAGAGAAGGCAGACAGACAGTTGATGCTATTAATGAGGTGATCAGGATTGCCAAGGAAGCAGCAGCATACTCTCCCCAACACCGAAGACTATGCTCTGGAATAACACTCGATGTTAAGAATGCCTTTAACAGTGCATTCTGGCAGATTATCCTAAATGAACTCAAAAGGAGAGACATTGACAAA
>JAUTXW010004294.1:57500-73361 GCA_030620095.1 Kuschelorhynchus macadamiae
CAGTCCTTTTTATATCGAAAACCCAACATTTTTATTAATTTTGACAACGATTTTAGTCCAATTTCCAATATGCCTTGATTTTTTAAAGCTTCCTTTAAAACTTTTAGGGTTATATTAGTTTTTGATGTATATAAATCGTAAATTGCATTACGAACATCCATTTTTATAGCGTCCGTTAAGTCTTCTGTCTTTGGCTTTTTTCGTGTACATTTTTTAATCTTCTTCGGTAGTAAATTATGCTTTTTTTTTGCACAATTTTCTGCACAGTCCTTATACCGATTCCCAGAGCTTTTGCTACTGTCTCCTTGGTATTGGCCGGTGAATTTTCATTTTCGTAATATTTTATTAGATTTCATACCATTTTTTTCGCTTGTGGATGCAAAAAACCTGAAAATTTTTTTCTATTACTCATTTTGTCACTGACTTGTCAACCTGACTTTGCAGTGACATCGCTCAAAGATTTTTGCAACTGCTGGGATTTATATGTTTATCCTCTTTTTCATATGAAAATATCATAGGTCTATCTAATTCATCTTCCGGATTTTATGCGGAGGGTATGATTACTAGTAATAAAAGAAAAACCAACTTAAAAAGTGTGTCGTTGATAAATCGTATGACCCGCACGATAACACTGCTTCTGACTATACCCACGGTCGATGGATATGGCAGCTGATCCCTGATATCAAAAAATGGCTCAACAGCCCATTTGGCGAGGTAGACTATTACCTCACCCAGGCACTCTCGGGACATGGGTGCTTTAAAAAATATCCGAATGAAAGGAGAAGATCTGAGACAGATAAATGCATGTAATGCAGCGTACCGGACGATGCCGATCACACCCTTTTTGCCTGCAAAAGATGGGAACCAGATAGAGAGCAATACTTGCAAAGGGCTGGGAAAGTTTTCAATGCAGCCAATATGATGGAAAACTTAGTAGAGTCAGAGATGACCTGAAAGCAAGCTTACCATATGGTACGAAGTATAATGGAAGCGAAAGCTCTTGAAGAAAGATAATTAAACAGCATTTACAATGAAGGAATGCGAGAGCGAATGCCGTTGTAAATGTGAAGGAACAGTGTAGGGGAATTTTTTTTGGTCGGTAGGCGGATCTCTAGAGAGGCCGAATCCGACATTGGCCGGCCGCAACGCCATCAATGGTACGGTGCATCTTTGGAAGGTTTTTTACCCCTATGAAAAAAAAGGAGCCAGCGTAACAAAATTAAACGACGATTACTCCAAGTCGGCGTTTTTCTATAATATGTGGTAAAATATTTATTGGACATTTTGTATGGTAAATAATTTATATTTCGTCTTTCTAAATAAATCTTCAGTTTGGTTAAGTATAGTTTTATAGGTTATAAGCGTAAATTTGAAAATATGGCATTTTTTTGGCAATATTATAGCAAAAATAAGAGAAATAAAACTACCCAAATTTACTTTAATTTGAAACAAAAATATGATAATAAAAGCCATATTTAAAGTGTCACAATCTCGCATACTTATATAGCTATTATTACTATAATCAAACTTAAGTACTTGCTAAGATATGTTTGGCATTTAGGAAAAATGCCTACTTAATGATTATATTCTGACCTCGATTTCTGTTGATTAATCATTTGCCAAAATTTGACAAATCTCTGGTTTTTATGTGTCTTTTATGGCTAACTGTTAGGCAAAAAAGCTCATCAGCTAATTTTTACTACTTGGGTACTATATAGTAATCTGGTAATTATTTTCATGAACAATACAAAAATTAAGTAAAACAAAAACAGTTTTCAAATAACTTTATTTTATCTCTTAAAAAAGACCTACATAATAATATAACAAAAATTATACAAACAACTTAACATGCATATTGCTAATGACTTTTCTCATGCACCTGAAATAATAACCTAATTTAATGAGTAACTTATCCTAAGAGCTTTTTGCATTAAAAAGCTCTTTGGATAAGTTACCTTTATAATAATGCTATTTAAATAAAAATGTAAGAATGTGTAGTACTTCAAAAAAACTGAACTATATATAAATGAAAAATACCTAAACTAAAAAAGTTATAAAAGTATCCACCTTTATTCAACGTTTATAAATATAAGCTAACTAATGCAATAAAGTCCCAGAGTTGGAGAACAAAATACCTAATGAACTAAAACTATAAAAGAGGTTTTATCGAACAAACTCTACAAAATATTTGACCTACAGTAGTGTGAACTCAAGTGTACACTCTCACATCTTTTTGAGCAAAAGAAAAATAATAAAAAAAAATATGTAACTCTGAGTGTCCACTTCAAGGGTCTATCAGTAGCAGTTTATAAATGTTATGCATAAAATATAATATTTATTCGTATTCTACAAATTCAAACTTGTATTCTATAAAAAAGGTTATTTCTAACCTATCAGTGATAGTGCACATTAGAAAAAAAATAGAAAAGGGATCAAACCTATTATTACTTGACTTATATTATTCTTACACATAGATATTTTTCATTAAATACTCTTTATTTATAGCTGATTGTTTGTTATTATATCTTATCATTTTAATTCAGGAAATGTTCCTGGAATATATTGTCCAAACAATGACGAATGGTCCGTTTAATACTGGTAATACTAATGCAACCAATAAGCACAATGTGACTGATAGAACTACTTTGACTTCATAGTGTTTATTAAAATGGCAATAGTACTACCAATAGCTAACATTTATAATGCAAATGTTCATATACGTACAAGCTAAAACTGAAATAATAAAAAAAGGCTATATTGTAACCCATAGTGCAAATATACTCCAAATTAATAATGTTTCTTTGCTTTTAATTAGATGAAAATATTTATTTTAATATAAAATCTGCATTGCTCTAAAAATGTTATGTAATATATGAATTTTATTTTATATAAACAAAATGAAAACAAAATAACCCTTATTACTGAAAATAAACTTTTTAAAAGAAGTTCTCTTTTTAGTTATTTTAAAATGTAAATTTTCTATAAGTGTAGGGCTAGTTACTCTTTTACTAGTTACTATTAAAAAAACATAAAATGATATTTTTGTCATTAATTATCACAATTTGGGGATGTTGAATTTAAGTTTTAGCTTGTGTATACAAAATAAAATTAGCACAAACAAAAGCTTATTTTCCAGACATTCAAAGGTACACATCCAATGCTCTCAAGCACTAAACATTTTCAGGGATGGGAATTAACAGTCGCGCTTATAAAGTTTCTCCATGATGTTAAAGAACAAATCGTGGCGAAGGCCCTTCGAGATTTGTTGGATGTGCGTCTTGATGATATTAAAGCTTTCTTCCTCGTAGACAGCATAAGTGTTTGGAAGGCAGAGATCCACGTAAAGCTGCTTGATGATGGCTATGGATTCTGGCTCAGATCTGCAAAAAAAAAGAAGAACGTACATTTAAACAAGTCTATTTGTTTTAAGTTTCATATTGAAATTGGTATACATTTTACATTATTGTAGACACATCGTTTTAGAATTCTGAAAGAGCCTGCACACTTTGGCATACGCGCAAAATTTGAGAAATATATGGCTTTGCTTTCATAAATAAAAACAATTATAAAAAATCTCTGTAAAACTGCCCGCGAGACAAGCAGATATTATACTTCTAGCGAACAGGAGTGATCTGGCTACTGTTTAACCAAAAACACATGGGATATTGATGTTTTATCATGCAAGTTGAATTTTAAATTTTGCGCCTTAACTTAAAAAATTTTACTTCACATTCGAAGTATATGACGTCAAAAACCGAAATTACTATTAAGTGTTTTTGATATTTCGATATTTCGCAGTTTCGAACATACACAACTGATATTAAAAATAACTGATGGATAAAGGGTGGGACATAATATAAATTTTACGAAACGTTTACTTCAAACGTTATTTTTCTCGGCTAATTTACGTTTTTTAAAATGTAGGTTATTTTTACTTCAATATCACAATGTGAACCCCCCAATGACGCCTAAAAGAAAATGTCATTGGAGCCTCCTTTTACTTTCTTAAGAAGGAAGTATTGTGATCGTGAAAAAATCACCTTCCGAAATTTTTGCAGATTTTTGCGTTTTAGGGTCCTTGGACCCCAAAAAACAGGTTTTTTCCCATTTCCGTCAATCTGTCTTTAAGACTCAAAAAGTACTTATCCGATTTACTTCAGATTTGGTTCAAACATCAAGGGTCATATGGGGACGAAACAGTAACATTTTAGTGAAAATCCAAAATGGCAGGCAACTAAAATGTTGAAAAAAACACAATTAAAAAACTCTGGTTGGGCTCAAATTTGGTGTTAAGCCATGATGGCGGCATAATGAAACACTTATTTAAAATATCAGTGTTAAAAAACTACATAAGCATTGACTTTTTGAACAAAATTGCGGCTCAATAAACATTTTTAAAGTTCGGTAAGATTCCATTTCCTGGAATAAAATTTTTTTTATGTAGGAAAATAATACACGACACAATTTGTTTTTACTTCCCCCGTAAAAGGGAAGTATTGTAATCGTGAAAAAATCCCCCTCCGAGATTTTTTCAGATCTTTACGTTACACGTTCTCTTGATGTCGGAAAACATGTTTTCTCAAATTCGTCGGTCTGTCTAATACTTATCTGATTGACTGTCATATGGGGATAAACTGGTTTTAGTTAAAATCCAATATGGCGAAAAAAAGGCGGCCTAGTTAAATCTTAAGAAAATTATTACTAAAAACTACTTATCTAATGTATCTCAAATATTGCACACATATCAAGTATTACATAGTAATCACCTGGTAAATGGGGACAAATCCAAGATGGTGAAACAAAATGGTGGCATAACCAAATATTTAAAAATTCAGCCTAAGAAAACTATTTAATATATTAATTTGAAATGTTGTGCAAGAATTAATTGTGGTATAGAGATGAACTGGTAAAACTTGGTTCCAACTCAAGATCGCGGAACAAAATGTTGGCCAAATGTAATATTTTAATCGTGAAAAAATTCAGGGTTTTAGATATCTTTACGTTTTAGCGTTCCGAGGTGTGGAAAAATACGTTTTCTCAATTCCATTGGTCTGTCCGTCTGACTGTCAGTTTGCGGCGTAGCTAAAAACTACTTATCCGATGACGATTGAAAATTAAGGTTATGTGGGGATACCCTATTAACATTTTGGGTTGTTAAATTTTTAACATAATGTTAAAAAAATTATTACTAAAAAATAAATTATCCAATTTACCTCAAATTTTGCACAAACATTGTCACATAGAAATCACAAACTGTAATAAGACAGCAAAACAAAACGGCGGCCTAATAAATTATTTAAAAAACCAGCCTGAAAAACTATTTGGGCAAGCATTAACTGTGAAATAGAGATAAACTGATGAAATTGTGTGTCTAAAAAATCTTATTCAATTAATTTCAAATCTTGCAGCAAATTTAAATGTGATATAGGGATTAACAGTCAGTATACAAAATACAAATGGCGGTCTTAAAAACTTCTTATTTAATTTATTTTAGATCATGACCAAAAATTAAATGTGGCATAGAGAGAAACTGGTAAAATATTGGTACGAATCCTATAGGATGGAAGAAAATGGCACCCAAAAAAAAGTGTTTGAAAAGACAGAACACTAAATTACTATGTGCGGAATTAAATTGGGTTACACTTTACTGTTCCTAATAAAAGGAAAGATTCATAACGAAGAAATTTACCGATTTTTTAAAGACTATGTAAATAACGTTACGAAAAGTAAAAATTAACAAAAAGCAGTGATTTTATTTGAGTGGGTATGGTATATAAATTAATGAGTGTATGAATGTTCGATCTAGATTAAAAAAAATACAGATAAAAGAAGAGGAGATGAAAATGTCTATTCGTCTCAATCTAAATGAATGTTAAGAAGACTATTTAAAAGAACGGAGACTTTCAGCTTGACAAACAACATACAAATTTAGCATATTAAGTAGCTATGTATAGTTGGCGCATTACCTTTCTGGAATGACGTCATTTTTGGTTATTTTTGTTTGATTTATGTTAACTGACAGTGACAAAAACATTTTGAAAAAACTCATTGTCGTTTCTTTACAACAGTCAATGCCGGTTTTGGTTATGTGTCTTTCAGAATATATTCGTCAAAATTGACATTGATTTGTTGTGATTCTTTTTAAACTTTTGCAAGATGCCGCGAAGATATAATCAGCAATCACAGCTAATAGTTTTGAATATCTTGGCTTTTTTTCAATTGGAAAAAGAGCAAGCTAAAAATGGAATCCTTCCGCAAACTGATAATATAATTGAACGAGCTTCAAATGCAACAAAACTTAGCCATACAATAATCATAAATATTAAGAAAAGAGGAATAACGAGCGATGAATCCTTTACCTCCAGAATGTCTCAAAAGCAAAAAGAGGTAAAAACAAAAATTACAGATTACTTAAAGAACAAAATAAGAGATACGATCTACTGCATGTATGCGAAAAATGAATATGTTACAATGCAGACTTTGCTTAAAAAACTAAAAGGGATAAATGAATATTTTAATTTTTCCATCACCTCGCTAAGAAAATACGTAAAAAGTATTGGTTTTAAGTGGAAGAAATCAAATAATAGAAAATACCTGATGGATTTGCCCCACATCGTCCACAAGAGAATCAATTTCTTGAGGGAATATGTCAAAAATCAAAATCTAGGACAAGATGCTTATACCACCGTATTTATTGATGAGACTTGGATTTTTAGTAAAGGTTCGTTTAGAAACAGCTGGCAGGATAACACTATGTCTACAAGTTCTAAAAAAGCTAGTGAAGGTCATCGATATATTGTAGTTCACGCTGGATCAAAGGAAGGATTTATTAAGGGGGCCAGTTTAATATTTAAAAGCGGAGATTATCATGACAATATGAACAAGCAAAATTTTGAAAATTGGTTTAAAAATCAGCTGGTACCAAATCTTCCTCCAAAAAGTTTGATAGTGATGGACAACGCAAGCTATCATTCCGGCCTTTTAGAGGATATTCCAAGAAAATCATGGACAAAGCAGAGATTGATTGGATGGTTAAAAGAAAAGAACATTGACTTCCCAGAGAGGGCCATGAAGGATGAAATATGGAGCATTGTAGAAAAAAATTGTAACATTGAAAAAACATTCTACCTTGACGAATATTGGAAACCTTTGGGCCACAAAATACTAAGACTTCCTCCATACCATTGTCAATTAAATGCTATTGAAATGGTATGGTAAGAGGAAATGCCACCAATACATTGCTAGTCTGAAGGGGACACCATCGGAAGTTTTGGCCATGTGGGAAAAAAAATGAAGTATCAGCATTGGAAAAATTATGTCAGCCACACAGAAAGGGTAATCCAAGAAGCTTGGAAGACAATACAGATATGTGATGCTTCAGACATTGCGCCACTTGTAATTAGTACCGACGAAGACAGCAGTGACGATGAAGAATTTAGTTCTGATTCTGAAGACAGTGAAGGGGAGTAGTTTTTATTTTTAAAGTTAGTTAGTTATACATTAATTTCTCTCTTTTAGTTTTTAAAGCAAAGTCTGCATTGTAACATATTCATTTTTAGCATACACGCAATAGATCATATCTCTTATTTTGTTCTTTAAGTAATCTGTGATTTTTGTTTTTACCTCTTTTTGTTTTTGAAACATTCTGGAGGTAAAGGATTCATCGTTCGTTATTCCCCTTTTCTTAATAATTGAGAATTAAAATAATTTTGATGAAAATGGGTAACTGACGTCAATTTATTACATTGCAAACAAAGAATAAGACTAAGATGAAAGAATTTATATTAGTAAAGTCTTATTTGCAAAATAATTTTAGTTTTTGAAGTTATAATAGTTATTTTTGTATTAAGTGTGCAAAATGAGGGTTTTTTTATGGCAATGAGAGTGTTAATTTTTTGCCAGCCATTTTCGACAAGTTGCAGCACTTTCTGTACAGAAAATGCCAATTTTAAATTCGCTTTAGCCAGTGCTGAACGCACCCCTCCTATCTACATCACTGCATACGTTTAGGTTAGGAATCATCGCTGAAATATAAATAATATAAGAAATACGTTATTTGAAACCAGCGTGACGTCATTCCAGAAAGGTAATGCGCCAACTATACATTTTTATTATTTTTCTCTCTTCCTCAAAAAAATATTTATTCTAAGGTAAGCCAAGTACTTGAGTAAAATATAGAACTTTCCTCGTAATGAAACTTTCCCTATGCCAAGAAAAAGAAACATAATAAAAATACTAAACATATTCTAATGCAGGAAAGTACGGATCCAATACTATTAATTATATAATTATTAATTCAATAAACTTATTGTTTAAAATTTAAAAACATATTTAAAAATCGAATGGCCCTTATTTCAAAACGTGCAATCCGGCAACACGGAATAAACCTTTTTTTTCCGTAAGAAGTGTTTCGCTACTGCAAACGGATAAAAACATTACGTTGTTAAGCAAAAAAAAATATTTGTACCTACTTAGTCAAGCGCTGAGATTTAGACTATAGAGATATTCCTGTGTAGGTAGTTGCAACTATTTATAGCAAAAGATTTTTAGATAAAAATACGATAAAATATTATTTGTATCACTGTCAATACGTATAATAAACAGGAAACGTAATTCTACCGAACGAATTTTCTTTTTGCCATCTTGAAAGGTCGTATGGTTTGTAAAAAAATTGATTCGTTGTTGTCGTGCATGTACAGTTTTCGTTAGTGTGTAAGTGACGCGAAATTTAAAACAAAACGTTAAGTGTTTCCAATTAATTTTTTACAATTTATTTATTTGAAAGCATTGGTTTTAAAAATAAATAGAGAAAATGAAGACAAAAATTTAAGATTTAATATAAGGACCTCTAGCGTTCAAAATGAGTATTTGTGCAGTGTTCAGAGAGTAAAACTGCAATGTTTTCGCCATTTCAAAAAAACTGTAAATTTTAAAATGTGTGTAATCCCTCGAGTGTTGACTAGGGATGGGCTATATCGATAGATATCGATTGGTCAGCGATATATCCAATAACAATACGTAAATAAAAAAAGTCGACAACTTAACTTTACCGAATAGTTTTCACCTATCGATAGGCGATACGTAAATTCTATTACGGCCCAGCCCTAGTATTGATTCCCTGATATGTTTTGCTCTAAATTCCTTGTATTTTTACTTGTTAAATTATTTGCAGTCACTTCCTTTTCACTCTGGATATTATGCACAATTATTACCAAATAGTAAGTTCCGAGTGACTGCGAATTTACCAATTTTTTTTAAGTTTCTTTTTTGTTGTTTAGCTTTCACGTTAAACGTTAACGAAACCTACATTGTATTCGAGGCTCAACTACTAAATTCAAATAATGGCTGCAGGATTCGACACAATTACCCTTTTTCTCGATTTCCTGCGTGTCAAAACTTTATGGTTTCTGACGTCACGCGCGCTATGTTGCCAGATTTTTGTGGCACGAAAAAACTTATTGAAATATTGAAAAAACGGTTTATTAAAAAATAGATGTCACATTTGTACTCCTTCATATGGCATATAATTTTTCTATTTTCAACATAAAAAAGTGTTATAATTGGGTAAAAACTGTGAGAGGTGTTGCTCGTACAGGCCCAACGGATATAAGTTAACCCGAAAATGGTACAGTATCTAGACAAAAAAAAATAATGAATTTGCTTATTTAATAAAACTATTAAAAACCAATACACAGCTGAGGCTAAATAACTGAATTTTTCTATTTTGTAATCTTAAAGAAGTCTTTTCGATATGCAAAGTAGTGTCGTACTAGCCCTCTTTTATACATTACTTTTTTTTGTCTAACAAGTGCGCATATAACTGCTACTATTGGCATGCATTATCATCAAATTGAAAATGTTCAGTATAATATATATCTTTAAAGATAATTCTTTTTTAAAATATAGTGCACCAAATAGAAAAAATAGTATAAAATATTCGAATTATAAGACATTTAATCTCACTCGCCCTTTAGAGAACTCATCTTCGGCTCGTTTTCTAACCCAGGGTTCGTGCTATAAAATCGTGTCTTATAAAACTAGTGTTTTATAATACTATTACAAACTCGCAAGAATACTTTCAAGCTATGTTCTTAATATCAAAGAACTAAACTTAGATAAAGTTTAGCAAACCTACCTTCCATAATGCTCCTCCATAATCTTTCTTTGAGCTGGAGTGGCCCTTTGCAGGGCAACTACTGCAAGCCACGAGCACTTGCCTTCTTGAATGTCAGTACCTTTTTTGCCAGTTATTGTTGGATCACCAAAACAGTCAAGGAAGTCATCCTATAAAAAGCATACCATTTTCATTCATTAATTTTGTATGTAGTGTACAATTTTCTTATCGACAACAATTAAACAATCATCAATAACGATAAAGTTATGTCGTATTATTTGTTTTTAAAAAACACTAGTTCAGAAATTCAATTTGACAAATATAGAAAACAATGTTTGGCAAAAGAAAAATATATAATACGACATGGATCTTATCTTGTTATTACGAATATTACGGCATGTATTTTGGTGTCTTAAAATGCGCGGAAATAATTTCAAACGAAAATATTATTCTTGTGACAATAAAAATAATGTGTTTATATATATGGATATATTTGTCACTTGCATTACTTTAGTTGATAAATATATTGAAACATGTGCATTTATAGGATTTATCAACAGAAGTAAATAAAAAAGTGATGAATAGCATCAGTCTACATTTCTGTAGCATTATATATATATATATATATATATATATATATATATATATATATATATATATATACAGGGTTGTCCAACTGTGTGTTCAAGTCTAATAGCTCGGTTATTGCGAGAATTAGAAAAAACATACGAAAGTTGTAGGGACTGCTTAAAGCTACAACCTAAAAACTATTTTCGATTATACAGGGTTGAAGATACGTTTGCTATTAACCAAACTTATATTTTTTGAAATGAAACACCCTGTATATTTTTTTAATTTTCAGTTTCCTTTATTTTTGGCCATTCATCCACTATAGAGTTTGTGGAGTCTATACAGAGTTATTCAAGATTTACATTTGACGCCCTGTATTTTTTTTGATGCATTAGCATAAATCATTTTAGCATGGTAAAAACTTCCAAATGTGGTCTTCTTTCAATTGCGGTATTTTTCTTTAGTATTCTTTAATAAATAAAAAAACGCCCAGTATATTACTATATTTTTAGAATCTTCCCTTTTTGACCATTCATAAAGTTTGTGGTGTCTATACAGAGCCGTTCAAGTTTTATGACCACTTTTCGAAAATATTAAAAGTACATTTGACGTTAAGAGACCACCTATTTTGACTAGATGCGCAAGTAAAATGAGTTTTTTTTAGTAGCGTTATAATGAAAATAATGTGTATTGACATTTTTATTTTTGTGGAATATTATCGTCGGTAAATAATACAAAATAGTCGGCAAATCTTGGCTCTCTTTGAATTTGTTGTCGTGTCCAGGGACAAAAAGCTAGTGGGCCTTATATTTACAAATGAAATTAAGTCAAGTAATGCTGGTGCTTAAGTTTTGTATTAAAAGCTAAGTACAGTTTCGATTGTAAGACGCAAAGATGAATTTTAATAGACAAGAAATGGTCGATATGATTTATGTGTTAGGAGCAAGTGAAAAGAATTGTTTGTTAGTGACAAGAATATATCACGAAAAGTATCCTGATAGAAGACAACCACAAAGAAGCGTAACGGTTGATGAGATGGGAAATGAGAGCCAAACCTGTTTTAAATGAGGAGAACGAGTTAGTGGTAAACTTAAAAGCTATAGAAAACCCACATAATATATCAAAAAGAATTGCCAGGGAAACAGCTGTAAGTAAAACTAATGTTCTACGAATTCTAAAAAAAAAGTTTCACCTATACCACATTTAACTTCTTCAAGAATTGTATGAGGACAATTATCACAGGCGACTAGATTTCTGTCACTGGGCACAACAACAAATTCAGAGAGAGCCAAGATTTACTAACTTTATGTTATTTACTGACAAAGCACAATTGCAGAAAAATGAAAATGTCAATAGACATAATTTTCATTACTAAATTTCTGAAAATCCTTACTATATTCGCACAACTATTCAAAATAGGTAGTCTCCTAATGTCTGGGGTGGAATTGTTGGAAATTTTGTCATCGGTCCGCATTTTTTGAAGAAAGGCTTACTGCACACCGATATTTTCAGTTTTGAAGGGAATATCTTAGAACACTATTATATCAAATCCTTATTATTAACGTCTGTGAACAAATATGGTTTATGCACGACAATGTCCCAGTTCACCATAAGGCTGACATTCATGCATTTCTTAATGAACAATTTCAAGAAGGCTGGATAGGAAGAGGACCGATTGCGTGGTCGCCTAAATCCCCTGACTTGACAATAACCGAATCCGAAGATTATTTAATAATATTAATTTTAATACATTGAGAGATTTATTTCGAACAAAACGGTGGTCAGTCGAACATCTAATTAAGTAGTTTTTGCTGTTTTATACGATTTGTTACTTAGTATTGTTTTTTGATTATATTTTTTTCTTTTTACATTCTAATAACTTATTACTAGTTGTTAAGTTGTCCTAGCTAAGTTCTAGCTATCCTAACTAGTTTAAAACCGGGTTTTCTCGATTAGTTTTCGTGTATTCTACATTTCCCATCTCATCAAACCGTTGCATAATCTTTCAAAAGCGCTTCTCGTGTTTGTCTTCCATCAAGATACTTTTCGTGATATATTCTTATCGCTAACAAACAATTCATTTCACTCGTTCAAACTCATAAATCATATCGATCATTTTGTAATAACCACCAGTTTTTATTACTAGATCATTTTTATACTATCATTTGTGTTTGTGAAATTTTTGGATTAAATCTTTTTTCATTAGTAAAAATTTTTATTTTTTGAAGAAAAGATACATGTTGAAAGAAGAATACTATGAAATATTTTGCTGTAATAACTTAAGATGTCCACCTCTAATATTTTCGAAAAGTGGCCATAAATCTTGAACGACTCTGTGTAGACCCCACAAACCCTATAATGGTTGAGTATAAAATATGTATACACTAATTGTACTCCTAACCTGAATTTGGAAGAACTGTCCCATTTCTAGCAAGATTGTCTTGGCCTGTCTGTGTTGCTCCTCATCGTTCATACCAGCTAGGTACATCGCTAATGCTACAGGCATATGGAAACTATAGTAAGCAGTCTTATATTTAACAATGGAAGTGTACCTGAAAAGAAGCACTTCTGTTAGGCTATTGCAATTATAGGACTGTCTCAACTTACATAGCTTGCTACAACTCAATACTAGAATTGTTAATCTTATATTTGGCCGAAAAGTCTTATTATAGCCTAAATAATATCTCGAGTACTGATAAAGCTAAAGAGTTTAAAATTTGGCAGTTGCATGCGTGCCAACAAATTAACTTTAAAATATGTAAAATAATCAAATAATTTTTGGATCTTTAGGCTTTTTCCATCTCTTTTGGGGGTGGCGTGAAAAGATTGACTTGTTGAATTTTTAATGCAACTCTTTATCGAATTTCACCTTATTTTGGAGATCTTTAAAAGGCAAACATGTATGCGCCAATTGGAAGTCTCCACGTCCACCTGTTTTCGAATAGAGAAGGAATAAAAAAGAAGTCAGAAATAGTGTTATAAAAAATGAAATATTACTGTTATTGATAAAAATACTGGTTTCCTTTTAATGTATTTAAGTAGTTATAATATGGGAGCGCCTCCTCCTCCTCCTCTTCCTCTCTCTCATGTCCCTCATTCTTAACTTCCTCCCCTTTTATTCTCATTCGCATCATATTTTTAATTTTTTCTCTTTGTTCTCCCACATTTGATTTTGCATTCTTAAGTCTTATAAATAGGTGCATCAAGATCATTTTAGTATGTTAAGGTACGAGTGACTGTTAAAAGAAAAAAATCTGTTGAATAAATCTATTAATAATAATATTAAAATAAAATGAGTGAATCAGTTGGAGAAAGAAATCGATCCATTCCGCTTCAGAGCCTCGAAGAAATTATACCAGGAGTTCAAGAAGAAAATATACCATTAGTTCGAGAAGAAAATAATGGGATTGTTTTAAAAAATTTGAACAAAACTGAGAGTGAAGAGAAAAAAGTGTTTTGTGCTATTTGTTTTGAAATAATCGAATATTATGATTCATGTAGACCAAATACATGTTCCCACATTTTTTGTTTAAAATGTATTTTAAGATGGAATGATGAAAATTGTTGTTCTATAATGGTAAACAATTGTCCTGTATGTCGCACTAGATATTACTATTTGGTACAAATCTTCAAAGATGTAATTAGACATCATTTTGTTGTAATTTTAAAAAGAGGATAATATTTTTTTTATAATTTGTGTTTGTGAAAACTCTGGTAACAAATAATTTTGTAAAAAAAGTAAATGTAAATATATATATAATAATTGACACACATTTTTTCCTTTTCCTATATTGAAACGACAACAATGATCTAACAAGTTTTTTAATACATACTAATTTTCACATTACATAACAAAACAATTGTTATGGGTTGACACAAAAAGTGCCACGCCCTAAAATGGCACCACTTTTGCAGATCGAATCTTAAATTTTCTTATGGGAATTTACATGTAAAAATGACGGTTTTGATTGTCGGACCGGCATAGCTAATCTACTACTTTTTAATTATACTAATAATATTAATATAATTTGCATCAAGTAAGAGAAAACTCAATTGAATACAGAAACAAGCGTTAACAAAATGTTATGCTAATATATGAGTGCTTCTAGTGGCAGTAGACATAATCGACACTTTTTTTACATATGATTAACTATTTCATTTACAAATACAGTGTCAGATGTTAGAATAAAAAGAAGTATTTTGCATATAGCACTGAAAATATATAACCGCTTATAGTAACATTTGACATTTTTAAATTAATATTCTTGACGTATTCTTATTATCTTTACAATTTAAGTTTAAAATTAATATTTTTGACATTATCTATCCATTACGTTTATAACCTATATTTAAAATTAATATTGTTAAACTAATCTACCCATCACATTTACAAACTATGTTTAATATTAAACCTAACCTAACCTAACCTAACCTATATTTAAAATTAATATTGTTAAACTAATCTACCCATCACATTTACAAACTATGTTTAATATTAATATTTAACAATATAATTTTCTATTTCTTTTTTTTCATTTTTGTTGCAGTAAAAGCAAGCATGTTCAGGAATTAGTATAAAAAGATGTATCCTACAAATAGCACAATGTAAATCAGAAGCACTAACAACATAGGCTCTTTTGTAGTGGCAGCTCACGTGATCGGATTCCCCTCTCCGTAAATATCTCATGTGAATTGCACTACAAGGAAGGCAAATAGCAAATGTTCCTAGTCTTCGACTTTCAATTTTAGAGTAGCTTTGTATAACACATACATCTTTTTCTTCAAAATTATTAAATAATTCACTAGCCCTAAACTTGCTTACTTTTACGTCACCCTCGGTTCCTAAATTTAGTAATTGTCCATCCATATCCACTCCTTCGTCAATTTCCTGATCATCTTCCTCCATCTCTTCCTCTTCCTCCTCTTCAATATAATTAATATCGATGTTACATAAGAATGATCTTCTAACAAGCCTAGATGACTTGTCCAAAAATGAATGTTTATAAGTGATGGAATCGCCTTCCAAGTTATTAAAAATCTCTTCTCTTTCTTCAATTTGAGCGGCGATCTCCATATTATTTTCTTCAATTTGGACAGCGTTTCCATTCATATTTTCTGCCATTGTTAGGAACTTTGGATTTAGATCGGGAGGGGGGTAAGGTAGTTGATCGGCTTGG